>JARVJO010000140.1:6301368-6336879 GCA_031762555.1 Cynodonichthys magdalenae | reverse complement strand
TATACATCCCGACGTGTGCGCAGAACCTGGCGCACGCAACTTTTTTATGCGTACGCACCGTTTATACATGAGGCCCCAGGTGTTTCTCATTGTCTCTCAATAGTTTGCCTTTATATTCTGTGTCCTGTCCTCACTGTTTTCCCTCTTCATTGGGCTGTTTCCTCCTCCAGCCAGTGTGGTGTGATCCTCATGGTTTTTGTGTTGTTCCTGAAGAGATTTGTACATTTTGTTGAGCTGCCTCATAGGCCTTCCTTTGTCACACTTTGTATTTCTCACACTAAATTTAGTTTACTATATTTAGTAAGTTTTCAGAGGATACTGTCAAAGGGGACTTTAGAGTTGGCGAAAGTCATTGTTATTCAGCTCTGAATTTTAATTTCACATCAGTTTCCCTTGTATTCAGTTCATGGAGAGTTGTCTCCCTCTGCTGTAGCATCTCTAGCTGTGATAACAGATTCTGCTTGGAAATATTGGAAGTTAGTCCAACAGGGTAATACCTGTAAACATACAAGACATGACTTTTGAGAATTTCTTTAATATTTTGAGCATAAAACAAACACATGCCTGACAAAGAGCTTTATTGAGGATGCTGCAGTTTTTAGAAAAAGAAATCCACAAACCAAAGTACATTACATTTAGATCTCTTGCAGTTGTGACTGATTAGCGTGTGTACTTACTGTTTGATGAAAAATAATCTGTTACCAAACGCAATTTAACATTCAAACTTATTTTAAAATGATAAATACACTACTATTGTTCTTTTTCTCTACATTTTATTGCGTGTCCATCATTTGAACAGATTCATGGACGACATCCACGGAGAGGGGGGTCTCAGTTTTGGTCAGGACGGCTGTGGTGCCAGGCTTATACCTGTACTGTCCCTCTCTAGAAGAAAAACAGACAAGAAGTAGCAAATAAATTCAAAATTGTTTTTATACATCTTACTAGACTTTTTACTTCTTAATGCACATTCTGTTTTTTTTTTTAATTTTCTGCATTCACAATATTTTACAAGATTTGTACGTATTTACAGTTATAAAAACAGAACATCAACCTTCTTTAAATTCTAAGGTTTTATCAAGAAATAACAAACATGATTGATATTTACCAAGTCCAAAAATTATTCAAATATAATTTGAAGAGAGCAAAAACAGATTCCACCATGTCATGATTTATTAAACAAGAATAAAGTTGAATCTGGGACAAAGATATGGTACTTATTTCCAAACATTTGACCATTCCAAATCTTCCCAAGACTGGACAACCCAGGAGTTCACGTCCTTCCTTTTGGGAGGGACAGTCAGGAAATCATCTTTCCCTTTAACAGGAACATGGCAGCACATCTTTGCAAGTGATCAACCACAGGATTAGAGATGGTTGATAACGCACAGCTCCACACATCAGCACAAACACCTCATAGCAGTTGTTGAACACAGTGGTGGAGGACTCATGGTTTGAGCTTGTTTTGCAGCCACAAGACCTGAGCACCTTGCAGTTATTGAGTTGACCATGACCTCCTCTGTAAGCCAAACTATTCCAGAGTCTAATGTGAGGTCATCTGAAACTTGAAACCAAACTCGGACATGAAGCAAGAATCCAGTCAAGGTCTGGATCTGAATCTAATTGAAATGCTGTGGTGGAACATTCAAATAACTGTGGAGAAATGAATGCCATTAAACCTCAACACAAACCTGCAAATCTTTTTCATTTTGCTTCCAATTTTGTGTAATAAAAAAGTGGAAACTGTTGTGTATTTTTGTGCACTTCAGGTATACAGTATTTGAAGTGTTATAGAACCTGCAAGACCAGATCGATTTGATCATATCCTGATAAAATCCTGGAATTGAAGGGGGATGTTTTTTTTTCCACAACTGGTTTCTTTTTAAAGGCACTATCTAAATAAAAAAAAACTGTACACAGAATAATCACAAATTAATTGTAAATTGTAATTGGTTTTAACCACACTCACCTTTTTCCTTTTTGTGTGGGCTTGTCATAACCTCGCAAAAATTGAACTCCGGCCTCAGTGATGATGCACAGGTCCACATTACTGCCTGAACCCAGATCACAAAATATCCCTGCAGCAATCGCATCTCTTACAAGCTGCTTTGCATCCTCCAGCTTAAAGGTAGAGAAGAGAAGAACGTACTGATTTTTTTTCTTATTTTCAACCAGACACAAAAGAAAAGAGGAGAATACAGGCTTGAGTTCTAGTATTGTTTATAGACTAACAGAAACCTTTAGTGGTCATGTTGCCGTCATATTACAAAAACAAGATTCCTCAACTTGTGCTTTGTTTTCTCCGATCCAAGCGGCAGTTAGCTAAGATAGTATATCACACAAAAGGATCAAAGTAAAAGGATTTTCCTTTGTGCATATTTACATACTGTGTCCACTGATCTGGCCAGTAACCCGCTGGTGGAGATAATTAAGTGGCCAGCATTTACAATACAGGGTGAGTCAAAAGTCACAGGACACTCTTTTATTTCAAAAAGAAAAGGGAAATGACATATCTGAATACCCCAGCAAGTAATGCTGGGAGGCTGTCTTTGGAAAAACTTGCTTTTGACATAATATGGTGGCCATGTTCTGGACATAGTCTAAAAGTCCCCTCACACATTGCTTGCTTGAATATACATTCATTTTCCTCCTTTCTTTCTGAAATAAAAAAGTGTCCCGTTATGTTTGACTCACCCTGTACAAATGACTGTAACTTGTAGTTGCACAACATACTCAAACTTTTGCAACTTAAAAAGGTAAAGCACTCCATCTACTTGGTCCTGGTTCTCAGTCCAATCTAATACTGACCAGTTCTGAACCCATATTAGTCGTAACATGATCACATCTGAGAGGGAAGAAGGTTATTTTTTACCTCCAGGTTTGGTTTGAATCTGTCCTCAAACACTGACACAGCAGCAGCAGCTCCAGAACCTAAAACAGAAATCAAAATTTATTATAGTTATGTTATCATTTCTTTGCTTGTTTGAGTTTCTATGATTCGTTTAGTGTCACGGGCCTATCATGTTAAAGGGGCGAACCTGTATTTCTCCAGGCACAACGGTAGCTCAATTCTTTACCAACATCAACTATGCTACCTTCAGTTGTTCTGAAAAAGCTGTATATATAAAAAAAAATACTTTGCATCATGGTCTATTTAAACGCCTAGAAATTAGCCCCTGATTCTTTAAGAACTTCCTACCTTTTCCAACACTCCCACTTCAGCATGTTTTCACAACAAAGCTTCAGGGGAGAGGTGCTCTGTGGGGCGGGAGCTCCGCTGCAGACTGAGCTCCAGGGAGGAGTTTTATACAAATAGGAAAGTGTTTAGGCAGCTCCACATGGCTACCATAGATAAGATAATGAAGGATTTCTCAAACATGGACGAGTGAGTCAAAGCAACACTCTGGGTATGTTTTTGAGGAAATGACATAACATGATATAAAGCTCAAAAACATTGATTTTGAATAATCGCATGAAGGCAGATGATGTTTTTTGCTTGTGTGTGCATATCTGTCGGTTACCAAAGTAAGTTATCTCATTTGAAACAAATGTGGATTTTTTTTTCCAGGAAGGAAAAACAAAATGTCTCCACAATTTCTTGTTGGTGTGTAAATAGTGCACTTAGCACTGGTATATTAAAACCATTTGCAGGACATAATTTAGCACACCTTTATAATTAATGATAGAAAAAGTTATTTCCAGTATTTTTTCTTAAATCAAGCTCATTATTCTGATCTGGAAGTATTTTTTTTAGAGCATGCACAAAGAGCTGACGGCACAGATCGTGCTTCTGGGACAGATCAGGCAGTGACAGATGCTAACATTGCTAACGCTACAAACATCAAACTTGCAGTTTTGACCGGTTTTTATACAGTATATTATTTAACATATAGCAAAAGTAGGAACAGAGAGCTAAATCAGTGTTTTTCAAAGTGGAGGCCCACCATGGAGTACTAGGGGGCTCTCAGAAAGCTGGAGGGAAGAAAAGAAAAAAATGCAAAAATAACAAAAAAAATTTTAATAAATGTTTTAAACTATTATCATAAGATCAAATCTGTTTTTCAATCAATCATTATTTTAAAATATAATGATAAAATATAGAAATATTATTCCAGTTTTATTCCAGTTTGTGCAGCATTGTTTGTGGGTTTACAAGGGGGGTCGCTGGCCAGAAGCTAATGCTGTTTGGGGGGCTATGACATGAAGAAGTTAGGTAACTCTTTAAATAAATGACAACAAAATGTAAGTGTAATTTTTAAACTATTTGACACTCAGAAAGTGGGCTAAATAAGGAAAATGTGCTAGTGACATTTTTTTAACATTTCATTTTTTACTTGGTGCCCCGTAAAATTAGAAAAAAAACAAGATGTAATATCAATGAAATTTCAAAATGTCTTTCAGAAACCTCACTTCAGACACCTGCCGTGTCACAGCATACTGTTAAACACATACCCATGGTGAGGAAAGGCAGTTTATCGTAGGAGCCATGTGGATAGACACTGTACAGGTGAGCTCCGGTCACATCAACTCCTCCTACTATCACTGATGAACCCATGTGGCCCTGGTACCTGAAATAAATACAGGCAAACAGCTCTTTACATATTTATTTTTTATCAGTGTTTAACTTAAGTGTTTTTACAAAAATTGGTCCCATTATCGCAACACATCTAACCTTTTCAGCATGTGTCCAACTTCCAACCTTAACGCTTACTAGAGACATTTTTTCACAACAATCACGGCAGCATGTTTCTTTACGTTCATCTCCACAAGTTTGGTCCATCTAACCGCTAGAATCTTTGTCCATTTATGACCAAACTGTTCCAGCTCCTTCAGATTAGGCGGGTGCTGCTTGTGTTTCAAGAAAATTCATATTTTTTCCCCCTTGGGAATTTCTTTATATTCTTTTTACTTCTTTATATTATGTTCCATCCTTCCTTCCAGTCTGGCATGTTTTCTAGTTTCTGCCAATGACAAACATCCCCATATATTGATGTCACTATCATGCTTTACTTTACTGTGAGGATAGAGTTCTCAGAATGCTGAGGTGTGTGGTAGGTTTGCACCAGGCATGATTGTGTTCTTGATGGCCAAAAGGTTTAATCTCATCTGACCACTCACCACCTTCTTCCACATGTTTCACGAGTCTCCAGTATCTTTTGTCAAATTCCAGACATTTATTTTTTTATAAATTTTTTTTTGTGAATATGTATTGGAATTACTGCATGTGAGAATCTTGACCCTTCTTTCTCAGTGAGACGGAATACTGACGTTATACATGCATCACTCGAAAATATCTATTGTTGGCGATGGCTGCTCCTATGTTCTTAACTAAAAGAACAATCCTGCAATTAGCACACTGTAGAAAAAAAAACACTCAGTTGCAACATTAAACTCTAATGTGGAAAGCTAAACGATTTTGGTAAAAGCAGTAGTAATGGAAAGATGCAAGAAAACATAGGTTTAGAGGGGATATGTTAGCAAAAACAAAATAAAAACTTTAACAATTTAATAAAGCACTTATTCCCCTTACCTGAACAGCATTTGTTTCAGCTGTCTGGTAACCATAGCAACAAGGGGCGGTCGACCAGTATTGAGCGTATGGAGCTCCACGTTGGAAGCCATCATCTGCGTGGCCATCTCTGCATCTGCAGCCACGCCGGCTCCACAGCAGCTACATGACAGACAAAACATTGGTAATGCAGGAATTAGATTCGGAAACGTGGCCTAAGAAAATCTGTATTCATCAAAACCCGCTTTTTTTTGGACTCCAGGCTCTGCTTTGGGACTTTTGTGTAAAATGATCCAAAACCATTGCCATTGCCAAGTTCATTTTACAGGATATAGATCAGGGCTATTCAACTGGCGGCCTTCGGGCCGGAGTGACCAAAGTTCGGCCCGCCATTTAGTTCATTCATCTCTTAAGCCCAAACCCCTGGTTTCTACTTTAATTACTAAAAGTTATTCTAAGTTAAACATAGACATGTTTGGTATCTACAGAAACGTCAGAATCTTGGCTAGAAGCTGGTAAAAACATTTCTATGCACACTCCAGAATGTTAAATTTACAAGCAGTTGAAGATAAAATTTTGAAAGTGAAAATAAAATTGGTTTAAAAATTTGGCAATTCAGAGATGTCAAAATAATATTTGTGTTAAATAGGAGGTATAATGTGTTTTTTTATTTTTGATATTGTTTAATTATCACTACTTTTAAAGGGTTCTGTATGTTCTATTCATGAATAAATACAGTAAAATAAACTATTTCAAATGTAACAAATCTTTGTAATTCTTGGTTTATTTACATAATTGAAAAGAATTATGTTCGTTAACCAGATTACGTGTTTAGAATCGGATAGGAGGCAACCAATAACCACAGTATGTTTGAAATGGTAAAAATGTAAGAGAGAGAGAGAGTCATACAACCAAACAGCGCTGGGCTGAGACATGCCATTTATTCGGATGCTCATCATTCAGCCTCGAATTCCGGAAGTGCAGTCAGTTTTAACATTTCTCTTCAGGACTTGACTCCGCCTCTTTGCATTACATCATTTGGGGCCCGCCTACCGTCTGGAGTCAAATCTTCTCACAAGTGTTCTGACCTAATGTAAATAACGGTTTCTATGTGTTGTGTGGAAAAAGGCATGTAACTACCTAAAATCATCAATCATAAAAAAAGTCACACAATAGCTTCTAAAACATATAAAAATTCACCTAAAAAACAGAAATGTGTAGTGTATTAAAATCAGTAAGTAATACAAACCCCATAAATTTCTTCATAATAATTTTAATTTCTGGATGTTCGGCCCCTGAGCTGTTGACCTGCAATAACTGTGGCCCCCGGAGCAATTTAGTTGAATAGCCCTGATATAGAGTGTCCCAAAAACTTCAGAACCACATTTCAGAAACATTCATGCATATTCACAAAGCAAACAATAATTTCAGCACAGAGATACCCAACATTCCATCCAACAGGGTCTCACAGGAGAATATAAAAAAGTGATAACAGGGTTTTTACAAGGTACCTACGGGGGTAATTGCATGATATTTATGTGGGTATTTACATGGTCATTAGGATCTACATACCGGGCAATTACCAGATAGTTATTGGGGTACATACAAGAGACCTACCCAAATAAAGAGCATTTGCAGGTAGTGATAGGGTACTTTGAAAGTACACACTGGGAGCTTAAAGAGCTGGAAGGTACTTACGGTTATTATAATAAAGGTTACTCACAGTGTAATTACAAAGTACTTACATGTTGTACTTACAGTTACTTACTTAGTATTAATGGTGGTACTTTCATGATACATTTAGTGCAGGGGATTGAACTAAGTTGATCAGGGGCCACAGTTACTAAAAGCTAACAACTCGGGTCAGACATGTAGCAGCTGTCATTACATAAATTTAAATCAAACATATTAGCAGGTGAACTGAGTTGTGTAGTTCTGTTGTAGATCATCTATATAAAAGGATCACCTCTCTGACAGGGATTTTTGTCATTTATGATTTTTAAAATGTTTCTGTACAGATATGTGCTTACTGGGTAGTTTCATTGTACTACAGTGAACTTACGGTGTTTAAACAAGGTTTTTAGAGTCATTACAAGGTATGCTACTTATGAGGATACAGGGTACTAACTGGGGTACTTACAGAATATGTATGTGGTATTTAAAATGCACAAACAGGTTGTATTATGAAGCCTTGTTATCTGTGCCGTGCCACAATTTAGCTTTATTTCAACATCCTTGGTCAGAGTCTTAATCTGACACCAATCTAAACAGATTTTATACACTTGTCTTGCTATAAACCTGAAAAGCACACTGACAGAGCAGAACGTGTACTCACTAGATCTTTGGTGCAATATAGTGAATCTTCATGCAGTTTTTATCAGCCACCACCATATCATCTGTGGCTCTGGTATCTGCTCCTAGAACCACTCCATCCTGAAACCAAGCAGAGATCCTCATTCCACCAGGATAACATAAAGGATTTTTTTTACTGAACACTAAAACTGTCTCATTAGAGTCACGTATTCCAAACCAGGAAGTTGTGAAGCTTCTTGTTAATTTATTATAGAAATTAAAAATTCATCCATTCAAACTACCGTACACTGTATTTGTTCTTAATTGGTTCAATTTACATTATAGTTGACATTTCCTGAAATACTGGAGTGTTTGTTTGTCTGAGACTGACTTGTGTTCATGTGTCTCACCTTAAAAACCATCCCAGCAATGGTGGTTCCCGTCTTTCTGGCATTGGGAGCTTTGTATCCCGCTTCTGACAAATTGGACTCCAAAACTGCATTTCTGGAAACAATCAAAGAAAAGAGCGAAAAACAGGGATTATGACATTAGTGCTGATTCACTGCTCTGCCATTAGCTTCCGAGACCTTTTGTTATCGTCAAACGCAGAGCAACTTTTTACCTGCGGGTGTTTTCAAAGGAGAAACCTCCAGTCTGCTGCTGATGGGGATTCAAACTGTGCAACATGTTAGGTGCTGATCTGAAATAAAGAAAAGACTGAATGTTTAAGGAAAAGTCTGTCTTGCTGCGTGCCTGCCTGACTGAATGTCAGTGCTGTTCAGCAGTTTTTCACTTTTACTTTCACTTCTTTAGCACAGGCCAAACCTCCCAGCTCAACACTGTAAAAGATGTCCATTCTAACCAAGCATTTATCTCATATCTATTGAATATGAAAAATGAATTATTTGAGCACTCTATGAAGTATAAAAATTCTACATCACTACTTCTGATTATTTTTTGACTGAAAATAAAACTATTTATGAGCAGTGCTTAGTGTTACATTTTTTTGCAGAGTATTAAATGTGAAGTATCAAGGTGGAACACCTGGAATCTGATTTGATTGTGCCCCCCTCAAAAGCCTTGCATAAAAGTCTAGTTCCGCCACTGCTTAAGATATGTAACAACTTTATTAATCTTTTATTGCAGCATTCTCTAGTGGATACATTAATTGTTTTTAAATTCTTTACAGCTATAAGGAGACGTGCATTAGTAAAAGTCTTAATCTGTAGATATCTTTACCATAGTACCATAAATACAAAAAACAAATAAGCTATAGACAGAAACTATTTTCTCAGAATGAATGGAAAGGGAAGAAAATGGAATACAGAAACATGAAAGAAAAAAATACATTAAATAAAAATAAAAACTGTTACAGATTAAAATCATTTTAGGAAAATAATTAATAAACACAATAACTATGTTTCAGATTAGAGAAACAAGAACATAATGAAGAAAAACTTTGATTAAAATTCAAATAACATTGGGTTGACACATAAATAAAATATTACAGGTAAAAATAAAACACAAATATCAGTTTATGAATCATTCAATAATTGCTTAAACTTTTCATCATTGTTATTATTCATATAAAAACTAATTTATTCTATTATTCCGTATTTCTGTGCTTCTTAAATTTGTTGTTTGGGGAATACGAAAATCTTAAAATCTGCTAGTAGGCTTGAAATTAAAAGTGTACAAAACAACAACAAAATAGACTGTAGGCCACTTTCTCAGCGAATGTGGGGCAAATAATCTGCTTGAACAGTAACATATTTGTTCAAATGTCAGATTTGAGTCAAACGAAATTAATTTCTAGAGAATGAAGGTATATTATTGGAGTCGAATAACCATAATCATAAATTTGCCTTTTTGGCTGCGCACGCATTCAGGAAATGTTTGTAAGAAACGTTACGTTTACATTCGTCCATTCAGAGCTGTTAAAAATCGATAGTCCCGCCTCTTTTACATTCTGATTGGACGAACATTTAACGTACCGTCATTTGAATTAAGGCTGCAAGAAGAAGTTGATCATCTCGGTTAGGAGGATTTAAACACCTCGGGAACAGTGTTCTTCACAGGTATTTTATACTCGCTCTTTAAGTTTAGATAAAACAATTAATGTTATGTTTTAACCCTGGTTTCTTCCTGCCGATAGAGTTTTTTTCATTTAACTGTGAATGCTGTTGTCGAAAGCGTGATTTTCTCTGGCCTTTTTGATACGGTTACTTTAGCCATGTCAAATAATGTTATCTAAATGTATCTAAATGGTATTCATTGCTCCTTCTGGAAGTTGTTTTTGCGGCAATATGGGATCTACAAGAGGTGCTGAATTCATAGTTCTCATTGTTATGATAAATCAGTCTAGTGAAAGGAAAAATACATTATTAGATTAAGCAATGGGACACAGTGAAAACTTGTCAATAAGTGGAGAAAGTAAAGACATAACTGAAAAGTGGACATCCCTAAAAAATTGATAAAAACATGAGGTGGAAACTCATCAGGAAGGCTGTCATACTGGTCTGTAGTAATACTGAGGGAGCTGCAGGTTCTTCTGACAAGTACTGGTTGTGTTCTGCATGTGATTGGTCTGTTTTCTCTATATATTTCTGAATGATGAGTTAGAGCAGGGGTCTGCAAACTTTACAACTAAAAGAGCCCCTCTGCAAAATGAGTCTGGAGCCATGAAATGTGCCACAACTGTGCTCATCAACTGGTGGTCAATGGGCCGCTTCGAATCTGTTAAAGGGTTTTTTTTCAGGTGACATTATAAAACTAAAAATATATTGTGAATTTTAACATGTAATATTACTTTTTTATAATATTATAAATTTGAAATAAATGAAAACACTGAACTATGCTTTAAGCTTTTCTTTCTAATTCTAATATTTATCTAATCTAGACTTAAGGTATTCCAAAAATAAATAAATAAATCTGATGGATTTCAGAGAAAGATCATACTTAGATCATTATAGTCAACAAAACATGTTTCACTCAAATTGAAACTGCTAAAGCTAGTTTTTTTTGTTGTGGGTTTAAAAACAAAAACATTAATCTCTTAAAATCTGAACTTCTAAGAGCCACTGAAAAGGGACCAAAGAGCCACAGGTTGCAGACCCCGGGGTTAGAACCTCTGAGCAGACATGGTGATTGCCCCCCTTGTGCTTTCTGGCACCACCCATGTTGGGAACCGTTGGGTTACAGAACCCTTTTCTTACAAAGAAAAACATCAAGGCTTGACTAAATATTGCAAAAATATACAATATGTCCTATCCGTCTGTGTTCTGCTCTGAAGTGTTGAGTCACGATTCTGAAATGTGTGTTTAATGCACGAGCAAGACTGTAATCACTAAAAAAAAACAAGCATTTTCATAGTAAAACATGGAGGTGGAAGCATCATGCTGTGGGTTGCTGCTTGTTGCTTTTTTCGGATAGAAATGAGGGTTTAGTTAAGGTGGATGGAATTCCAAATATGTTTGTTTTGGAGTAAAATCTCATTGTGTCTGCTAGAAAGCTGTCGATGAAGAGGTTGTTTTTTTTTTTTTTTTCAAAATTACATTGATCCTAAGCATAAATTTAAATTGCCAAACTAGAATTAAGACCTAAACATGTGAGGTTATGTTTTGCTATATTGTTGCAATCTGACTGATATTGAGCATTTTTAGAAAGGAGTAGGCAAATATTACCAAGTCAGTTTTCGCTGCAGATCGACTCCTTCCTAATAAAAACTGAAGACTGTGATTAATACAAAAACTGCATCAACACAGTATCAGCTTCAAGGTGTGCACGTGTATACAACCAGTTTCTTACATCATTATATTCCCCCCACATATGTCACGTGTGTGTAAAACATTTACAGTTTTGTGTTTTTTTTTATTTTATTTTAATGTCACAAAAAACTAGTATTCTGTAGAGTTTTTATATCCAGAGTATTTCTTTATATCTGTACACTGGTTCATAATATAATGTACTAAAAAAGTTCTTGACAAATTGGGACTATTTTCAGCAAGTCTGTAAAAGTCAGCAAAAGAGTTCATCATCAGTTTCAGCTTTTATTTGGATGTGTTGTGTTTGACATGTTTAACGCAGTAGAGTAAGAAGTTTGTGTATTCTGTAAAGAACTGAAGGATTCTGTTGCTGTCTTTAAGCTTTCCACAGTGAGGCAGTGGCTGCAGTATTCCTCCTCTCGTGGCCAGCTGACCTGTGCAGCAGAGACTATGCGTCACACCAGTCCTGCCAGCCGCAGGAAGGCAAGAACTCCTGTTCGTCGCCCTCCTGTGCCGTCCCCACAGTCATCCGGATCAAAGCCAGGTTTGTGAGTGGAACTAAAGGCTGATTTTGTCAAACGTTTGGGCGTGAACAATGTGTCGCAGCTGTGAAAAATGGAACAAACGCACATCTGGCAAGTGAAGGTTTAATGGAGAGTTCTGTCCGTTTAATACATACAAAACATTCTAATAATCATTCCTGCTTTCTGTACAGGAAGTCAGTTTTATTAAACATTTCTTCAAGTCATATTCATGAAATGCTCAAAAGTAAAAAAAAATCTCAATGAGTCTCAATGTTTTAATATAACCTAAAAATGATTAACTATTCTGTAAAATATTAGACACTAAAATGATGACTTAAAGAAACAGTGTGTAACATTTAGGCATATTTTTTAGCAGAATTTCAAATAATCACTAATAAAAATGATTAAAAACGCATTTAATCACTAAAAATTAAGAGGCAATTGGATTATGTTTACTTTTTAGGATAAGATGTTTATATCTACATGGGCGTGGGTCGACACCAGTTGAGACTGCCATTCTGCACCGCCATGTTACTACAGTACCTTGGAAAGGACTAAATGGCTAACATTTACAATAGCACTACTGAAGTGCAGTGTTTCATCTGTCATTGTAGCTATGATAATTTTACATATAACATTTCCTAAATTTCTAATAAAATCATTCTTAACACTTGAAGCATCACTTTTCTAAAGCTACTTTCAGACATTGAGTGTGGGAATGATCTTTCAGTTGGTTGCAATAAGGAACCTCAACCACTAGATGTCACTAGATGTTGCGCACTCTTCCTTTAACATCAAAAAGTGATAGCATAACATGACAACTTTAATAGTGTTGTGTGAACGGGTAAATGAGGGCACAGATTGTAGTGTAAAGCGCTTTGAGTATCCTGGTTGGATAGAAAGGTGCTATATAAGTACAGTCCATTTACCATAATTATGACTGGGAGGTTATTTTTATTCTTTAGAGTGGCAGAAATGGAATGTCAAGATTCTCTTTAACCAAAATTATATTAGTTGTTTGTTTTTTGTATGGTTGTACTTTTTACATTGGCTCTTAGACATGTTTGTATTTGTAGTATGTTTTAGGTTTTTATCAATTTGGCAAATGTTTTTTGTAACACAGGTTAACATCAATCAATCATTAAAAACAACAGTGTTGACCAAAGTGCTTAACAAGGAGGGAAAAAAACCCACAATATAATTAAAACCATGAATAGAATCAAAAGGCTAAAAACAGATAAAAAGACACAATTTCTGATGTAACTCAAACTGAACTTGGAAAAAAAAATTAGAAAATTAAAAGCCAGTGTAAAAAGAGAACTTCTTCAATGTGAAAAAGAGAATTTGAAGGTTTAGTGACACTTCAAAGAAGAGTCGTGATAACAACCTGAATCTGCTTTTCTAGGAAAGTCTCCTGTGTCTCCCAGGAAAAAAAAAAGGTTCAGACCAGGAACCAGAGCCTTAATGGAGATCCGTAAGTACCAGAAGAGTACTGATCTTCTGATCAGGAAGGCACCCTTCTCTCGCCTGGTGAGTCACAGTTTCAAAACATTAAAGGAATAATTCACATTTTTATTGGGGTTCTGCAGATTAGTTATAAACGATTATTATCTTACCTGTTGTAGATAGCTCTTTGATCTCAGTTCAGAAGAATTTAGTTTTTTTTCATATGCTGCCCTCAAAAAGGCAATAATGTTTTTGCACTGTCTGCATCTGTATATTAATTTATCTGTAGTGTTAGCAAAATATCTCATGGACCACTGAATGGATTTTTAATGAAACTCTCTCAGAAAGTAATTAACTTTTTGAGTTAATTCCATTCAAGATGGCTGTCACAGCTATGTTTATAAATAGATATTGAGCTAAACTTTGGTGTGGTAGCAGCTGAGCATAATACCCAAAACGTAATTCAAACAGTATGCACAATATTTTTACCTAAAAGATTAACAGTTGGCTAGAGCCCTGTTTGTCTGTTAACAAAATATCTTATTATCCACTGGATGGGTTTTTATGAACGTATCAGAAAGTAATCATCGGGTGTCAAATCTGTTGACTTTAAAATTGTCAGTTTTATCCACATGTTGGTGTTTAATATGTAACACAACTTAATTTACCGTATGTAGCTGCAGCAGTCTACTCAAAAGTTCATTTTGATGCAAAAAAAACTGTGTTCAGCTTGTTGCAAAAACAACTACTGTATATTCTTGCTTCCCGTTTTGCCACACATATATATTAAAGAAACACTAATATTGAAAGGCTTCCTTTCTCAAACAACTAATTTCACCAGCCACCATTTATGCCAAAGTGTTAGACTAAGAGGAAGCACAAGTAAATTTGTTCAACCTACTGTGTTTCTTTTTTGTTTGATTGTTTGTTTTTCCCTCTTTCACCTTTTCTTGTTAATAACTGTTGCTCCTCTTGGTTCAGGTTCGTGAGGTGTGCCAGTCTTTTTCCATGAAGGAATACAGATGGCAGGTTTATGCTCTGATGGCCCTGCAGGAGGTAAGCAGCTACATTCTTCATGGGCATAATTATCTTTATTTTTCTGATTATTTATTTAATCCTTTCAGGCGTACACTCTGTTTCTACCAACCGTGGGTTTTTTTCTGCAACTGGATACATACTCAGAACCCAAATGCATAATTTCTGGAATTCACCTTTAATATTTTGGACTTTTTATCTAAACTGGCTGTTTGTATTTAGGGCTCAATCTGACTGCCGAGTTTAATACCTCAGTTACATTTGCAATTTCTAGCCTTATTCAACAAAAGAGTGGCTTCTAATTCAATCAATATTTACAGATTGGATCATTCTTAAAAGTGCAGAGTTCTGACAAAAATTGTGAGAACACCAGTGTTTCGTGGGCGTCATTATAAAATAATGTTGACAGCTAAACACACAATGTCTGTGTGAACATACAGCTGAAACCAGATATGCTCCAAAACACTGGCTTTGTTGTCCTTAAGCCACTCTGTTGTAGTTTAGTTGTATGCTTCCTGGCTGATGTCTTGAGATTTTGCTTCAATATTTCCACTTATATCTTTCCTCATGTCATCTCTTTTGTGAAGTGCACCAGCCCCTCCCACAACATGATGCTGCCACCCCTGTGCTTCACAGTTGATTTGCAAGCTTCCACCTTTTTCTTCCAAAAATAATTTCGGTCAGTAAGGCCAAACACTTCAGTTTAGTTTCATCAGACCACAGGGCATGTCTTCATAGTTTAGGGGTCTTTGTCCCTGTGTGCGTTTGAGAACTTTTAATCAAGATTTTTTAGTTGATCGGCCACAAATTAATTTTCCAGCACATAGACAACAGTGCCTACAGATCTATGTTCTTTCTCTTTTACTTTTTGTCTGCCTCTCCCTGTGCTCCCAGGCTGCAGAGGCATTTCTCGTCTTGTTATTCTCAGACGCCAACCTTTGTGCCATCCATGCCAAGAGGGTCACCTTATTTCCTCGTGACATTCAGCTGGCCAGGAGACTCCGTGGGGTGGAAAACTTGTAAAATCCACGTGACAATGGGGAAATTCCCAGCAACAAAAAGAACATCTAGTCACCCAGCATCTCTGTCCCAAGCACTATACAATGTGGTTCAAACATTTAGACGTGTTTTAATTGTTCTCTGAAAGTGCGAGATCTTTGTGGTTCTGGTTGCTTTTAATAGTTTGACCTGGAGAAATATTAATACCAATAAAGACATAGGGGGACAGTGGTTGGGAAAAGATCTTTGTATTCTTGTATATTCTTTATTACTGTTTTACTTTTATCTGCTGATGTAGTTTTGACATGTACATAATGCTTTTAAATGAAGTATGCTTGTTTTGTTAATAAAAGGGTTTTTTGTACAATACACTTTTTATGAAGCAAGTTTATTTTGTATGCTGTGAGTTTGCTGAAGTTGTAGTTATTTCCAATCAACATTTTAAATAAACTAATCAAATGGCAAATATCAGTAGACTTATTGCATTTGGACCATACTTGAAACATCCCCACTTCACTGATTGAAATCCATTTTTTTTTATAATAAAAGGGCATAAAGATCCAGGTTGAAATCAAAACATAAATCGTATGTACATATGAGAAAGCTACTGAATATTGTGAAAGAAAACAAGGAAAGATTAAAAGTGGCAGCAATGTTGGAAATTGTCAGGTGCCATTACATTAGTTTGGTGATAAAAACTATTTTAAAAATGTATTTGAAAATAGTTTAGAAAACATGCTCCTGGATTCACGAGTGTCACCAGCTCCCACACCCTGAATAAAAAAAATCTGGTCCTTGAAAGATATTTTAATTTATTGTTGGTAAAACTGATAGACCAACATATCAGTTTAAAACTACCAGAAATATGTTTTATTTCTATTTTTTCAGTTTAATCTAAAATCTATACTCAGTCAAAATGAGAAGAAAAGAACATAAATTCACCGGTAACCTGTAGGGGGCAGTAATGAGCCCTCCACAGAAACTAAACTGTAAAATCGAAGAAAAAGAAGTGGTAAACAGACCAATGCGCATGCGCAACTGCGTTCGGACAGGACCGCTCAGTTCAGTTCCTGGTGGGAAAACAAAACGAAATTTAGCCGCTCAGGCTTTGTCCCGTTCTGTATAGTTGGGATTTTTACGGATTTGAAGTAAGGATGTAAGCAGAGACTTCTACATTGTGCTACTTTGAGACAGAAGCAAAATGTTTTCAACCAACATGGAAACAAAAAGAGTGGAGATCCCCTCCAGCGTACTGGATGATCTGTGCAGGTGGGCATAGCACACAATTTTTATATTATTGGGCTTAACATAGACATTATTATGTTTAATTCAATCGTATTTTCTCAAACTTTTAACTTGAAATCAAAGCTAGCTAATACTATTTGTTATGGCGCAGCTTGCTATGTAGTTTCTGCTTCTAATTAATAAATGTAATAACCCCTGTTTATAAGCAAAAACAACATTTACGTGGAGCTGTTTGAGCTTGGTTGTTGAGAGCTTCGTATGTTAGAAGTAAGACTTTAATTATATTCTGTATTTGACAGTGAGCCAATGGAGAGAAGCCAAAACTGGAGAAATATGACCTCTCCTTCCAACTCTCATTAGAACTCTAGCAGCAGCATTTTGGATCAACTGAAGGATTTTAAAGCAATTTTTAGACGCCCTATATAATAAATAATTACAGTAGTCCAACCTAGACGTGATAAATACATGGATCAATTTTTCTGCATCAGTTTTGGACATGATGTTTGTAATTTTAACATTAGGCAGGTGGTCCTGGTAACACTTGGGGGTTAAAAGACATATCCTGATTAAAAAAAAGCACCAAATGTTCTTTACATTAGAACTGGGAGTCAGATTAATGCCATCCAGAGGAAGTGAACGGCTTTAAATTTATTCCTAAAATGTTCAGGTCTAAAAACCACAACCTGTCTTATCTGCATTTAGAAGCAGGAAATTAAGAGTCATCCAGGTTTTTATGTCTTTAAGACATTGTTGGATGGTTGGATGGATTCATCAGGTTTCATGGATAAATAAACACTCAACAGATTTTTACCATATTGCTGCTTATCAAACAAAAGCAAAGCAAAAAGGGGGGATGTTTGAATGGAAAACTAAGACCACCCTTGCAGCTTGAATATGATTTAAAAGAGAAAAGAGCAGCCAGGTGCATACAGTAGAATAACTGACAGTTGTTGTTGCTAAAGATGGTTCAACAAGATGCATTATGGTAGTTTTTCACAAAATGGTTTTTAAAATTTGTCGTAGTTTTTTTTAATTCTATTTCCTTAACAAATAATGACATGGTGGAATTTGTAGTGTACTTTTGTTAACTTGAGGTTAGATTGAATAAAAGCCTGGGTGCATGTAAATGCTTGTCACGATCGAATTAATTAATTTTGTCTTTTTTAAAATCTGAATACATTTCAATCCGATCAAAAAATATTGCAGTTGAAACTATAGCTACTGTATTTCCACTTACATCTGTGTCATGCATTGGCCCAAGGACTATAGAGGCTGTAGATCAGATCATTTTCACTCATGGTGCTGATTTTGTCTTTGAATTATATTAAGATTAAAGATGAAACGCAAGCAACTACAATAGACATTTAAATTAGATTTGAGCGGACATGTGGATTTGCACACTATATATAATATTACAATATAATAATAATATTTGAGCAATTTATGAAATGTCCCATGAGCCTTTGCTCCCTGAGCGAATGTCAAACTTTCACCAGGTGCACGCGTAAAAAAAAATATGGGCCACCACACTCGCTGCTAGTATAATCATTAAAAATAAAGTTTCTTTACTTTTAAAGTATTTGTTTTTCATATATCAAATTACTGCATTTGGCCCTCAGATAGATTTTCATTTTGGCCCTCTCGGGGTAAAATGTTTGGGCACCCCTGCAATAAAACAAAACACAAAATCAACAACAAATAGTGTAAGAATTCTGCCAAAACGGCCCATAATCTAATACCAGACCATCTGACCTTATCTTGTTGGTGTGTTTCTGTGTTTCTTCAGCCGGTTCATCCTTCACATCCCCAGTGAGGAGCGGGACAATGCTATCAGAGTGTGCTTCCAGATTGAGCTGGCCCATTGGTTCTACCTGGACTTCTGCATGCAGAACACGCCAGGAGCACCTCACTGCGGGATCAGAGACTTTGCCAAAGCTGATATCCTTGCATGTGGCTCATGTTATTTTAAAACAATCAGAAAGTTAATGTATTGGGATTTATCTGTGCGGAAATGTCATATTTAGCAGTTAGCACTAGAAGCTAAATGGGGCTGGTGCTCATGCTAAATCATGCTTGTAGACCTGATTTTCCTTGACGGCTGCTAACTTTTCCATCATTGTCCTTTTTTGTTGCCTCATGGAGAAGATGTGCAGAAAGTTCTCGAGCAGTGGAAGGAGTACAAGATGGGTGTACCGACGTATGGTGCAATTATTCTAGACGAGTCACTAGAGAATGTGAGTTTATGTTGTGTTCAGTTCACATGTCTAAAGAAAATATGCTGTAACTTTTTGTTTTTTGTGCCCAGCTGAGGATAATCAGGCCTTTAGCCAACTGGGTTTGTTGATGGAGTTTAAGTAAATTTAATTGCTACATTTTGATCCTACCAAGTGGAGATCTTAATATTTTCCTGATGTTGTAATTCTTCTGAAACATTTGAGAATCATTAGGTTAGATTTTTAAATAATAAATGAAGATAGCTAGGGAAGCTTGTGTTTAGGGCTGCCACAAACAATTATTTTTATAGTCGACTAATCACCGATTATTTTTTTCGATTAGTTGACTAATCGGATCATACGTTAATTGAATATAAAACATACAGCTTATCGCACCAGAATGCAGCTGCTATTATATAACCATCATTAGATTTTAGCTAAATGCTAACTAAAAATAAAGACAATTAAGTTCATGGTTCATTAAACCTTTAATGAAATATGCAGCTTGTTGAAACAAACAATTATTTAACTGTGTAGCATAAAGTTTAAACGACTGAGTAAATAAGCATAAGGCACTGGCTCAAACAACATAAAAATAAATACATTTTTTTACCAAATCGACTAGTCACGATTATTATCGACTATTAAAATAGTCAATGACTAATTTAATAGTCGACATAATCGTGACTAGTCGACTAATTGTGGCAGCCCTACTTGTGTTTGGGCTTTAATTAGATCATGTTTTTTTTAGGTATTACTTGTTCAGGGCTACCTTGCAAAATCTGGCTGGGGCTTTCCAAAAGGGAAAGTGAACGAAGATGAAGCTCCCCATGACTGTGCAGTTCGTGAAGTGAGTAAAACGCCATTTGATATGACCGGGTTTATTATGTAGAGTGACTAGTGTTTTACTAGTGTATTAAGTTCATGGTCCATTTTAATGATTGTTGTTCAGGTTTTGGAGGAAACAGGCTTTGATATCAAGAATCGGATTTGTAAGGACATGTACATCGAACAGAAGATCACTGACCAGTTGGTGCGACTCTATATCATACCAGGAGTGTCCAAGGATACAAAGTTTAACCCCAAAACAAGAAAAGAGATCAGAGTAAGAACTGATTTTAATACTTTGGATTTTTTTTTATATCAGTATCTAAGAGACATGTTTCATTATAATGTTTTTTTTTGTAGAATATTGAATGGTTTCCTATTGAGAAGCTGCCCTGTCACAGAAATGACATGACCCCAAAGTCTAAACTTGGACTTGCCCCAAACAGGTTTTTCATGGCCATTCCATTCATGAGGTATGTGATAAAAAAGAAATATCTATGAATCGTTTCATTAGTACAGCAAATACATCTGTATGTTTTAATGAGACTGAGAAAAGGATATTAAAATTTTGCACAAGTGACTGTTGTTTAAAATCCCTGAAGTGTTGAGTAGTGTTGGGTGGTCATACAGCAGTATACAGTATTACCGGGGCGTGTTGAGTTGTTGATAATTAATGGAGAAATAGCTGCTTATGAGCATTTACATGCATGCAACTTGATGTTGTGTGGTGTGGGAAAAGACTCAGCTGCTCTACTGTGTTGTCAGTTTTCATAGCAGTCTTGTGGAAATTTGGCGCATCACCTCACGTAACTAATACAGTCATAATTTTTAAATACTGTCGCCATATTTTTTATTTATTTAACTTTGTTTTTAGTTATTTTTATGCAAAGAGAACAACAAACAGACATACAGGCTTTATTTTTCTTTACTGCAACATTTTTTTCCTCATCATCCACATATTACTGTTCAGAGTCCCAAAAAAGATAAGAATAAAAATCCAAATGAGAAAATAGGTGCAGGTTACAAATCAGAATAGAAAGAATGTTCCCATATTTTAATACCGCTGTATAACACAGTACTGTCATACCGCCCAAGCCTAGTGTTGAGTTGTAAAAAATAATGCGCTGTTCAAAAGCCTTGAGCTCGTATCAGGGAAACACAACAATCCCCCTCAGCAGCCCAGCTGTCCCAAGCTGATCTAACAGAGAAACTGCAACACTTGACTTCTTTCCATATCATAATGATTCAACCCTATAACCTCTTCAGGCTCTTTCTGGTTCCACCCCTGAAGGTGGTAACTTTTACATCAGACGTCAGAACGTAACTCTTTTTTGTTTAATACGGACAGAACAAAGGATAACACACACCCACCTATTCTCTGTTTTAAACTTACTGCTGCAATGATCAGAAAGTATAAATACAAAACTGCATCAAACATTCAGTTAATCATTTACAACATTTCCTTCAGAGTGATACACAGTTGTATTATTTGTCCATACATGCATTACTTTAATGTCAACAGGAATGTTTTCTCACTTTTTCTTTTGTTTTTTAAAAAGTAAATACACAACTTTAGAAACATAACTGGAAATAAAGACCCAGAGTCAGAACTCGAGGACAAAACAGTCAATATATATTAAAATGTATCCATCTATCCATTGTACAATAGAAGTACTGCAGTTCACACTTTCAGCAGTTAATGAACGTCTTCATTTTTATTTTAATCTTCTCCTAAATGCTTTATTTTCTTTTCTGCAGCATTTTATTCTTATCATCCACTGCCATCAGTCAGAATTAGTTAAGTTGTGCAAAATGCTAAAATTGGATGAAATGCTGTACAACTTTAGTTCATTAATGTTTTAGCTGATGCTGATGGAAGTCTTTCTGGTCCTCCTGTCCAGGCCACTGAGAGAATGGATTGGCCGGCTGAAAGGTGACTCGGACAGCGATGAGGACTTGACAAACAACAGAAATACTCCATCCAAACCTTTAGACAACATCCGGTAAAATGTTTTTGTCTTGTGTTGTTTGTTTCAGTAGTTTCTATAGTACTATTTATACAAAAGCAATTGTAATTTGAGAGATTTTAGCTCGTATAATAAAAACCTGTAATGTTTAGAAATGCTCAGTTGTTGTGTTGCAAACCAGTGCTATAATCATTCACTTTTCCCCCTCATTAATCTGCACTCAGGTCAAAATCTCGCTACGTCACAGGTACTTATGCATTTCCTGGAGAGAGCTGGACCAAACACAAGCAGCAGAAAACTCCAGGAAACCTGAGCCAGAATGAACTCAACCAGGTCAGAGAGAAACACAGAAAACTCTGCTGTTATTGTATTCTTGTTCACCGTGACTGAATAAAACAAAAAGAATGGAAAATCAACATAAAAAATGTATCTTTCAATTATAGACAGATAGATACTATATACGCATGTATATTAATATATGTTTTTAACCATCTATGTTTAACATAAACATTTTTTCTTCAATAATTTACTATAGATTTGCAAAACTACACAATACAATCTGATATGTGTTTATACTGTTTGATACTTTTATGTCAGCTTAACTTTACTAAAGTTTTTGCTGTAAACTACAATAATTTTTTTTCATTTATTCATTTATCTAAAAAACAACAAATTCTATATACAATAAAAATACAATGACAAATTAAATTAAAGGTAGCAGAAAAAGAAAAAAATTCTTATATTTGCCCCTTTTCTCAACTAAAATTCAATCAAAAATAATCTTCAAATACCAAACACAAAACAAAAAACATACATAAGAGAAACAAAAAGAAAATCAATAATAATTTTAACGTCAGTACAGATTATTTCATGTCACAAAGAATTATTTAATGAATTTATTATAATTTATTTAGCTTCATATTGATGAAGGCTGTATATGACGCCGACCCACAGCTGGTACACATTATCTTTCTTCGTTTTGTCTGGAAATGTGGAAAAACACACATATTGAGTGTAGAAAATATAACATCTGTCTGACAACTTGACACGGGCTGTATTTTATGTTTATGACGCTCAACCATGACATTACTGTCCCTGTCATTAGTGGGTCTACATCATAATTTCTGAATTATTATAACTAGTCAGTAATCCATTAAAGTCCATATTTTACTTGTTCAATATCAATAATATAATTGACAACAGATACTTGATTTAAAAAAACATGAACATTGAAGCTTTTTAAATGTTAGCATACAGGTTTTACAGTTAAAATCATTAATTTTGGTTAAATATGAATAATATTTACCGGTGAAACATAACCCCCTTTGCTCTTGTAAACTTGTAACAATTTTTGTAATATATATCAAAGCATTTGTGACATTTGTTCATTTATTAAGCATTTGCTTGCACCGTGCTGCATTCTGCTTATTGATTTCTATGGTTAGCGTTAGCATTAGCTCAATGCATAAAAATCCCCCTTGCGAAGCACGCCCAGGTCACGTGACAAAATGTGTCATATTTCTGACACATCTTTGGTCAAATCATTGCCACCTGATATTTTCTGTTCATTTCCTTCTGCAGAAATCTGTTTTGAAAGGCAGTGGGAAGAAAGGCCAGGACTCTCCTTGTGTCAAGAAAGGAGCCGGTGACATAAGCAACCAGCAGGTAAAAACAATAAAGTGGAAAAACTCACATTTAAAATCAAATATAGACTTTTTTTTTTAAATGTAAGATTTTATACTTAAGGAGAAATAAAAACTTTAGAAAGACAACGTGATTATTATAGGGATAGACATTTTGAAGTTGGGCTCTATGGAAAAGTTATGAACAGTAATTATCTTACCTGTTGTTTATAGTTCTTTGGACAGCTTCAGTTTATCAAACAGTTTAATTCTGACTGGACTGAAGAGCCAACTTCTAGTCTGAACTCAGCTAAGTCCAAAGTGGATTGCTGCTTTTAAACTAACTCCTGTCTTCAAAGTTTCATAGCTGTTTGTGGGAACATTTTATAAACTTTCACATTACCTGCTCATTTATATCAAATGTTATCAGCAGCAGTGAGAGGTAACACTTTCAGTGCAGCCTGAGGTTATTCTGGTATGAATTTTGTTCCATAATAATCATGTAATGCAAAGCATTTTGCATTAAATATTACGGTATATAATGATAAAGATCTGAGCTGTTTTTAGACTGCAGTGATCTGTGGGTCTGCTTGGACTGTTGACACTTGTGTGATTAAGATTTTAGTTTTTCCTTTTTGGTCTAACTGAAGTCAAATATAATTTCTTATTATTTTATATAATACATGTGGTGAAAAATAAATGTTTTGGATAACTTTTCAAAAGAACAAACATTTAAAAAGTCTTTTCAGACAGGTAAGAAAAACTAAATCACTTTTGCGATTAAAGATTTCTTAACATTTATTGATGACCAACATGGTCTGTGCAGAATGACAAAACGCAAAATTATTTCTTTGCTAAAACCTCTGTAACTTTGCTCCAGTTAATTTTAGCAGCACAGGTAATGTCCAGAAGTGGATTTATTTATTTATTTCCAAGAGTTTTTAGCCTTCTTCATTATGGTTTTAAATGGGTTATATACTGTCTAATAGAAAATTATTCAGGTGAGAATGAAAAAATAAAATAAATTATGTTCCATCCTCAGTATGTCTAAAACAACAGCTGCTGTTTTAATACAACACTTCTGATTTTGATCTTTATTTTGATACCAGGATTATTTAAATAGAGTTTGTAAATGTTGAGATACACTCAATTATATTTTGGCATGGAAAAATCATCAAATCAAAAACATAAAAAAAAACTCTACATGTGGCTCAAATTTGAAAGAAAGTACATTTCATAAGGATAATCTAAATTACAAATTATCTGTGAAAATAAAAGTTAAAAAATAATGAAATTATTCAGTTATGTATTGTTCTTATGAGAAGCAAGATAAAAAAGATAAATGTCAGAATATGTTGATAAAGTTAGAGCCAGGAAGTTACACAATCCCTACAATGTTTTTTTTAACTCTTTGAACATTTTGAAGCAAATGTCTGAATTATAATTCTACAGTGACAATTCTACAGAAGTTGAATCTTTGGTGTGATATTGATCTTGATCCAGAACTGTTCACTCTTTTTCTGACTCAACAGAAAGAAGATAAAAGGCCTCAACCTAGAAGACTGCAGGATATGTTTGAGAAAGGTTCGAGGTGTAAGAAAGATAACTTGATGGAGTTATAAAATATAGTTTTACTGCTCTGTATTCAGGAGAGAGATGACACTCAGTTCAGAGAATATTTCCTGATGCTTTGGTGCAGTGTGTTAACTAAGAGTTTACATTTTTATCTTCTGTTTATGTACTGTTGTGTTATTTTGGTACAAAATTCATGTATGATTCAAAAAATGTAACCCAAAAATCATTCATAAAGTTGTATACTGTGCTATAGACTGGAGTACATTTTAACAAAATGTTTTCCTAATGTCCTACCACAAAAACTTTAAATATTTTTTTGTATATAACTGAAATATTGTCTCGCTGGGGATAAATCGTCATAATTTCTCCCTCTGTCTTTTTGCTGTAGAATAGCTACGTCGCGCATAGCTCTGCATATAAACAACAACAGGAGAAAAAAAAAATTCTTTTTAAAATAGTAACCGCAGAGCAAAGTTGAAAAGAAGACGTGGATGTTAGTTGCACATTCGTGTGCACTCTAAAAAAATGAAATGCTGGATTTACTTAACCAAGTTATGTCAACTGGTTCCACTTAACTGAGTTGAGTAAATTCAAAGCAAGTTTTTTAACCAAAGAACATGAGTATGTTTGAATTTACTCAAATCAGTTAAGTGGAACCAGTTGACATAACATGGTTTAGTAAATCCAACATTTCATTTTTAGAGTGTTCAGTAGGACCAGTTTGCTAATTGAACAACCGGCTCCTGCTGTCGGACCAGACCGGTTTTCAGCGACATGTAAAATCTCGTACTGATGCTCCACAAACACACCCACAGGTGCATTCTAGCCGTTTGTGTGTTGGCTGTGGTGGGTCTCAGTTGTAGGTGTCCAGCCAGTGGAACATCTCAACCCATGAACGACAGTAAAAAAAATATTCTCTACCTTCCTTCAAGAATAGTTTCAAACTTTCTTTATCTTTTCTCTTTCCACAGAAGTGTCTTCAAGCAGCTCCAGTTATTTACCAGCTGAAAACCTATACTTCGGACATTTTGTGTCCTCCAAGACGTTTCTGAACTTCAAATTTGACAGAGAAGCCATCATGAGCTGTTTTGATTACTGACATTGCAGATCATCATCGCCATCAAACTTTTGAGAGACGTTTTTTAATCTCGCAGTTCAAATTTCTGAACATGATTTTTTTTGTGTTGGTTGTTGCAAAGGCACACTTACAAGAAAAGAACATCCTCCAAACTAGCAGCTGGGTGGAGGAAGGTTTGTGGTACTTTGCCTTTGTTTCCCCACTTTTTAGACTTTTGAAAGTGACTTGTAATGTAATCTTTAGTCCTGATGTGACTTTACTGAGATAAAGTCTGAAGGAAACTATACAAAACTCAAATGAGAGAGCTGTTCAAGTTACCCAGAAAGCCAAAACATTCATCATGTTGAGAAGAAAATCGATTTTTAAACCCATATTAGGTGACAATAAAGACTTAAATCTAAAAAAGCCTGATGGTAAGTGTGAATTTGGTCAGTTAATTAACTGTCACATCAGGATTTTAAGATTTAATAATTAATTTTCTCAAATGATTTATGAGCTTGTAAATGTAAATCATGTGAATTTATTGATAAATTTGAGCCTGTCTCTATAAAATACAACCTATTTAATAATTATATAATACAGAACATAATGATGTTTTGTTTTTTTGTTATTTCACTGTTTTTAAAAATACAAATCTTATCTACACATTTGTTTCTCCACAGGTAACTGTGCCTGATTCACATCTACAAACTCCAATATCATCTGTGAATATTAATTTAGTCTTAAAATATTAACTTTAATCTGAGCCTCGTTGTACTTTTTATGTTATGATTGTTGGTTGGATTTGGCTTTTAACTGTGTTTTTGTCTTTATTATTGACATCGCATTTGATTTTTGGGAGAAGCAGAATGTAATATAATGTTACATTTTGAATATTAGTAAATTAAGAACAAGCATTTTTTTTACATCTCAAACTGAATGTCGTTAAATTCATGAATCACTGTTGTATGAAAGCAAATGGTTTGTAATGTTAACATGTAAATTAATACAAAAAATGTGTTTAAATGTCCTACAAAAAATGTTCAGAAAATACAAAAACAGGCTAAGTTGAAAACGGACGAGCCTGAATGGTGATTGGATTTTAAGATTTCCAGTTATCAACATCTTTTAATAGTCAGTATTACACTCTGTGATTTAGAATGTGAGTTTATGGCTTTCAGTTTTACAAAATATCACAAAATAACTGAAAACCATGTTTAAAAATTATATATTTTGTGCACACACAGTAAAGACCTGCTATACATTAAATTAAATAGTCCAGCTTTCAAATTGATCTTATCCTATAGTGACGTAAATGACACATTTCTGTGCGTTAGCGACAGCTTTGTCTCAGAAGACAAAACATTTATGGGTTTAAATGTATTAAAAGTTATTTTTCATGTTTTTCACGACCCAATCTATGACCTTGATGGAAGAGGAAATGTAACCATCCGATACCGTGAGTGTAAAAAGTCAAACAAAATAGATTTCTTTTATATGCCAGACTATTTCTAGTTACTGGATTGAAAAAACGGAGATGTTTGTAACGGGACAATTTATTTTTGACGACAATTTTCCGTTTTTCAAAGGGGACTTCGTAAAATATTTTTTGTTATTTTTTTGTTCTTTGTAATAGATTTTATAGATGATAATTTCAAGTTGCACTTGGTTTTCGCTGTGTTTTTACTTTGAATGTGAATCCTAAATAAAGTGCTGTTTACTCTCAACCTTTGTATTACAGCTAAAACAGATCCTTTGTTTTTCTTCAAGTAAGGATGTGTTTTTGGGCAGTTGAGTGTCTTTAGTTAAGTAGGTTTTATAAATATGTTAAATAATAGACTGGAGTCATGATAAAATGCCTTAACCTACAAAACATCGGAATTCTGTTCTTGCTGTTGGTTTTCATGTGTCACTCCTGCAATAGCAGATCTAGGATTTTTCTGAGTAAGAGGCCACAATATTCAACATCCTTCCACAGAAATCTCCAGTTCTGGTAAGGCGTATACATTTAACCAGTCACACATGTTCAAACACTTGTAATGCCATGTAATGTAATTTAAAAAACATGCACAGTAAATTTATACCAATTTTACATGCATTTGAGAAAATACAGCCATTGTTTGTCAGTGAAATACTTTTTCTGCAGGATTGTTCAAATTTTCTTTAAAAAGAAAGGAAGACTTCTAAGATTGACTCATGTTGAACTTTCTTATATGACTCATTAGCGCCACTAGTGTTTGAACATGGAACTGCATCCATCATTATCGCTGGGGCAAGACACCAGAGCATTTCAGGGGGGCAATCAGATTTCAGCTGGGGTCAATGTCCCTGTGGACCTCGTTCCTGCATCTCTGGTTTCGAGGAGACCAGAAGTTTTGTTTCGTGGATAAATGTAATGAAAACAGCACGTGTTGATCTACAAAATCTCCAACTCTTATTGTGAAAGATTCAAAGCGGATGTTCTATCGGTTCAGAATGGAACATCCGATCTGACGACGACAAAACCCGGTTCAAGTCAGAGATATAGGGGAACTTTACCGGGGTTTTAACTGAAGGTACGTCCCATTGAGACTACTGTAGATGTGTGAAGAACTTTTACCGAACTATTTATTCATTAAAAACTAAATAACTAATTTTTATATCTGTGTGTCACAAATGAGCGTACAGCTAGCTTGTTTAAGGGTGTAACAAGCGCTGGAGCTCACAGTTTATGATGCTCTACCTGTTTATTATTTTCTGTGTCGGTTCGAGTTTTAAGAGTTAACCAAGTTAGCTAAACATTGAAAGAAATTTGTACTTAAAAGACAATAAGATTTTGGCGAAGTGACTAAAAAACTCCAATCTCTCTGTGGAGCTTTACAGCAGGAATACTTCCCAGGAAAACATTACTGAATTAAGATCACGGAAAGTTGGACTTTCATTTTCCGATGTGGCATTTTTGTTTTTACGGGTTTTGTACAACCACAATGTAAATTTTGTGATTTTTGATTATTTGAAATTATTAAGTTGAAGTGTTTTCTTATATTTTAAATATTACATTTTTATTTAATCAAACTACTTTCCTGTGAATAAATGATTACCCACACGTACAACGCTGTATACATCAAAACGCAAAAAAAAAAAAAATCTTTCACTGTTTGTCGCTGCTGTTTTCACAGTTATTTCAAGTGTGCAGAATTCACTATTACCTTTTTAAGGGGCTTTGACAAAACTAAACTAACTAACCACAATAGAGCTTTGTTGACTTATATTATAGTTTTGCGATTAAAAGTGACTTAAGCAATGTTACAAGTTGTAATTTAAATCATTGCTGTGTCTTACACACAGCTTTAGTAGCAGTAATAAATGTAGTTCTAAGTTGTGTTAACTAAGAAATATTAAATACCTCTAGTTAAGAGCAAAATTCAGATACCAAGATAATTGTACACAGTAGGGCAGTGCCTACTTTAATAAATAACAGGTCACATCACTGCTTGTGTTATTTTGTAAGTCTGTAGCAGAAAAGTTTGGTAACTTTTGCAGCCCACGGTAATGTGGGCTGCATGTTGTTATTATTTAGTTATATTTTGAGACTACTTCAAAAATAAGTGAACAATCGTGTTTGCATTTCATTGTTTTGGTGATCTGTGGTGAGTTAATTGCTTGTTCTGTTACAGTGCATCATGTTTAGTGCCTCTCAAAAGCCACCCAAAACCAGGAACCGGTCACCTCAAGGCTCCGGTTCCAAGTCCGCCAAAAAAATTCACATTGATGAAGTCGTCAAGATAGCGGTGAACCTCTCTTTGGAGAGGTTTCGCTACAGTGATGAGAAAGGTACAAACTGTTTTTCAGATGCGTTTCTGATTCATCCAAGCTGCACCTGCTTATTATATTTATGTTCTCTACATATGATGCACTTTTCTCTCACGCACCAATAAATATATCAACTGGAGTTAATGGTGCATGCTTGTTGTCACTGTTTACAGAAGACTATTACTCAGTAATATAGAGGCTCCCTTTTTTAATAATTTTTGTTGATATGGTGGACACCTTTTTATAATCTAATCTATGCCCATTTCACTCATCACTTCTCCTTGGTCTGCCCCAGAAGTCAAAATAATAAATATTGTCAAGTTATATGATAAATATATATCATTGTTAAAGTAAGTCTTTATCTCAATGTAAGCAGGTGTTTCAGACTGTTTATATGGAGTGCACTAACATTTACCATTTTCTACCTTTGATTGTGCAGAGATGGAATTTCCATCCTCCTTGTCCAGTACTGAGAGGGCATTTGTTCATCGCTTGGCACAGTCCCTGGGGTACATTTCCAAGAGCAAAGGGTAAGTTTTTCCAACAGATTATCTGTCTCACAAATTGCACAAAGTCCTGTTGAATGGATGCTTTTTACAAAGCCAGGAATTATTATTACTGCAAAAAGTGCCTATAAAAGAATCAGTTCAGTTCTTTTCAGTAAAAGTGACTAATAGGATATTTCAGTCTCCTGATGTTTTACATTAATTTAGCATCTGATACAGTGAAAATATTTAAACTAAATGCCACTTCATATTTATGCATTTTTATTTATATGACTTATTAAAATGTTACTCTACAAAATATTTACTAAGACCTTTTGAAAGTTTTACCTTTCTTGACTTTCAGTTTGAAGAGTATTTATTTTTCTTTTCCGTTCAAGTTTTTGGGGATGTATTTGTATATCAGTTTCACATACTGGACCAAGTTTCATGTTTCTGCCTCATTCCAACTGTTTGTTTTTATTTGTTCAATGTTGAAACCGAACAGAACGAGTAAACAGCAGTCTGTACACAGGACATGACAAACTGAAGCATTTGTTTCTTTTTCTCCTAAAAATAATGAAAACCAATGAAAATAATAGTAAAAGATCAAGCTTAATGATAAGTAATATTAGTATTTGTAAACTCTAAAGAATACCCTTTTCTACACATTGAGTAAATAGGGGTTGAAACTGCTTAAAGATTTCTTTAAATGTGATTATGTTGGCCGTATTTATGCCTCCTTAGCCTGTTTTCAGTCCTTGATCAGACCCATGGTAATGTAAAAATTGTATTGTTTTATATTTGAATTAAGTAAAGTAACAGACTTTTTCTGATTTTTCACTTTGTTTTTCAGAAAAGGATCAAATCGCTTCTTGACTGTTAGGAAGAAGGATGTTTCAGCCAAACCACAACCAAACATCTCCCTCACACTCTCCCACAGTTCTTTATATTTTATCCGCAGCCTCCTTCAGAGGTTTCCCGTTAGCAAGAAGGAACGCACAGACACGCAGCTCAACAGCAAAAGTGGCACGACTTTGGCTGCAGAAACGGGTGATTGTTTGTGTGTCTTGATTTTTGTAACTTCTTTCTGGTATAATCATCTACCTTGTCGGTACCAGTGGTCCTTATGTGGACCGTGGCCTGGCTCTAACACCGTGGAGCTTCAGTTAAGATTAGGTTTAGGGCGTAGGTGTGAACTTGGGTCTATGTTCAGTTTTTGTCAGGTTTTATCTCAGTTTCCCCTTGATGCTCGATGATTGCACAAAGTTTGGAAAAGAGCCCAACAAAAGGCAGGCTCAGCTTGAGATCAGCCAAACCATTTTGAAGTGATCGTGTTTTTTGTTGGTGAAAATATGCTAAGAAGTTAACCCTGCTCTAATTAGCCGTTATCTTGATTTCCCTCACAAGACTCCCTCCTTATTCTCTAAACCGCTACACGATGTCTGCTGCAAATAATATACTGACAACTCATAAGTACTGGACTCAGATTTACTGTGTTACATCTGACCTTCTGCTCCTCTTTTAGAAAACATTTATGGCAAGAACAGGGCAAGTGGGCGCTTAACCAATGGCATTCCTATGGTCCCTCAGAAGAGGACTCCATCAGAACTGGATGGTTTTCGGTGCTCTCTGCCTGTGCACAAACATCAGGAAGAGATTGTCCAACTGATCAGAGAAAACCGAGTGGTAATCGTTGTCGGAGAGACTGGTTCTGGAAAAACTACCCAGGTGGGTTTGATACAGTGGAAGCAGAAAACCGGGCTTTAATGTTTTTTTAATATATATATATTGTTGCCTAATTTTCTTTTACAATGAACAAGTTGTGTTCACAGGTCAAAATACCATCTGGAGCTTTTTTGTCCAAGTAGGGGTTTCTGCAGTTATGTCGGAGGAGTTTCTCGGCTGTGTGGGCAGAGTTTGGCAAAACCGTGATTGCTTGGATTGACTTGTGGGGGAAGTTAAATAATGAAGTAATAGTAAAATTATTGTCAACATGTAAATATAATTTATTGGCTGCCTATAGTTTAAAACAAAAGAAAGTCTCAAATAAAAATTCATGTGAACGTATAAAATTTTTTTTTTTTTTTTCAAATTTGGTGCGGCTAGCACGTTCCTGTTTTGAGCTATAACGAATATATTTATATTCAAAAGTAGCTATCATTTTCCAAGAGGGTTAGATTTGTTTTGCTCAAGTTGAAATGTCCCCCCCCACCTGCCCAGCGTTCATCCAACCAAATCGTTTTGGCTTCTTCAAACCCCACCCAAAATAGTAACTCCGACCAATCACATCTTTAACAAACTCCTCCCAAAAAGTCAAACAGCTGCCCGACTTCTGAAACTTGCTAACTAAATTAAATTGTTTACTGGTTCTGTGTACTCCAACAAAATCAGACCTTAGGCTTTGCTGAAAAGAAGCCATCTGAAATGTGAGAATTTTCTGTTCATTGAATAATTAATGGTTAATTGGAGCCTCTAAAGAGACAAACAAAAAGATAGTCAGTTAACAGAGACATACTGATGGTTGGTGTAGAGTGAACCTCACCTATTAATACAGTTTTAGAAAATAGATGAACAAATAAACTAACAAATGTATGAAACGTTTTTGTTCTTTTGGTTCCCGCAAACAAAATAAGCAAATCTAAGATTACATTAAACTGGGTTCAACTGAAACTTGTTCCTAAGTGTAATTAAGGCCATTTTGGTATATTTTAGGGAAATCACATTTTATTTATTTATTTTGTTTCTCTATTTATTTATTGGTGAAATAATTCAACAGATGCTGCTTGGATTGCCACCCACACAGTAAAGCGTTTTATGTTATAAAACCTGACTGTAGCAATGTCTAACTTTTTTTAAAGATTACATAAATCAATTTTATTTAACAAAACATTAGTAGAAGATTGTTGGAAATGTTCAAGGGTTGGTTATGTTTACATTTTTTTATTCCTTTTTAAAAATTGGAAGGTCTGACTTTGGCATTTCTGTGTATATTAATGATATGAAGATGTGTAGCAAAAGTGCTTTAAATGACTGTAATATAAAATTAAGATTGAATAAATCTTATACTGTACCTTTGTATCATCTAGATTCCACAGTTTTTGTTGGATAACTGCAGCAAGAACGGACAGCCCTGCAGGATCTTCTGTACGCAGCCCAGACGCCTGGCTGCCATTGCTGTGGCTGAAAGAGTGGCAGCCGAGAGAGGGGAGAACGTGGGTCAGACAGTGGGCTACCACATCAGACTGGAGAGCAGGTATGTTTAACTAATACTATTTTAATTTGAGTTTGTTTTGGTTTGTTAATAAAATTAGCATCACAAGATCTGTAAACAACTTTGTCTAAAAACACACAAGTAAAATTCTTGGATTTATTTAATTGTTTTTTTCCCTGTATTTAATTAATCTTAATAAAATTCACAAAATTCTCATAATTTGTGAAATAAAATGAAAGTTTTAAAAAGAAACAAACCGTCTACTTGAAACTCATTTTCACACAAAAGAATACAAACTTTGAGCCATTTGAGAGCTTTTCTTATAACTTAATGATTTATAACTTTTAATGTGTCCGATCTCAGGGTCTCTCCTAAGACCCTGTTGACGTTTTGCACAAGTGGAGTCCTCCTCAGAACACTGATGGCAGGAGACGGCAGCCTTCTGACCGTCACTCACGTCATTGTAGTAAGCAGCTCCTCTACAAAACAACAGTCTGAAAGTCTAAGAACATTAAAAGCTGATTCATCTTCCACTTTCTCTTTTACTCTTAAAGTTGTAGTATTTGACTTTTGTTGTAAAAAACAAAAAAGAACTTTGACGACTTGATCTGGGCAGGATGAAGTGCATGAGCGTGACGGTCTGACTGACTTCCTGCTCACTAAGATGCGGGATGTGCTTCAGAAGATCCCCACTCTGAGACTGATTCTCTCCAGTGCAGCTTTGGATGTAGACCTGTTCCTTCAGTACTTCGGCTCCTGCCCTGTTATCTCTCGTAAGTCCACTTTATCCATGCGATCAGTGCTGAAGACAAGGGGTATTCCATCCATTTTAAAGAGGGGTTTGGGGAAAAAGTTATGAAGAAATAATATTTTACCTGTTGCTAGCTCTTTAGATGGCTTCCGTTTGAATAAATAAAGTTTAATCCTGATATGACTCACAACTTCCAAATGGATATTTCTAACTTGTGCAAGATTTGAATTGATTGTTTAGAATCCACTCATTCTGAAATTAAAAATGAGGTGTTATTGAAACAAAGCAAGCTTTGTGTTTCTGTGTTAATAATCACATGTCGTTTGATGGTAATCATTGTTGTTTATTTTTTAAAGTTGAAGGAAGGCAGTTTGACGTGAAGGAGTTTTTTCTGGAGGACATTTTGAAACTGACAGGCTTCAACAGAAAGGACATGAACGTTTACAAGGAAGAGAAACAGAAAAGTATGAAACTTTATTTCTACAAATATAAAACTAAATCTTGGCTTGATTCTCTGCCTTTCTCACATATTATGTTTATTTTATTTTTTTCAGAGGAGAAAAAACAGAAGCGTTTGACAGAGTGGTGTGAGGCAGTGGAGATCAGCGCTGATGTGGAGAAACAAAGTCCCAGTATTTTATCTCCAGACCAAGCCAGTGGTGGTGGAGACGAAGAAGTCCGGGCCATTACCCAGCTGGTAATCCATACGTTCACTAAATTTATTTTACCGTTGTCTAACCAGGCAAATCCCATTGAGATCACAGATCACTATTTCAAGGGCGGCCTGGTCCTGAAGGCAACATATTGTACATGTTTACTTTCTACATTCTTCTACTGGCTCTAATTGTTCAACATCAGATTCTTTTATTGCCTTATAACAATTTGTGTGATTTTTATATCAGAACATCAGTACAATAAGCTTCAAAACAAAGAAACAAACGAGATTTTGCAGTCTAGATTGGTAGCATCGTTTGTGTTTTACAAACATGAGCGAGCTACATTTTTAAGTTCTAGTTTTTCAGGCTCAGGGGTTTAGCCAACAAACAAAGCTTCATTATCATTCAATTCAATTCAATAATACTTTATTAATCCCAAAGGGAAATTAAATGTTGTAACTCCTATTATCCTTGTTTCTTTAAAGAGTTGTTATAAATACTGATGGCTGTGGGCAGGAAGAATCTCCTGTAGCGGTCTGT
>JARVJO010000140.1:6276123-6300045 GCA_031762555.1 Cynodonichthys magdalenae | reverse complement strand
AGTCGTTGAGGACTGATGGCTGAGTTTTCTTTGGTACCAGAACCAGCAGGATGGCTCCACAACTCTGGAACCTTCTCCTGGGTCAAGCTAAGGTTGAAGATGTGTTGCAGAATCCCACAGAGCTGATCTGTACAGGACTTCTGGACTCGGGCTGACAACATCTAGACCTGCAGACTTGTTCTGGTTCAGTCTCTCTAGCTGCCTCTTCACCTGACTTCTGGATACAGAAAAGTGGGAGGTGGGGGCAAAGGGAGCAGCAGCAGCTCCTGAATTGGTTAAAGACAAACTTGTGGAAGCAGAAGGGTCCATGACTGAGGTTAAAGATTAAACATATTAATTAGCTGCTCTGTGTTGTAAGCCACCCTGTTTCTATAGTTACGCATCATAACAAAGTGAAACATATAAAAAAAGTACTGGCAAAAATCAATCCAGCTGCACAGCATCCAAAACAAAAACAAACGGACGTCCAAAAAAGTCCCTTTTCCCCCAGAAAGGCAGGAATTGACTCTCGAAAAGAAAAGAAAATCTTGATGAAAATAACAGAGCTACTCCAACGTGCTGCCACCCTGAGCGGCGCAATTCTAGAATATTCTAGAATATTCTAGAATATGTGGATATATTAATATCTTTAGAGAAGAGAGCAGTTTTTAGATTGGAGAAATGAGTTGTTCTGCTTTTCCTCTACAGCAACAAGTTCCTGCTTGATTGCACTTTTTATTTCTGATACAACATACCGCTTTTGCACTTTTGTACTCTCCTGCTCATCCAAATGTCTTTTTGACCAGTTTGATACAAGTTTGAGCTTTTCCTTTGTTCCAGAATGTTTGCTTTTCATTCTCAAATGTGAAACAATAATATCATCTCTCAGATGTTTCATAGTATTTTATGTTTTTTAACTTTTGAAATGTTGACATGGTTTCTCAGAAAGTTTTTTTTTTTCCAACTTGCAGACAGTCCTGAGGATGACCTGAGTGACAGTGACACAGAGGACCAGGTGGAGATGAAGATAGATGACTGGCTTGTCTTCCAGCTGGAAAAAGAGGTGTGGAAATATTCAACACCCACCTTTCAAATTTTTTACATTTTTATCGAAGAATTTCCCAACTTTTTTTGACATCATTCAATCTTCTGTGTTTTATGGTTTGTAGGTGTGTTTAAATCACAACAATGTTTAATTAAACTGTTTTAATTATGTTTTCTATTTTATTTTGGCTCTCTTGTTGTCAGGCTGCAGTACTGGTGTCTGAGCTGAGGCAGAAGTGGCAAAATTTGTTCACAAAAAGGATTCGTTGTCCCTCCAAACCCTGGTCTCAACAGGATGAGGCTGTCATCCAGGCCTTAGTGTCTGTATGTGATCATTTTGTCTTTTGTTAATAGCGTTCTCTTGTTTGAACTTTAGCCATTAATCAAAATGAATAAATCCAATCTGGCTTCAAACAGGCACTGGGAGCAGAGGAGCAGGAAGCCGGCCTGCAGCAGCCCACAGGGATTGGTCAGCGGCCCAGGCCCATGTCTTCAGAGGACGGACAAAGGAGCTCCACGAGGAACTCCAAGACCACTCCCCACCTTCCCACCAACACTACAAATGACAAGTAGTTCCAATCATTTTCACATCAAATTAAAATATATTTTGTTTTTGGCTTTTTCATTCCTTTTTATGATTCCCTTCAAGTCAAAACACAAATTAAACATCACTTGGACTCTTTAGCTTCTGTCCAGGTTTTCATAATTTCTTTCAACAACAGTTTCAGCAGGGCTGAGATTGTATTTATTCAACAGCTTTTCAGATCTATAACAAGAGTTTACAGCTGAACTGAATATTGGAGAGTTTAAAATAACTGCTAATGCTAACATTTGCTTACGTTTCAGTGACACCTCTTCTTCTTTTACGTCCCCACAGATCTTGTCGAACGTCCTTCTCTGACCAGCTAAAAAGAAGCAAAGATGAAGCAGCCGTTGCCTCGAATCAGCTCTGTGACGAGTCTCCCTGTTCCAGTAGCTCCTCCTGCTTGGTGACTCTGGAGAGGCCTCCTGACTCCCTCAGCCCTTCCTCATTAGGAAAGGTATTCACTTTGGGCCAAGTATTGTTTATTTAAGACCATCACACAGTCGAGCACAACCATCTTATTCTTTACCTTACATGAATTGGGCTCAGCATTATGACAAACATTTTTTTTTACCATAATAAAACTGAAATGCAGTAAATAATATGTGAATGAAGACATTTAACAGTTGTTGCCATATTTGCATGGTTAGTTTCTACTTGCTCAGGCTGTCTCAATTCACACAAATTTATTAAATCATCTAAAAGTGGACATCCCAACAGATTGTCCAATGCTCAGATAAATTACTATCAATAAACTCAACCTCAGACACTAAAGGCCTCAATTAGTAAATTATAAGTATAATTTCATGACAGTAAAGATCTTAGTAAACCTTCTTAATCTGTACTAACATGTCACTTTAGTAGTTAACACCTCATCAAATCATAAAATAACAAGAAGTGGAAGTTTTGGGAGTTTTAATATTCTGGTTTTCTTGTCCTCTTGTTCCCTGCAGGCCCTAAAGTCTGTTTCCCTGCAGCCTGCTCTTTCTTCTGTCCGATACTTTGTTATGAAGAGCAGCAACATCAGAAACATAGAAATTTCTCAGGAGAAAGGGATTTGGTCTACGACACCAATCAATGAGACCAAACTCTCCAAGGCCTATCTGGAAAGTAACCTCATCATCCTCATTTTCTCTGTTCAGGGATCTGGACACTTCCAGGTAACCATGATGGATTGATTTATTATACAGTACAATGTCTCAAATAATCCTTCATGGACATTTTCTCTTTGTTTTCTGTTTTAATAATTCTTACAGCAATTAATACAGGTCAGCATTATGCTTCAATGAGCAATCCGTTGTGTTTATGTGATGCTTTTATGCCTTTTTCAACATGGGAAAAGTCTTAATTGTAGCACCAAATAAACAGATGCATACTGTGTCTTTGTCACTGAATTCAGTCTTTGGGGCTGATTTATCAAGATTCTAAATAAATAGCTGGTTAAGTTAAAAAAATAGTACATGTTAAAAATGGGCATGTTGCAAATAACAGGTGCAAAGGTGGTGTCTAATGGAGAGGTGGGTGCAGAGGTAACAGAGCTGCAGAGGTAAGCTCTCTCATTTTCCCTCTCTGAAAGGGTTCAAAGAAAAAACACAATCACATTAAATATGAATATTGGCAGTGTGCAATTATTGTAATTCAGGCTGCCTTTGGAGAAAGATTTAAAAAAGTGGGAAAAAAAGTTTTTTTACAGCTCTGGATATCATCTAAAAATTAAAAAATAAACAGAATCACAGCTGAGATGGACTTTATATTTACGTTTTTAAAGAGATCTTTATTAATTCTGTTTCTTTAGCAGATTTATGAAGATGTTTAAAGGCGAGTCCAGGCAGGATGGAGTGGATGGATTTGTAACAAAAGGGTGGCAGCAAAGATCAAAAGAGAGGGACCAGACTGATAAGGTTTGGTCATGTGCAGAGGAGGGACTGTCGGTATTTTGGTAGAAGGATGTTAGAAATGCAGCTGTCAGGAAAAGGACAAAAACGACAGGCCAAGGAGGAGATAAATGGATGCAGTTAGATGACATGTTGGTAGTTGGAGTGAGATGGAGGAGGATGACTCACTGTGGCAACACGAGACAAGGGAACAGTCGAAAGAAGAAGAATTTTGGAAAAAAATCTTACACTAACTGTGAAACTGCCAGCAAAATTGAATTAATTCAGCCCAAAACCAGTAATCATGTGTTGTCTTGTTCTCAGGGCTACGCTCGTATGACATCAGCTGTGAGCCAGGAGAGCTGTCAGGACTGGGGCTTCATGGGGCTCGGAGGAGTTTTCAGTGTGGAGTGGATCCATAAAGAGAGTCTTCCCTTCCACTGCACCCAACACATCCTCAACCCGTGGAATGACCGTAAGAGGGTGCAGATCAGCAGGGATGGACAGGTAAATCCACTGATTACGTTTTATCAATTACAAACGATTCACAGCAACAGAATGTACCTGCTGATTTTGTTTGGTGGTCTTCATTGTCAGTTCATATCAGTGGTATTCATTTCACAGCTCACTAAATCTGAATTTCTTCCTTTTTAATGTAAATCAAGATTGATTTTCATTTTTTTTTTATCATAAATGTTTTTGTGTGATGCAGGAGCTGGAGCCGCAGGCAGGCAGCCAGCTGGTGTTTCTGTGGGAGAGAAACTACGGGAAACAGCGACATTAAAGTTGGACTCTATGCATCGCTTAGCAGCTGTTCTTTATCACATTTTGCTGACTAAAAACTACACCAAAAACACAGCACTGTGGGGAAAAAAAGGTTATTTTCTTCCAAATTGGAGCTATAGATTCATGTTTTATTTCTGTCATGTCAGCAGTTCTCTGCACCACCAGTTCAGGTGAGATGATGCAGTAGAGACCAGCTCAGCTATGTTATACCTCTGAACTTTGTTTTTACCTTGTTCTCATTCAGGTTTTGTACATTTATCTAAATAAGGGTACATTTTTCTATAAATGGTGTTTTATGAATAAGTAACTGACTCTTACGTTTTAACATGGTTTAAAATAAAAATTATCTTACAGCAACTATAAAATTTGGGATATAATGTGTCGCTATCAAAATATTTTCTGTTCATAATGACTGTTGAAATGCTGTTAAGTCGTTCTTTCCATGAGTTTTATGCTTTAATAAAGATAAATTTAAAAGTTTTTGTTATTGCCCTGGCTTTTCTCAGACTGTTGCTTTTGATGCTGTTTTCAAAGAGAATTTTAAAATTGTCCTCTAGGTGTGTCCTTGGACACTTCACTTGTGTAGAAGTGCCACTGCATCCTTCAGTTTTAAACTATTACGCTAAAGTCAAGGGAATTCCTCAACCAATCACATGATATCTTTATAAAAGAGAAGTTTCATGTCATGTAAGCAGTTAAGTGACAAACTAATAGTATTGATAAAATGAGAACGAATTTTGCATGAGAAACTGCTTTTAGATTTATTTTGTTGATTTGTAAGTTCAAACAGACGTACAGTGAAACTTTGCAGATTTGCTTGCAGTTTTGACAGCAGCAGCGCCACATCAACATCTCCTCCACTCATTCAAGCAATCTGCAGGAATGCCATCATGTTAAAGGAGTTTAGTTCAGTTTAAGTGTTTGATAACGGTGATCTCTGACCCACTTCATCAAGAAGCTCATTCATCAGTGACTGATAAAACCACTTCTGTAAGCGATTAACTTTGGAACATCTTTGTCAAATGTTTTTAAGTTGCATCACAATCCTCTCTTCTTTTTTTTAAGTTTTAAAGAAGGGGACACAGTGTGCTGTTGAACAAAGGAGGAATAATCATCCAGGCTCTTCTCAGCACCAGGTCCAAAAACCAGGTTAGGTGACGACATGGGATTTAGGGATTGATCGTGTTTGAACATAGAAAGCTGGATCCATAGTGTTTGGAAATTATATTTGCAAATACACAAAGTCTTAATACAAAAAAGAACTGTTCCACTAAGAAAATGAAAAACAAGTATTTCTTTTGTTTTTTGATTGTCAAATCAAGGCCTACGGGCCAAATATGGCCCCTCCATGGCATTTTATGTGGCCCACAAGAGCTTCAAAGACATTAATGTCTTTAAAAAATAATAATAAAAAAATATATATATAAATATGCTGCTGTAAAACCATCATTGACCATAAACTACATCTCCCATAATGCATGTTGATTATTTTACCAACGAAATGACAGCATCCTACCACTAGGTGGAGGTGCACGAGGTGCATTTTCGACGGCTACTTTTGCTGCAGCCCAGTTGTACTGCGAAGTGGGAATTTCCCACTTATAAGTCATAAATTTAAATTAAACGCCCCTCCAGTTGGAATTCCCTGTCGGATAGTGGGAGTGTTCAAGATAGCAGCTATTTATCACAACTTGACAGTGAGTAAAACTCTTATTTTTAATAGTATTTCTGTATTATTTATTTCACATTTAGTCGTACACATAGTACTTTTCAGTGTCTATAATAGGTTGCATTAAAATGCTGTTACTATGCATGAAATACCACCTAGAGCTCCGTTATTGTTTGTAAGCAGCGCTCAGTTGTAGAAATGTGACGTTTTGTGTTTACTCAAAGTTAAACATGAAACACCAACTGGCCCTTTGAGGGCCACCATAAAGCTTGTGGCAGACTGTGAAAATTAGTTTGATGCTCCTGCAGGTAGTAAGGGTATTTATTTGTAAATTGAGGCTTTTACCGTAATATGATCCACATTTCATTACATCCCAACTGGATTATTGTAACTCTGTATGATTGTGTTAGCCAGGTTCTCACAACTTCAGCTGGTCCAACAAACAAAAGGCCTGATTATATCTTGTCAGAGCTCGCTTTCCTTCACTGGTTCCTTGTTTGTTTCAGAATTGATTTTAAAAGTTTTACAGTTGATTAATGAGGCACTGTAAGGGCAGGCTTGTGTGTATCTGGCTGACATCCAGCTTTTTGTCCCCTCCAAATCTCTTTGACTCATTAAACACTTGCTTTTAGCTGTTCCAAGGTCCAGGCTGGTCCAGAGAGGTGACGGCTTCTAAACTGGAACAAACTCCCCCTACATATCGGTCAGTCTCCATCTCTGTTTTTAAATCTCATCTTAAAAAATTTATTCAATATGAAAGTTGATTCTTTATTTTATGGCCGATGGCAGCTGTTTTTAAACGTGCTTTAGAGAAAAACTTTAATATCTTTAATAAGAAGCCTGGTAGTACAGTTGTGAAAATATAGCCATGTTTTGTTTATTTAGCATCATCGTGAATGACTTCAGGCTTACGTGTAGTCAGTCAGGACACATGGGAACAATAAAGGTGAGAGGTTGAACCACCACCAGCATTTATTGACTGATTGTTTACAGCGAGCAGCACGTGCAGTGGTTGGATCTGTCCGATTTGTGAGGTCACAGGGTCACTTTCACCTCACAGTCTGGGACCTGTCTGGTGGAGTTTGTGTGTTTTCCTTGTGCACACACAGTTTTTTTTCTGTGGATTCCAGTTTCTTTCCATGGACAAAAAATCATGCATAGGTTAACGGATAACTTCGAGTGTTACCAGCTGTGATTGAAAGTGTGAAAGGTGGTCCTGTCATGGACTTGTGATCTGTCCACAGTGACTGCTGGAGATAGACACCAGCTCCCTGTGACAAGGAAAGGAAAAATGTTAAAGAAAATCAACGGACTAACAACAGGAGTCCACTGAGTGTCTAATTGCAGCTGCACAATGTTAATCCAATTTATCACACTCAATCTGTAGATTATCACCTGAATATATTCCAGTCGTGATTGTCATGAGATTGTCACAGTAATCATTGTCTCACTTTAACTGAATTCATCCTGGATCAAAGATTTAAGACAGAAAACAGATTTGGGAACAGAAACACTCAGCTCATCACAGAACCTCCAGATCTTTGAAATGTAGTGGTGGAGTAGTCTTTGGTCTTCTTTTAAAATGTGCTATACAGATAAATTTGATTTGATGCAGATCTACAACTGATTATTTTGGAAGTTGACCCAATTAAGGTCTAAGCTAAGCAACCCAAATTGAACATGGTTCAGCCATTTTTTACCCATTTTGAGCTCAAATTTGCGCTGGTCTGGTCTCCACAGTCCAATCAGGGATGAATAAAATAGGATATTTATTGTCATTGTAACAATGAACAATGAACAATTGGGTGCAATTCTCCAGATAAGAAACAGTGTCTCACTTAAAAAAAGACTATAAATAATTACATATATTGCACTTATCCCTTGTTAAAAAGGTAACTAAAAAACTAAAATGGACATCAAATTGACTACTTAGCAGCATTCAGCATGGTGATGGCTGATGGGTAAAATTTTTTCTTAGTCTGTTGGTTCTAGTCTTTAGAGATCTGAAACGTCTGCCTAAAGGCAGGCGTTCAAACAGTGCATGTCCTCGGTGCGATGTGTCTTGGAGAATTGTCTTGATGTTCTTGAAGCAGCGAGAACTATACAGTTCTGGTAGTGTTGGGAGAGGACATCCGATTATCCGCAGGACACCCTTAATGACGCTATGGAGCTTTTTTTTTCTGTGCTAGTGTGCAGCTGGAAAACCATGCGATAATAAGTCAGAACACTTTCCACACTACAACGATGAAAGGACACCAGCAGTCACTCAGGGATGTTGCTCCTCAGGACAGACAACCTCTTTTGGGCCTTCTTCACCACACCTGCAACATGTGTACCCCAGCCCTGTGGGAAGCCAGTGTTGAGGATAATAGGTGTCAAAAAATGGGGGCTCACTCTAATCTTCTGAGTCCATTGGGAGATAGAAAGTGATAGATCTATATCTGACAGTTTAGTCACCAGTCTTTGGGGTAGGATAGTATTAAACGTAGCCGAGCGTAGCTCCAGATGAGACGAGAACATAAAGAGCAGGAGCTACAACATCCTCTGTAGACCTATTGGCACCTGCATACTCAATTACTGCGCACACACAAACACACTCAAAAACAAACATTACTAATGCAGTCGTAACATGAGTCACTATCAGAGAGATGAAGAATTAAAGTTCAAAACATTTTCAATAAACAAAGACCAGAGACCTCTTTCTTCAAGAAATCCCCTTTGATGTCACTTCCTGTTTCACTTTGGCTGAAAATAGGCCAGTTATGTGACAAAATTGGTAAAATCATGAGTACTATGTCAAGTTTCCTAAATATAAAGATGTTTTCTATGATTGTATTTGAAGTATGCATGTCACAGGCACTTTAATAAATAGATGTCCATGTGCAATTGATTTAACCTTTAAAAGTCACCCTATTCAGTACTGCTGCCATATTTAATTGACCTTAGGAAACACAAAAAATATTATATGATGTGCATTCCTTTTGAAATACTATGTATTTAACTATTTTGAAGTGTCTCAATAAATAGGTTATAATGTCCTCTATCATTGCACTGCATCACTCTGTCATTTGTGTACTGTATGTTTGTAATATGTTGTTTCTAACCTGTACTTTGATGGCTCACCTGGTGAGTGAACAAGCATCAACAAACTTTTTAAAACTAAAGATCAAAAGGTCAACTTGAATGGGACCTTGGTTCAATGTCTGATTTTAGACAAAAATTGAAAGTTGTTTTAGTTTCAAGGTTTGCGGACAGTAGAAATTAAGAGGAAGCAATTGCATGGAAGAATAAGACTTAGACTTATTGAAGGCTGATTCCGTTTTCACATTATTTTTCCGTTCATGGTGTACTTCTGTATACTTTGTGCTTTTACCATAGAAATACATTAAGATGTAATCGTGATTTGTTACATTTATGAGTCACAAAGTTTCAGTGGTCAATCTATTTTTTGCTAAAGTTTGTTTCAAAGGAACGTTATGTTCTGAGCAGACTGTCCTCTCATCTGATATGAAACCGCTTCGTCCTGTAACAACTGTAGAAAGATAATGGCTATTTTTGTGCATCTTTAAACTGAGCAATGTTTGCCCTCAGCCCAACGCACTGGGAACTTCCACTTTATCTTACAATATGTGCCATCAGTGTCAGACATTCATTATTATTTATCTGAAAAATAGGCAGGAGCAGAGACAAAGTGTCACTTATAAGTTGGTTATTGGACGTCACGAGGACAGACTTTCAGATGATTGCACGTGTCCGTGACTAATATTACTTAGATTTAAAATTCTTAAAAAGGAAATGTTTTCTGGCTAAACTAAGATGACTTTACAATGCCCATGAATGGTCACCAGCTGTTTTCTTTAAGCTAAAAGACTTTGATTATCATTTACTATCATTAGCAGCATGATGGCTCAATGGTTAACCCTGATGCCTCACAGCAACAAAGTCCTGAGGTCGATCCCCAGTTTGGACTTAGGGTCTTTCTGTGTGGAGTTTGCATGTTCTCCTTGTGCTTGCTTCCAGGTACTCTGGGTTCCACCCACAGACCAAAAAAAACCCATGTACAAAAGGCTGCCCTCAGGCCCAGGCCTCCCTTTAAAAAGAGATCTGTGATCTCAATGGATTTGCCTGGTTAAACAACAGTTAAAAAATAATGAATTGCCAGAAAGCTGAGTCGCCAAATACAAATGATTTGCTAGAGCCTCCTCGAGGCAAAACATAAAGTCCTTCTCCATAGCCTCCCCGAATTCTTCCTATGCCTAAGTTTTTGTGCCGCAACCACCAAAGCTGCAGTTTTAGATGAACACTACTTTGTAAGAGTTAATTTAAATTTTGTCCAGTGGTTCATTAGATATTTGGCTAACAGGAACACACACAGTCAAAGCATTGTATATTCCTGAAACAAAATAATTTAGTGTATATGGTGTTCTTTTGTTTTCTTCATTTTACATTATTCCTTTTTTGTCATGTTTTAATAAAATTTAACATTATTTTGCGAATGGTGAGACGAAAACAACCCTAATGTTTATAACCATACTTTATAAAATACAATGTTTCTGAAAAATATATAATTTATTCATACTGTGTTTGGTGGATATCTGAGTATCGAATGTGGAGAGTGCCAAATTACAATTAAGTACTTACATGGTCCTTTGAGTTAAATAAACACTGTACACTTTAGGTTCTGCCCACTAACGGCGCCATGAATGTAATCTGCAACTTGATTGGTCCCTCCTCTCTCACCATACATCGTACACGTCTCCTTATTGGACAGCCGCCACGGCTGCGATGCGTAGCTTTGATTCCTAATCTCTGATTGGTCAGACGCCGGTCCAGATCGTTGCGCTGGATGGTGCGTGAGCTGTGATTGGGTATGGTGCCAGGTGTAGCGGAGGAAGGTCTGCCGTATCATTCCAAATATAAACCCAGCTCTGCCTGGCGTGCGGTGCTGAGCATTAACTCTCCAGAGCTCGATAGGATCATTTAATTTCCCAAGAATTGAATCCACACGCAGGTGAGAAGCCTTGTGACGCTCCTAATATTCATTGGATTTAAAAAGCTTATGATAACATTTTGTATTTGTGATTTTCATTTATATTAAAGAATGTTATTAGTGAATAGCGCGGTTATGACAGTCGGTTGTCAGAAATATGTTTCTTAGGGCAAGTTAGTCGAAAGGTGGGTTGGTGACGAGTTGAGAGACGAACCAAGTCCGTCAGTTAATTTGTTCCGGGCAGAAACTTGTTTGAACTTGAAGACGTACTTGTATTTGTTTACAGGTTTATTATTCACGAGTAGAAAATTTATAACGCTGACACATTTCCGTAATTGTGCCTAGTTTTATTTCTCCTGTCGAGTTGCTATTTATACCTGATCCGTTAGGGTTACCCTTGGTAAACTGCCATCAACTGCTTGGTTCCGGGACATCCTGTCCTGCTGCCCTTTCACCTAGTTCATTCTTCGCCTTTTATTTGGGGACATACTTAAAAAAATCCTAACGTATGTGACTGCTTAGGTACGTGCAGTGGCAATTATGACCTTATTCAGTGGTTGTGTGCCGTTGTCAAAGTTTAAACGGAACTAATTAGCTACCTCGTTAATTAGCAGGCGTTAGTTTTGCTTTGAGAATCAATAACTAATACTTTTTGAGCAGCCAGCTGTTATTTGATTTCTTTCGCAATGTTTTTGTGACGTCACGTGAAAACAAGTGGCTTATTATTTTGACTGTTGTAAAAATATGTTTAGGTAATGTGGCTAAAATGCTATCTAATCATGTCAGTAACTTTGTTTTGCTAGCCTGCATAACACAGCAGTAATAACACAATGTTAGTTACGTTTTATTTAACGCCTAATGATTTTGTTTGAGAGGGTTTTTAAACCTGCTCAGTAACCCAGAAGCAGAGTTGGTTTAGTGGTGCTTAGTCTCCCTCAGACTTAGGAGGATGTACTTTGACCTGCTGAGTTAGTTTCACCTCTATATACGTGTCCATCCCCATTAACTCATTAGGAGTTGGTGGGCAAATCTCAGTCAGCGTCTTGTTGACAAAATCTATATTCTAACGCTTCGTTTTCTTGTTCAGGATGCCTGGTTCAGCCCCAATCAGTTGCTTGGGACCGTGGCCCAAAGATGTGGGTATCATTGCCATGGAGTTGTACTTTCCATCCCAGTACGTGGACCAAGCTGAGCTGGAGCAGTTTGACAACGTACCAGCTGGGAAATATACCATAGGCCTGGGCCAAGCTCGCATGGGTTTCTGCTCAGACCGAGAGGACATCAACTCCCTGTGCTTGACCGTGGTCCAGAGGCTGATGGAGAAGAACGGCCTGTCTTACGACAGCATCGGCCGGCTGGAGGTCGGCACCGAGTCAATCATCGACAAGTCAAAGTCGGTCAAGACGGTCCTCATGCAGCTGTTTGAGGACTCTGGTAACACAGATGTGGAAGGCATCGACACGACAAACGCCTGCTACGGTGGCACAGCGGCTCTCTTCAATGCTGTTAACTGGGTGGAGTCCAGCTCGTGGGATGGTGAGTAAAGAAGTTAAAATATCAGCTTTCATTGTTTTACTTAAACTCATAAGTTGTTTAGTTTGTACAACATTAAGAGATAATAACATGTTTATCTTTGTGTGTAAGATTCTGTTTGAATTTGATGCTCCAAAGAATAATTCACATGGCTTTTTTTGTATCAATTACATTAGAATAAATGCAGTTGTAACAGGACACTTAATTAGCTTTACTTTGTACTTTGTGTAGTAAGCTGATTCATTGATTTACTAGAGGAAAGATAGATACTACTCGAGAAAAAGTTAGTTTAATGCTAGAGGGAAAAGTTGGAACCCTGGGAAACGATGAACTTCAGGAGCTACTTTGCATCACAGCCAAATATCAGCTGCTTCAACAGTGTTTCATAGCTGTTTTATGAATTGTCACTGATATCAAACATTACAGACTCAAGGTCCATAAAACAAAGACAAGACAAACAGATCAACCATACAATAAAATCCAAGAACAAAAAAAACTATAGAAGACAGCCGTACCAGTGCCTCCACAACTGGGACTGGTAACGTGTAACACTGAGTCTTATGTTAGTCAGGCTCATAATCATTGAGCTACAGCAAGCATTAACATGGCCAATAAGTTTAAACATCAAATTTCTTAAAGAGCCTGAAAGGTTTTAAGCCCAGTTGCACTTTCACATCTCTGCTTCTTCAATAAGAGTCTAAGGCAGTCATTGTATTCCACATTGAGTTTACTAAGGCTAGCTCTCTTGTAGTTAGACCACAAGTGTGGAGTATATAGGTGTGTACCGTACAGTAGGCCTTAAACAGAGATTTCTTTACCTCATCAGTTCAAGCACCAAACCTACGGATGAGCATATTAGCCTGTGCATACAGCAGGTGACACTGCCTATAAATATCTTCATCGTCAGCCAATTCTTCAGTGGCAAAATGCTTTTCAAATTTGGATTTTGCATCCAACTCTGAGATGGGAAGAAATTCATAAAAAAGTATGTTAATTTTCAAATAATAAAGTTGATCGAGGTTTACCTGTTTTTAAGTCCTTACAGCCAGCGTATAAACTCACATGATACACTGCAGTACTGAACAGGTTCTTGTTTCATCTTCTTGTGTCATTTTACATCTTTCACAATCACTTTTTAAAATCTGAACCAACAAAAGTTCTCTTTAGGTCTCAGCTGCTTACAGAAAGGCATTTTTTGCAGCTCTCTGCCTCATTTACGTGATCTTTATCAAACTGATTATACTTGATTTATAAAAGTTATTAAGTTGACTTGGTTGGATTAATCTGGCAGGTCTTATGTTTTTGTTTAATTCTTAAAAACATGACATGTATGTTCTTGCTTTATATACATTTGATCTGTCGTTCTGTTCAAATATTGTTTTGTAGCTGTTCTTTGTGTACTATTCTAGTCATTTTGTTTTAGAAAAAGGACAGACTTGAAAACTAATACAATATTGTACTCATTCAATTTTTACATTCCTCTTTTGTCTGCAGGACGTTATGCTTTGGTGGTTGCAGGAGACATTGCAGTCTACGCCACAGGAAGTGCACGGCCTACAGGAGGAGCTGGAGCAGTGGCCATGCTGGTCGGGCCTAATGCTCCTTTGGCTTTCGAACGAGGTTAGCTTGCTGCTAACGTTTTGACAAACACTGATTGTTCCAGATGACTTCTGTTCCAAAGTCCTGAGGCTTCGGTCATCTGAGCTAATCAGTGCTGAGTTTGTTTTTGTGTTTGGATCTTTCTCACTGTTGTGTTAGAGACTTTTTTACTTCTTTATGTTTAATTATAAAAAAAGGGCTTTAACTGTTGCATTAATTAACAGAAGTGGTTTAATGTTGACAGCTTGAGGAGCAACACAGCTTTACAGTGTGCTGTTACAGCAGTAGATCCGTGTAGAAAGTGTGTCTTTAAAACTTGTTTGAAACCTGCAGGTCTGCGGGGAACCCACATGCAGCACGCGTATGACTTCTACAAGCCAGACATGGTGTCTGAGTACCCTGTGGTGGATGGCAAGCTGTCCATCGAATGCTACCTCAGTGCTTTGGACCGCTGCTACTCCGTGTATCGCAACAAGATCCACGCACAGTGGCAAAGAGGTGGGTTAAATATCATAATGTCATTATTCTTTTCACATTTCAAAAGACTACAGTGTCTGAGCATTGAAGTAGAAACACACTGGTATAGCCAGCTACTGCACTGTCTGTGCTAGTAAGGTGAGGTTGTGTTTAGAGTGCAGTTTTTTTCTGGCTAGAATCATTACAGAACTTAGTCATTTTACCATAATAGTGATAGCCCACCGGGGTCAGCATTTTGCCTTCGCTAACACTTCACTTGTTGCGAAGCCTCAGAATCCTCCTCCCTTTTTTTCACAGTATGTGTTATTTATGTTTATATAGGTCAAAGAAAACCATTACTGTGCATTTTTGGACCGATACAGCATGCAGAACTCATTAGACTTCAACATGTGAGCAATACACAGAGGTTGGTGTGGCACCTAGCAAGATGGCTGCAGTTGAAGCTCGTCTTGCTCCATCAGAGGTCATTCCAGTGTCTTTCTGCTTCTGTGGTCAGGAGGATATATCTGTCTGTGGTCATATGTCACTACAATCAGTTTTGACCTTTTGGAAACACATTTTGTATGTTCAGCTTCCAACGTGGCGCTTTCAGTCACAGGTCAATGTTACATCTACAAAAAAGATCAATCTGCTATCATTACAAACTTCTCAAGTGTGTGTATGTGTGTGTGTGAGAGAGAATGATGTGCTCATCAGAACATCACAGAGTAATTTAGGTTATTTAAAAGAAGGTGTCTAAAAACCGTTCTACTTCAAAAACTGTAGTGACCATAAAATTCTGTACATTTAATCACATTATAACAGTGCTGATTTTAACAATGGTTCACATTTGTCTGATTAAAAATAATACAAATAGATTATTTATAAATCTCTAAAAAAACAAACTAATTTTTTGGTAAAACAAGTTTTTAATTTTCTCCTCTCCTGTTAGCTGTTTTTCAGAGAAAAAGAGTAATTTAAATTAAAGCAGACAGAAAATCTTAGGATTTTGCTAATTTAGGCAAAAATTCCATCATGTTAGATTAGAATTTTATAATCGGCATCAAATCTTCCTGACAAATAAGAAAAATCCCAACATTAAAAAAAAAAGGAAAAAAAAAACAATCACCTTTATGGGTTTTCAATCCATATAGTCTGGACCAGTTATTTTATTTCTGTTATTTTTTTTGGCCTGTTTCTGTTTTAATAAGCTCTATTCTGGTCATTGAATAATGTAAACATTAGCATGTGCTGCCACCTAGTGGCCACAAACACTGTTACACACAACAAAGTCATGGAAACTAGTGATTTTTTTCTTTTAGTTTTATTTTAATTAGGTTATTTATTTGGTGGCTCAGTTGGTAGAGCTGACGCCTTTCAGAAAGAAGGTCACAGGATCGAATCCCGACCCAGGTACCGTTCTGGGTAGAGTTTGCATGTTCTCTCTGTGCATGCATGGGTTTTCTCCGTTGTTGGTGGGTTTTCTCCGGGTACTCCGGCTTCCTCCCACACACCAAAAACATGACTGTTGGGTTAACTGGTAACTCTAAATTGTCCCTAGGTGAGAGTGAATTGTTTGTCTCTATGTGTCCCTGTGATGGACTTGCGACTTGTTCAGGTTAACCCCGCCCCTCGCACTGTCACTGCTGGATATGGGTACTAGTGACCCTGAAAGGAAGAAGCAGATATAGATGATGGGTGGATGGATTATTTTAATTATAAAGAGATCACTTAAAATGTTATAACCCTCCCATTGACAACTCTGCTTTGGTTGTTTGTGTGTCTTTGTATTTGTTTACTTGTAAAGCCCAGTTTTCCAAAATATACCACCTTCTTAACTTATCTGTGTATGCACATAGACGCAGCATAATTTGTTTATCTGCTTATATTGGTGATTTTGATTAAACTTTAAAGTCAGGACAAAGTGTTGATGCTCTAAATGTAGCAACACCACATCTTGTGACCACACAATATTTATTTATTTATTTATTTATTTAAAGCAATTATATATATATATATATAATTTTTTTTTTTTCCGGCAGAGGGTTCAGAGAAGCACTTCAGCCTGGAAGACTTTGGGTTTTTAGTTTTCCACTCTCCATACTGCAAGCTGGTGCAGAAGTCGTTGGCTCGACTGATGCTGAATGACTTCCTGAACCACCCCAGTCCCAACACAGAAACGGGACACTTTGCAGGCCTGGACGCCTTCAGGTACATGAAGTCTTACACCTAGTTCCAGTTTGGTATATTTAGGTCAGAGTTTTCATGGTTAATGCAGTAATAACTAGTTAACATTCTTTCACAGTGGGGAGAAAAAAAATATCCTGCTGCACAGCTGATGGTAGCAATAAAACAGTGTTAATCCTGCTAATATGCATTTGATTACACTAATCAAATTACTAATTGTGTGCCAGTTACCTGATCGCATTAGGGAGTGTAATCCTGATCATAGGGTGTCTGTGCTGCAGACTGGAGAAAAGGTAGAAAAGCATTTATGTGACTTTAACTTTTCTTTTTGGAGATATTTTCTGACCAATAGCACCCAGAACCTAATCCACCTGATTTTCATCTATTCATTTATTTTTTTCAATAGGACCTAATATAATTTCAGCTCTGGATCTTTTGCATTTCCTCTGAGGTCTACAGTTCAGAGTAGATCAGGCAGATTAAGTCTGCTTAAGTGTGTTGCTCCTCCCTGACCATCATCCCCTGATCAGGGTGTCGGTGCTGCTGTGGACTGCACCTTACTCACAGTCTGGTGTTTGAAGTGTGTGTATGAACACAAAAATTGTTAATGCTGCATGTTTTTTAGGTTGTAGGTGTTTATAATTGTGCCCCGGCTTAGAAATACTCTTTTTGTTTTTGTGCCCAGAATAAAGTTATCTCTTATCCATTCTGTCTGTCCTTTGATGATCACAACTGCGTGAATGACTCAGTTCAAATGCTACATTCACAAACTTTAGCAATAATTCTTGAGGTGCTGCTTTAAGATGAGCTGTTGTGAAGCTGATGTAGGCTTGAAGGCAGAAATAAAACACCGGGTATCAAAAATCATTGCCTGTTTCCTTAAATCATCATCTTCAGGGTTCAAAGTAATCCTAAAATTTCTGTTTATCTCCTGAGGCCACTTCAGGAGCTCAAATTTCTGCCTTAAAAGTCATTTTAACCAAGGAAAATAAGTGTTAAATGACTCCGCTTCCTGGAGGTTTTTTGGCAAGTTCAAACACCAAACCTAACCTGAGGCGTCCTAAATCTTGTTTCTATAACTTTTGTCAGACACTTGTTTTTTTAAGCTGGAGGTATCAATTATAAATACTGTATTTGCTGCCAGTAAATTAGTGTTTTTTTTTAATGTTCATCATCCACATAAATTAGCAGAATAGGGTCCAATCAGAATGTTTCTTCTGACAAATGATTATGGGAAAATAAAACGGTTTTCTCTGTAAGATGAAAAAAGAAGCTTGTAGTTAAACCGCTGCCTTTTGTGTTTTGTTGGCAGAGATGTAAAACCAGAGGAGACGTATTTTGACAGGGACGTGGAGAAGGCCTTCATGAAGGCCAGCGCAGAGCTGTTCGAGAGGAAGACCAAGCCGTCCTTACTGATCTCCAACCAGAACGGAAACATGTACACGCCGTCTGTCTACGGCTGCCTGGCATCAGTTATTACTGAGTACGTCTGTTTACAAACAGCTGTATCAGTGCAGATTTATATATACTGATCTGATCTTTTCAAAATATCAATCTAATTGTCTCGAGAGCTTAAAATGTTAACTTTTATATTACACAGCTGTCATGCTGTATTTATTGGCAGCTCTGTTACTGATTTACTCAATCAACAGATCAAATGTTTTTCTTATTATTGTGTTTGTTTTGCAGACATACATCATCACAGTTAGCAGGACAGAGGGTTGGAGTTTTCTCCTACGGTTCAGGATTTGCTGCCACTTTATATTCTCTGAGGGTCACACAGGACCACACCCCGGGTAAATTCAGTTGGCTCTTATGTATAACATTTAAATGTGTGATTAACTTGTGTTTGCCAATGATCTTTTTTGTTTTCAGGATCTGGGTTGGACAAACTTGTATCCAGCCTGAGTGACCTGAAGGTCCGACTGAACTCACGGACGAAGGTTTCACCTGTTGTTTTCTCTGAAAGCATGAAGCTGAGGGAGGAGACTCACCACTTAGGTATTACACAGCTGCTTGTGTCAGATTTAAAAGTAGTCACTGATTAATACTTACCGTATTTATTCAAGTACGGTAAATACGAAAAATGTAATCCATAAAGTCATCCACAAAGTTGGGGGGTAGTATTATACTAGGATCAATATTTTTTCTCATGTATTTTAAGTGAAATATTAGCCTCATTCACAATATGCCTGAGTCCGGAAATGAGACCTCGTCGCAAAAATCGTTTGAAGCGAGCTCACCTCTGACACGCCTTCGTGCCTCTGAGCGAAGTAGTAACAAACCCAGGCAGGTGACATGATGTAAAAAAGAAAAAAAGCAGTCCTGCAGCTTAGTAATGATAATAAATTAATGGCATTCATGTGCGACCGGGCCGCTCCTGGAACAACAACAAACACATGTTCGTCTGTAATGGCTGCCGTTACCGTACAGTGTAACGTACAGTGTTCTGGAAAAGTTTGTTTCCCAAAAAACTTTTCCCCACCACAGGAGGCGCTCGCGAGTAGGCATTACCAAAGTACAGCATCTGTTTTTCCACCAGAAGATGGCCCAAATCTCATGTGAAGTCTCTGAGGTTTGTGTTGGCGCCCCCTGGTGGACTGTGTGTAAAATACCAGAATTTATCTGATGCTGCTACAAAGCTCAAAATCAGTTTGCTGATTTATATTTGTTGTCAAAATACCTTTAGTACATATGTTGTTAAAATTAAATTAACAGTCAAATGATCATTTTAGTGATGCGTATAAGACTGCAAAGACTGAAAAATCTTGAAGTCTGTATGATATTATTGTATTGATACCTAATTTCCCTCTGGGATAAATAAAGTATTTTTGAATTGAATTTGAATATTAGAAGTAGCTTGAGGATTAAATTTTTTATGCTTTTTAAGCTAAAAGTGGGGGTGGTGTTATACATGAGATCGTATTATACATGAATAAATACGGTACCTGAAATCCACAAATCTAAGCTTAGAACAAAAACTAAGGAAATGTGTGTTTGGTAGATTATTCCAGTGCTTCTTGGCAATACATTTTATACTGTTGAAAAGACTGTTAATTTCCTTTTTAAATGGTGCCACATTTGTAAGGAATATGCATTTGTGGGATGAGCAGTAGAGCTGAAACATGAAAAATGTAGCCAATTCTTCTCTGCCAAACAATTATTTTGTTTTTGCTATTGACACTTGTTTTGAGTTTCTGATACCCTCAGGTGCTGCTATAAGATTTATTGCCAAGAAGCATTGTTACAACAAAGAAATAATCAACCAAACACAAGTTTCCTGTTGTTGTATGTTGGAACCCAACAGATGGAGTTGTTTTTGTATTCTGTTCACACAGCCAGCTACATCCCTCAAAGCTCAGTGGAGGATCTGTTCCCAGGGACGTGGTACTTGACCCGAGTGGATGACAAACACCGCAGGGAGTACGCTCGCAGACCTCTGGGCGATGACCTGCCGGCAGAGCCAGAACGTGTTCGCTCCAGTACAGCTGCTGAGGTAAGGAAAGAAACACGACTGCCTTCCTACCACTGTGCTCTCTAATGATGCTTATATCTGTTAATCTGGTCTTACCCAGCATGACGTTAGAGTTGGGTGTAAAATTGGGTAACTCAAATACAGATAAAAACAGGAACTGGGTGTTGGTTATAAACATGACTCGAGGATATTTAGAAAGACCATCAGTTTCTTCTAGTGAACCTGGCTTCTTTACAACATACTGATAATATCCGGCATCCTCAAATCCAAGATTCAGTTATATTTGATGTTTCACAACACAAATCTTCTGCCCATGCTTTTGAACAGCTAGTTGATATAAGAAGCAAGGAATGAGCCCCCCTAAAAGAAAGTTTAAAAGTGGGGGGACTGGTTTCAGGTGGATGTTACTGTTTGCAGGTGTGACTTTGTGTGACCCAAACAGCCACATGAAAAATAACTTCTCATTGCAGTGAAACACACACAGAGTGATGTCTGCGTGTTTTGTACAGACAATAACTGTTAATAATGGTAGGGGGAAATAAAGAATATTATTATATTTTACCTTTTAAAACTGTTCATTTTGCAGCATTGAAGCATTCATTTAAACTTTAAAACTAATTTAAAAATCTATTTTCATATCAAATGAAGCAATAAAATTTTATCTTGATTTCTGTGGTGCTCCTTCCTCAAGGCCAGCAAATTCTTAAAAACAAACAAAAAAATTAAGAACTAATTGGTACCTCCTTAACACTGCCATGGGGGCGGGCCCCACTATTTGAGAAGCACTGCCTTATAGGGTCCTAACAAAGTCATATTTTTTAATTCAGAAAGTCAAATACCTCCTTTCAAACACACTTATGATGTTTAAGATGGTCTGTTTGTAACCAATAATGATTATCCCTTTGCTTTAAGTAATAAAGGCTTTATTACAGGTATATATTGGTTTCATATGATCTGAGATGTCAGAGCTGTTTATAAACCTCGACACGTATCAGACCAGAATGTTTTACAAGCTACCAACTGCTGCTGATGTTTGTCTGCTGTCTTTGCTATGCAGCACATCCCCAGTCCAGCCAAGAAGATGCCTCGCATCCCTTCAGCCACAGCTGGACCTGAGGCCGCCAGCAGCAACTGAGAGCCAGCCTTCCTCTGACAGAATGGAGACAATAACAGTTACACAAACCTAAAGCTCAACTGGACAATAAGAGAGTGCAGGATCACAATCTTTTAAACTTCAGAGGGAGGAAGCAGTGGGTTTTTAGAGATCCAGAGTCCTGCCTGCTCCGCTCCCATCATCCCCTGCAGGTCAAAATATTCCCTCTGCCAAGCATCAAACTTTGTGTTTGACTTGGCTTTCCCTTCGTTTTTAGTTTGTTCAAGCGGTTATTTCAAATCTTACATTTGAATGTATTTTAGCATCTGCATTTGAGCAGAGTGAACATTTCCATTCACAAACACTGCATATCTTCCTCCAGCTCATCAGAGAAACAAAGGGAGTTGAAACAGAATTACTGCCTCCACGTTACAGCAGGGGACGGAGCTTGTCTCCGCTCTGCTGTTTTTCATTTAGTCTGTTTTATATTAAAATGTGACCTGTGACCTTTATTTCTGCCTGTCATCATGTGACCTTTCAAGCAACACATGAGGAACCATGTTCTCTGGGATGAAACATTATGTTTTAGATACATATTTTAAACTGGTGTAGGCATGAAACACAAAGACTTGTGTGATGCTGCATGGCAAGTTTAGTCCATTTTTTAAAAATGTATTTCACAGCCGTGTAGGGTGGGGCAATATTGACCTAAAAGTTTGTAATGATAAATTGTGGCTTTTAGCCGATAACGATTAATATGACAATTATTAGATTCCAATTGCACTTGTGTTGAGCCGACGTTGTGGCCTTGGACCACATTTTCTGGCTTCCCTTATTTATGTTTGTGTTTCAGGTGATTAACCAAGTTTATAGTGTTAGCTGCTCTGCGCCTCCTTCCAACAATGGGCTCACGTGTGCGTCGCACACAAAAATACATCATCACACGGCACTAACTGCAGTAATTGCAAAGTGGCAAATATTTATTGTTGACAGTTTTACTGATGATTATTTGCACACGATTTTGCCCAACCCTACATCTGTGTCTAGAATCTGTTAAAATAAAAAATAACAGCATGAGAAGTGATGTAATTAACTGCTTCAGACTGAATCATTAATCTGATTCGGTTTTATAAGTATCATTTGCAGCTCATACAGCTGTACAGGGCCAACAACCAATCACATGTAAGGAAAGAGTACATTATATTGGAGAACATCAAGCGTAACAAAGAACTTACAAAACTGACATCTGCAGCAGAACTAACAACGCAGTGATGTTAAGATGTGACTACACTTATTGTCAGCAGGAAGAGATGGGGCTACATGTCATAAGTTTTAGTAAATTGTCTTGAAGAAATGCTGCTTAGAAATAATCAGTCTTTACTTTTATATATATTTTTTTAAGCTCTCGAGGCTCTGTCACAACAAACCTTACAGAATTGTAATGTTTCAAACAACTTATGCCATCTTAACATTAAAAATGTCTATTGAAGATGGAAAAAAGTACTGGAAGCCCCTTTTGGACGTATAATTTTAACAAGTTGAACAAATATGTAACCTTTATGGGGAATTAATTAAAAAATACAATTTCCATAAGTCAGCATACACAATTTCAAACGGAACAGGACCTTTAACTGTCTGTGTTGCTCACCAACACAGTGACTACTTTTCATTCTTTAATCAGGAAGACTCACCTGTAAACACCTGTGACGCTAATTACAGGACACACTTTAGTTCAAAATGTCCCTAAAGTTAAATTATATTCATTTTTTTTTTGTCAAGGCAAGTTTTCTTTACTTATTTCAAATAATTGTTGAATCAAAATTCAAAAGCTGACATTTCTTAATAATTTGTATGTTTCAGTTTATTTCAGTGATTATTGAGGGTTTTTTTTTCTTGTGCATTTATGTTTGTAAATATGTAAATAAAGTGTAGAATAAAGAACATCTGGCAGTGCTGTTTTCGCCCAGATCAGAGGTGCCCAAAGTGGGGCCCGCGGGCCAAATTTGGCCCGCCAAGCCATTTGATTTGGCTCACCAGCAGTTATCCTGGTTATGTAGAAACACTATATTTCCCCTTAGTCTTTTCAACCATTGGTCCAATACGTAGGAGGCAGAGATGGAGACTTGTGACTTGGACTTAGACTTGAGTCGCAATTAAGTCCCTATAGAGACTTAGACTTGACTTGGACCCTAAAGACTTAAGACTTGACTTGGACTCGTGGTTTGAGACTTGCGAACAATGCAAGTCTTTTCACTGTCCGGCTCACGATTCTCACTCCCTCAATACATCCGTGCTCCGCTCTGCTCCGCCTCACCTGAGAGTGGGAGGGGCCAGCGCTGTCCAATGATAATGACGTGTACCCTACGTGACAAACAGAGCTTCAGCATGGCAGGCGTGTTGCAGTGGGCAGTTCCGCTGCCATTCATTATAAGCTTTGCTTACAGAGACTTTATTCAACGCCATGACAAGAGACTGGAAAAATGCAAAGTGTGTGGAGTTCAAATCCAAAATTAGTTTTTGTGATGACTTGTGCAGCTCTTTTACTTTAAGGATTCTGGTTCATCATCTTTGCTAAACTGCTTTTATGCATTTAAAAATATTTTTTCTGGTATTTTATTGTAAAATCAGCAGCAGACTTGTTGGATTTGAATGAA
>JARVJO010000140.1:6238695-6264358 GCA_031762555.1 Cynodonichthys magdalenae | reverse complement strand
TTCCCAAAGTGTTTTTTAAAATAATTATTCCTTACACATTATAATTATTTACCATATTGCAATGCAAAAATACATGCGAGTGCTACATTTTTGCCTCTTTTTTTATATGTAAAAATAAAAATGGGCCGGTCTTGGCCATTAACCTCCCGGGCTGAAAAGTTTTCCCACTCCGCCCCTGCTTCCTGTGAGACAGTTTTCCTCTATGGAGATGAGGAGCAAAAAAATGAAAGCTTTAAAATGGTGCTGCACCTTTTTCTGACAATGAGACAGAATAGAGTAAAAACCCTCAGATCACAATATTTAAGAGTGCAAGATACCCACAAGTTTATAAAAAAAAGATAATATAAATACCTTTGTGCTTAGATTATTGACAAAACTGGAACTTGTTGTAGATAATTAATTTTGGCTTGGACTAAATATGGCGTAAAAGTAAAGGTTTGAAGTTTTTAAAATGTGGCATTTTGTCACAGATCATTTTTAAAAAGTTGAAAATAAATAACCTTGACAAGATTTAAACCCTCATCACATTAAATAATGACCCCAACTCATTTTGTGTCAGATGGACCACTGCCCCTAATCAGAGAATCACATCCCTGATTTTTATCCCCCGTTTTATTATAAAATCAACCACCCATGTTGTGAAAGTTAATAAGTCAGTGTGCAGAGAATTTATGATTCATATTTAGAAGGTGGTCAAATCTTACATTTTATTCCTACAAAACACATCATACCAATAATGATAATAATTAGTGCTGGGCATAGATTAAAATTTTTAATCAAGATTAATCTCAAGATATTTTAGTGATTAATCACGATTAATCTCAATTATTTCATTTAGAAACAATCCCTCTATGGCTGAATGTTATATTTTTATATGTTTATATGTTGCATTACATGTGTGACACACTATATATATTTTTTTCTTTTGTTTTTAATTTTAACTTTTTATTGCTTATTGTATTTGATGGAGAAATATTAAAAAACTGCATAACGCGTGTTAAAAAAATTATTGTTGTTAGGCGTCGGCTGCGTTAACGCGATAACGTGTTAATGTGCCCAGCACTAATAATGCATGATTTATTTGCATCTTTGTGACATTTTATTTCTAGATTGCTGTTTGAGTTGTCTTTATTTACATTTTTATTTACTTTCTGCTGCTAAAATGCATTAGAGGTACTGTAACCGTATTCTCTGTTTTTTGCTAGTTTTGAGAGCTACCTCTTTAAAAAGGTTAGAGTTAGCTACTTGGAATGTTTTTTGCTCAAATGTACCTTGTAGATTCCTATGGTTATACATTCCACTTTATTAATTGTCACCTTAAATACCCGTCTAAACAACAGCTCAACTTTCAATTTTTTAGCTTCAAAGTTATATGTAAATAAAAATAGAAGTGTTCACAAGAGTAGTACTGCAACAACTATAATATATTCTAAACATGGTTTTCTTTTCCACTCCTTCTTTAGGGTCGTGCTGCCATGGAGCCCATTTTGGCAGCAGCCCAGATGATGTTGGAGAGCTCCACTGGCCTGATTCAGACCGCACGCTCTCTGGCTGTCAACCCCAAAGACCCCCCTAAGTGGTCAGTGCTGGCTGGACACTCCAGGACGGTGTCCGACTCCATCAAGAAACTCATTACCAACATGAGGTAAGACCTGTTCTGCAGCTGTTTCTGTGCGGCTGTGAAAGAGTCAAGACAAAGCAGCACTAACATGTTTCAGATAAATCCCAGTCCAAACAGAGCTTTGTACCACTTTCATTTCAAAGTAGTTTTAAAAGAGACATATGATGCTTTTAAATCATTTTTCACATTTAAATCATTCAGTTGGGGTCTTTATATAGTGGAACTGCAACACTTTGGTCTGAATTTCCTCTTGTGGTAACTCCAACCACCACTTTTCTGAGGTGTGTCTCAGATCAATTCATTTTGATGCTGTCTCTTTAAATCCAAACAAGGCGCTTCACACCTTGCCCCCCTCCAGCTTCCAGAGCAGTTCATTCTAGTTTGATAGAGGGGTAACATCTATCTAGCAGTGCAGAAACTTTATTTAAAAATTAATTAAAAGACGTCAACAATGGAAGACTTGACCATCCAGCCTTACGTTTGAGCCAGGACCAGAGGAGAATAAAGAAGACCAAATTGTAGTTGGTAAGTCCAGACCTTATTTGCCAATTCCATCGCGAATAATTTGACGTAGGAGTTCAGAAAACTTAATCGAAAATGGAGAAAACTAAATGGGTTGAAAAATATGATCCAAACAGAATATAAAGATACTACGGAGCACTGGAAGAGACTAATCTATGGAAGCGATTGTGATCCGTAATTAAAATTAAAATAGATTAATAGAAATGCTATTTCATTTTCAAATTTGACTTTTCAAAATTAATTTTGGTCACTTTTTACCAGGACTTATTTTGAAAATTAAATGTCAAACTTTATTTTATTTATCATTTTAATTAATTTACAAATTGAGCAGTCTTTGAGAAGAAAATGAAAATGCAGTTTGGATGATTTATTTATAATTTTATTTATGAGTCAAACAATACAGCTTCATTTTGAAAATGAAAAAGCAGTTCTATTATTGATTTTAATTTTAATTATGGTTAATTATGGTTTAATTATTTAATTATTATTATAAATTTAATTAATTATTTAATTATTTTAATTATTTAATTTAATCACAATCGCTTCCATAAAATAAAATTTTTCTGCACTCTTAGAGACTCCAGGGACACAACAAAATGTATTTAATAGCTAAAAAAGTGAATTTTGCATGATATGTCCCCTTTAAAAATAAGATTTGCCTCTTTAGTTTTTTCTGATGAACCATAATGATCTCAAGCCAAGGTGCATCGTTACAGTAGTCGTTTCTAATTAATACATCACTGTGTAAACATTTCCATGATGTGTGCAGAGAAAAAGCCCCTGGTCAGAGAGAATGTGACAATGCTATAGAAGTGCTGAATGGCTGCATCCGAGAAGTTGATCAGGCCTCGCTGGCTGCCATAAGTCAGCACTTAACACCCCGAGAGGACATCTCTATGGAGGTAAATACACACATAAATGCTTTGATGCTTCGCACTTCTTTAGATGTGAAACGTATTTTAGTCAGTGAGCTCTTTGAGGTTCACGTTAGACAGCTCTGTTTATTAAACTCATTAAAATTTAGAAATAACATTACTTTGGTAGTTAGTATTTTCAGTTTGAAGATCAGCTGACTGTTTTTTTTTTTTTTTTACTCAGTGAACTCCCAAACTCAGATTTTAAGTGCTCTTTAAAGAGCTTTTAAAATGCAGGGATTTTGGAAGGAAAACCCTTTTGCACAGTTTTAAGTACAATGAAGCACAAAAAAGCAGAAAATAATCTATAAAAAAATCGATATTAAATCTCTCTCTGTGTGATAAAGCAGTTAAATATGTAAAGGGAGGTCGTATTAATCTGAAATAAATCTGCTTATGGTATGCATCTGTATCTTGTAGACTCTTCATGAGCAAATGGCCGCCTCAGTTCACGAGATCAGTAATTTGATTGATCCTGTAGCTGTGGCTGCTCGATCAGAAGCCTCTCAGCTGGGACACAAGGTAAAACACACATCTACACTGTGTATGAGTGATTTTAATTTGGTGGTCCATTTATAGGATAGCTATTGTATAAATTCTACAATCTGTTTTGACTTGCCATGGATTCTTTATTCACATTATGACAGGTATCTCAAATGGTTAGCTACTTTGAACCTTTGATCATGGCGGCCATTGGCACAGCATCTAAGATCCTCAGCAGCCAGCAGCAGATGGCTGTCTTAGACCAGACCAAGACCCTGGCTGAGTCAGCCCTGCAGATGCTCTACACTGCCAAGGAGGCTGGAGGAAACCCCAAGGTACGGAACTACTCATTTGTAACATAATAGATTCTTAAGCTCTGGTGCTTTGGTCCATCATAATAATAATAATAATAATAATAATAATAATAAACTAATTGATTATTACAATAGCAATGATAGTTGTGGAATAAAAATGATAAAACTAGGGCATTTATTCGGTAACATAAGGAGGATTACACTCATTTAGGTTAATAGAATAGAATAAAACTTTAATTGAATTTTTTTCTGGCTCACCAGACATGTAATATACTAAAATATACAGAACAACATATCAAACAAAACACTAAAAGCCTATAAAAGTTCAGAAAAACACATTCTTACAAAGATTCAAAATACCTCCAACCCCAGCAGCTCAGTCAGATATACATGTTATCACCTTGTTTGATTGAGAATAGTGACGGTGTTTGGGACAAAAGAAGCCAGAAGAACTCTGAAGTGTCTCCCAGACTTACAGTTTATGTACACAATGAGATAGTTTTTGGCAATATCCTTTGTAGGGGGAGAAAAGTTTGTAATTTTACTAGATTTACTTTTGTTTAAAGCAAGGGGGGTGTATGCAAAATCAACTCGTTTGAGCGTTATGTCATCTATCTATCACCTATTTGTACAAAGCTCCTCCCTGGAAACATGCTGAAGTGGAAGTGTGTGAAATGGTAGGAGGTTCTTAAAGAGACAGAGGCCCATTTCAAGGCGGTTAGATAGACTGTGATGCAAAGTCAAATTTATTTTTGATTTATGCAGCATTTTCAGGACAACTGAATGTAACAAAGTTACTTGATTGTGGTATAGAATTAAACTATGTGCCTGGAAAATACATAAAACCTTTAGTCAAAGAGCCTCAGTGGTGATTAATGTTTAACTAAACAGGTACTGTATGAGATCCTCAGAAATGTGAATATACCATGAAGTTTGCCAAATAAAGTCAAATATATTATCTGTTTTACCCAGTGCTGACCCAGTTTCCTGTCTTCAGGCAGCACACATGCAGGATGCTCTGGAGGAGTCGGTGCAGATGATGAAAGAAGCCGTGGATGATCTGGGTGCCACGTTGGCTGAGGCCGCCGGTGCAGCGGGGGCTGTGGGTGGCATGGTGGACTCCATCAATGATGCCATCAATAAAATGCAAGATGGTCCTTCACACGAACCTGAAGGCACCTTTGTGGACTATCAGACTACCATGGTGAAGACAGCCAAGGCCATTGCTGTCACTGTGCAGGAGATGGTGAGAAAGTGGTCTTTTTAAGAGTTTTTTATGTTTTACTAGTAGTTTGAATGGAATTTTTTTATCTTTGCCTCTCTAACCCCAGCCGGCCGAGGCAGATGGCCACCTGTCCTGAGCCTGGTCCTGCTGGAGGTTTCTTCCTGTTAAAAGGGAGTTTTTCCTCTCCACTGTCCCCTATGTGCTGCTCAGGCTGGGAGACTGTGACAAAGTGATTCAGCACAATCTGCTGCCTCCTTCAGATTAATTGTTTTTATACAGAGCCCTGAGATGATGTTCATTGTGGCTTGGCACTATATAAATCAACTGAATAGAATTTTTTTCTACAAAAGTAGAAAATTGTCAAATAAACACAAATCCCAGAATCTATCAAGATGTAAATACTTGAGTTCATGTCCATTTGCTCAGTGCTCCAGACTTGACTGATGAACCACAGAACAATCCTAATTCTTGTGTTTTCTTTTTTCTTTAGGTGACGAAGTCAAATACCAACCCGGATGACCTCGGAGGATTGGCCAACCAGCTAACTAATAATTTCGGAAATCTTGCAGAAGAGGCCAAATTTGCCGCTCTTACAGCAGAGAATGATGAAGTGAATACTATTTTTCCATCACCATCTTGCTTTCTTTTCAAAACAGACATTTTAGCTCTATAAACTTTATTTTTTCATGCATTTCATGTCAGTGAGTTCTTTCTAGAAGTGTAATTTCTTTCCCCCACAGATCGGTTCTCACATTAAGAAGCAGGTGGGAGAGCTGGGCTTCAGCTGCACAGGTTTAGTAACCAAGGCTGGAGCTCTGCAGTGCAGCCCCGAGGACTCTTTTACTAAAAAGGAGCTGATTGAAAGCGCCCGCAAAGTGTCAGAGAAGGTCAGACATGAAACACACAGCTTGAGTTACACTGGAAGTTAAAAGTGATGAGAGAGTTTTCTACAATACATCGATGTATTTGTCATTTTCTTTTCTTTTTTGCAGGTCTCCCATGTGTTGGCGTCCCTTCAGGCCGGTAACCGTGGAACTCAGGCCTGTATCACAGCTGCCAGCGCCGTGTCTGGAATCATCGCGGACCTGGACACCACCATCATGTTTGCCACTGCTGGTACTCTGAACCGAGAGAACGCTGAGACCTTTGCTGACCACAGGTACACACTTTAATGGAGATCATCTATAAAATGAGTTATTACTGTAGTAAAGCTTCTGCTTGTACTACTAATTCTTTTCAATTGAATTGTTCTTCAAGCTTGTAGCTCATTGGGCTGCAACTGTTTGGGAGAAAGTGGACATACAGAACTGAAAAAAACAAAACACTAATTTTCACTTGGAAACAGACTTGAACCTTTTAAAGTCCTAAAGTTTGCATGAATCTGCATAATAAATACAGCTTCAGAAATAATTAGAAATTGAGATTTCAGGTTCCAGACTGTTAGGTATTTTAATGATACGCCTTAAATAAATAGAACCAGAGACAAACACTTTATTGTAAAATAAATCTTGTTGTGCAAACTTTGATAATGACTAAAATTACTGCAACACAAGAGCAAGGCCCCATAACTCACTGTGAACTCATGAACATTTCAAAACATTAAAGAAACAAATGCTGCTCCCAATTTGTCACACGCTGTTGCAGCAGCGCAGTGACAAACCAGCTTTAAGAGCATCTAAGGAAAGGAAAAACAAGAGAAATGGTGTCACTTATTCAGTTAAAGATGTTTAAGCACAAATACATTTTATTACCACATTAAAGACATATATTCAAGTCTGTATGATTGGCTGCATATATGTCAGGACTTACTTGACATGGCATCAGCAAATTTATTGTGCCCATAATAATTAAATAATAAAAGATTGTTTTTTTTAACTCTCAGGGAGTGTTCCACTTCAGCTTTACTGTAAGAAATAATCATACACTTGTAAATGCACAAATAATAAGCTTTTTAAGGACTATGATACTCGAGTTTGTTACAGATAATTATGACCAGCTGTGACATGGTGAATATATTTTAGTTGCTTTGCATGCTGTTTGTTTTCTTTGTTTAACCATCTCCATGATAATCTTTAACCTTTGACCTTCTTTTTTTCAGGGAATGCATTTTGAAGACTGCCAAGGCTCTAGTGGAGGACACCAAGCTGCTGGTCTCTGGTGCTGGAGCCAGTCAGGAGAGACTGGCACAGGCTGCCCAGTCGTCAGTGTCCACTATTACCAAACTGGCAGAAGTGGTCAAACAGGGAGCGGCCAGCTTGGGTTCTGAAGACCCAGAGACTCAGGTAAAACAGCTCCTCAACTGGACCACATTCATGTCTGCTGGGGTTCATCTCTTTTAGACTTGGAATCAGAATTAAATTCACCAAATCAAACTTGTTTAAAACTTTGACATTATTTAATGGTGGTTTAGTGATGCTCAAAAATAAATTTCAAGAACTAGAGCAAAAATTGTTCACCCTGAACATTTATCTGGATATTTATTACTTACATTCTACATCTAGAGGCTGTTAGCAGAGGCATCGTTCTTCTTTACTAATTGTTTGCTCATCTTTGTTGAAAATTAAAATAATTCCCAAATGAGTATTTTGTAGCTATTTTCATTATCTGAGTTGAAATGTATTTTATTTGTATTTGAATAAAATTACAAAAATCTTTCATATGAAGGCACAAACTTTCCATCAAGAAAAAAAAAATCATATAGTTATGAGCATGAGTGATTTTATCTTACAGTTTTTCTGGTGAAGGTGGATTTATTCAGAAGTAGTAGAATGCACCACTTTATAAATTTATCAAACTCTATTTTAAGGGTTTAAACCAGCTTATTTAAAGGGGGTCTTTAAAACAAGTTACGCAGCTCGTGTCTGAAGGCAGTTTTCTGAGAACACACGGCGGTCTGTCTCCTGCAGGTGGTCTTGATCAACGCGGTGAAGGATGTGGCCAAAGCTCTCGGCAACCTGATCAGTGCCACGAAGGCAGCAGCAGGAAAACCTCACGATGACCCAAGCATGCTCCAGCTTAAGAGCTCTGCAAAGGTATTGATCCAAATACAGTATCTCAGATTATTTGTTTGTTATTTTATGTGTCCAAGTTCACACTTCAATCACAGTTAATTAGGGTTTATTTCAAATTTATGAATGAAACCCACAGCTCTAAATTAAACCACTTCTTAATCATTTCACATTTATTACAAAGATTAAAATGTATTTTGTTAAAGTTACTCAACTCAGTGTCAAATACTGGTCATAAAATTTCTTACTTCAAAGCCAAACTGAGCTACTCCCCATCTCTCCTAAATACATGTTCAAGCTTAACTCTTTATCAAAATAATAAAACAATAAAGTGAATAGTTATAAACTTTTATTTGGAAAAAGAAAAAAAATAGAAGAACTGAGTTATACAGAGTTTTAGTAATTCAAATTTTATAAATAAACAATAAATTGATATTTTCACAACCTCTGAGCTGAGGAGGCTATGCCCCACCTGTGGATTTTAAAATCCGTTAGACAAAATTTTGCATCTATTTTCACATTTGTTGCTTCAAATGTACTGTTTAAATTCTGGTTTCTAGCTTTGATGCTGATAAGAACAAGAAAAGGAAGAAGAAAATGTGAACAAAGTGAATGAAGAAGAAGGAAAAAAATATAATTTTATGCTGAATATAAAACAGATCACTAACAAAATATGCTCAGGGACCAAACTTCATCATAGCAAACACTTCAGATAATATATTTTTTAATTTACTATTTGTAAAAAAAAAAAATCATGGGAAGAAAAGAGTTTGAGACACATTCAGACTCGAGACATCTGGCCAGCTGTGGAGTGAGTATGAAGGGGAGCTTATAGTCTTAAGAAAAAGCATAGCATTTGATTGTAGCTTTTTCTGGGTTCTGAATAAGTTTGGGGGAAAAAAGAAAATCTAAAAACAGACTTCCCATTTCTTTTTCTAAAATATACAAATTAAACTTTCTAAAAAATAAATAAAAAATGCTCAAACAAGCAAAATGCTTATAATAACTATTAAAATTAGTGAGTCATTTAAATTGGGTTTATAACACTTTGTGATCTGATCTCAATACAAACATTTGCTATTTAAATGCAAAGCTTTCATGATTTGTTACACAAAGTATGTAACTTTTCAGTCATGACTGATCATTTTTTTAAACTTCAGATTTAAACAGTTTTTTTAAATGAATGTCACGTCAGACAGTAATAAAGAAAGATGTAACGTTTTCGAAATAGTTTGTAAGTTTTTTATGAATAGTGAAAAACTTTGTTTTAGAAACTGTTTTAGTCAAACAAAATCCGTTAAACTGTTTCATCAGACTGCTTTGTATACAGTAAGAATTATACAGAACACATTAAAAATACTATCTTGGTCTTTATTCGGGGTCTAATCTGCGTCTGTGATCTGCCCCGGCCTCCTTAGGTGATGGTGACCAACGTAACGTCTCTGCTGAAGACTGTGAAGGCAGTGGAGGATGAAGCCACCAAAGGAACCAGAGCTTTGGAGGCCACCATCGAACACATCAAACAGGAGCTGGCTGTGAGTGACGCATCGCCACTGGAATGATATTTGCTCCTGACCGAGGAGAATTTGCTCCCTCCTAGGTTTCAGTTTGAATCAAACTGTGAAAATACAGCTAGAACTATCTCGCTCACGGTGTCCTGGTTTTGCCACGCAGGTGTTCTGTAGTTCTGACCCACCGCCGAAGACCACCACACCCGAGGAGTTCATCCGCATGACCAAAGGTATCACCATGGCAACAGCAAAAGCAGTGGCTGCTGGGAACTCCTGTCGCCAGGAGGACATCATCGCCACCGCCAACCTCAGCAGAAGGGCCATTGCTGACATGCTGCACTCCTGCAAGGTATGCTGGACGCTTAAAATGAACTTTACACAATGCATGCTGGGAAATTCAGCATCACAGAATCATTTTCCCTAAAACAAGAAAAATATCCCATACTCCTTATGAAAGTAGTCTTTTCCCTAATTCCACAGTTCTTGTTTATTTAACCTGCTTTATTTAGTCACAGAGTAGCTCTGATCCACCTTCCAGCAGTTGACTTTGTTTAAGACAGAAAATACTAAATCTGCGACTATTTTAAGACAAGACTGTGTAAGGGACTTAGAGTTAAACCAGTTCAAACAGCATTTTAGTCTGGGACTAGCCTTAAGCCTTGTCTGCGAAACCGGCCCTTTATGTTCTATGGGACCACGTTGTGAGACAACAAGATATATGACAAAAAATCCTTGTTTTAGCTGCCTGTGAAGTGAGAAAAGGTCTAATGTGACAAAATATGGCAAGTTGAATTTTATTACGAGTAGTCTTTTTAAAAGTAAGATTTGAGGCAAACAGAACACCAAGGTACTAGGGCTGCAACGATACAGAAAATTTTCAGTTCGGTTCGATACTTTAGTCTCACGGTTCGATATTTTTTCGATACAAAAAAGAGCGATGTCCATGCCCTTCTTAACTTGTAATTTATTTGAATTAATTTTGAACATTTGTTTAACCTCAAAAGTACAGTTTTTGAATGAAATGTTGCTGAAACAGCAAGTTTCTCAGTGGACCTGTGCTCTACAATGCAGCCTAGGTGGAGCAGTCGAACACAGATCCACTGATCCTTCAACACAGAGCATCTTCAGAAGACAAGTTGATAAAATAAATGTTAAAAATCTGTATTGTTCGACACAAGAGTGTATTGAACCTAAAGCACTGTATTGAACGGTTCGATACGGGTACATGTATTGTTGCACCCCTACCAGGTACTTCTCCTGATCCACCACACCAAGTCTTTCTGTGTTAACAATTCACAACAAAATTCATGTTAGGTATTGTACGCTAGCTTAACATTTGTCCTCTTCCTTAATGTTTGTGTTTATCTGAGACATTGTCGTCCCTCTGTTTGTCCTGCAGGAGGCTGCGTACCATCCAGATGTCAATAGAGACGTCCAGATGCGAGCTTTGCGTTACGGCAATGAATGTGCGTCTGGATATCTGGGGCTGCTAGAACATGTGTTGGTGGTGAGATATTTCATTTTCTACGGGGTCGGTTTTGGGTCTTTAGGAGAAATTATTAAAATGCAGGAATTTTGAATTCCATCATGGTATCTGTAAGTTTTTACAGCTTTGTTGTTTTATTTTGCAACATACAGTATAAGGAGCAGAGTTTTAAATATCCTCTTTATACAGATGTAGAGCAAGTCAGAGTTTACTGCAAAGTAAAAAAAATGTTGCATCAGATGAAAATGTGATCAGGTCTTTTCAGTAGAAAAGATATTGGTGGGATTGGGGGTTTAGTAGGATCTACCAATCCTCAAGTGGATTATTTTTCAGAACTATATTATCAATGGGTCTTAATCCAGTTGTTGCTTTTTTCACTTTCAGTTAGGACAGTTTGTGTCCGTCCTTTTTCTTCATTAGAGTTTGACATCATTGATGTCTCTGAGCCACATCTGAACCTTCAGCCACACAATCAAACTTAGTTGTGTCCAAAATATCTTCACATGTATAATCTTTGACTCCATATTCTCCCCCCACCCCCCACCCCACCCCCCCACCCAATGGTTTGCCAATATTTTTTTAAAACTTGTGGCTTACTGGTGTCGGTGCTAGCCGGTGAGTATACTGCCTGTCTGACATGCACAAGTGTGGCGCTGCATTGTTTGAATAGTACTCTGAGAACTTCATATCACACAATCCATGCATAATGCATCAAGTGTTTAAATGTAGTCAGAGTTTATTTACTATTGTCTTGTGATTTTAGATTTGATTGGAGCTGGAAAATAAAGAAAATATTCTGTTTGTTAGTATTACAGCTAACAAATGCATGATAATGCTTATTTGATTTTTTTTCCTCAATAAATAAAAACTTGGAACAGTGAGCTTTAAACCCTTTAATATCCCCTCACCTTTAATAGAGCTGATCAATGTTTGTTTTTGTGAGTGATGCTGTTGAAGCTACGTATTTCTGTACCGCGTGGTAATGTCAGACGGGGGCTGGGGGCAGGATTAGTCCCCCCCGCTCCATGCGTTCCTTTGGTGTAACATCAGTCTTTTCCTGACATCACTGCTGAATAAAGATGAGCTGGGTATGGGGCTGAGCCCTGTTAATTCCCTGCACCTGTCACACACTGCTCCAACCTGAATATTTTCTGTCTGACCAGAACAGTGGAAGGTCATCGGTCACACCCCGGAGCCACCATATCAAGCTGCTCTGCTGTTATTGTCACTCAGTCCTGACGTGGCAGCGCATGTTGGCTGCCATGTAAAATGCATCATGTCTTCTTGCAGCATGATGTCGCAGTGTTCCTGACTCAATCACACCAAACCAAACTTCATTTGAACCGCGCACTTCCTGCAGAAAATGTTGATTAAAATTGAAACTTGGAAAGAAGAAGAAAAAAACCAAACGTAAAATGAAAAAATAAAAAAAAAGAATCTTTAAAAAATAATTAAACCTAAACACTTTTACACATATACATAAAAAATAACATTGTAAACGCTTTATTAAAAAAGGCTAATACATGATGGAGAAGAGAGTCTCTGCAGTCACTAAGTGGGAGGTTCTTGGTGTGTGGGAGGAGTTTGTTAAAGACCTGATTGGTCAGATTTACTATTTTGGGTGAGGTTTGAAGAAGTTATAAAGATTCAGTTGAATGAACACTGGGCAGCTGGGGGGACTTGTATTTCTTTAAAACAGCCAGAAAACACCTATAACTTCAAATATAAATATTCATTTTAGTCATAACTCAAAATAGGAAGGTGCTAGCCACACAAAATTTGAACATGTACATGTGGAGGGACATGTAACAATTTGCCTTCTTCATTCAAAGCAACCCTAACCTGCCTGGAAAAAGATACGAATATGAATATTACTCATAACCTTAGACAGAAAGGTGGTAGTCGCACCAAATTTGAAGTCAATAAATTATTATTACATGTTGATGTAATTTTACTATTACCCAGTGTTGGGCAGCGCTAATCCAAAAGTTAGTTGCACAAGTTCTAAAGCGCTTGCATTCAATAAAACTTAAACTCTAAATTCCAAAATTGACTTGAAGTTCTCCAGAGTATATTACTGTGATAACATGAGCAACTCTTGCATAATGCTGCTGACTAGAGGTACGTCACTTTACTTTTACAGTTTGGAGAGGTGATTTGTTGAAACAGACTTTCAGGTTGAAGGGGATAACCAGTTGTGGAGGAGGAATGCTATTCCTGCCTCTTCTTGGTCATTTTCTTATGTTAATGGTTTATTAGTAATTTTAAACTGTTTATTGGAGAGCTGAAGCGATGCATTCTGGGTGCATTCAGGACGGATTGGTGACGGGAAGCCAAAACACAGAAGACAGGAAACCGTCTTCACTTAAAAATAATAATGAATTGAAACTTTTCCCTGCTTATGTTATGGCTCCAGTTACCACCCCGTTCTCCATGAGCACGGTTCTATTCTGGTTTGGATCATGGGCAGACCGTCCACAGCGCTGTTGTGTTTAACAAAAATAAAATAAGCCATAAAGTTTTACGGATCGTTTTTTATTGATTTATTTATTGTTGCGGTGCTGTTTGTAAACGTGGGCGACCAGTTTGTTCGGATATCTGCTAAGCTTTGTCTACTTCACCTCTCTCCAGGAAGTTCTGCCTTTCCCAAGTTTTCACAAGTAACGCCTACCCAGAACCATCCAACACACCAAGAAACTCCCCCTATGAACTGCAGAGAAGACCAACAATAGAATTTAATCAAACTTCCCTAGAAAACGTTTTTTGCCTTCTCTTAAAGTATTATTAGAGAAGTCAGTGTATTCCTCTTTATTGGAGCACAAATACATAAAACAGCTTCACCTGATTTGGAAAAGGAATGAGGTAAGACTGAATCATTGTGGTCTGACTGGTCTATATGTAGGTCAAATCTCTTCATGTACATATTGTGGTGCAGAGCTTTATATACTCAATAAAAGCTTTGAGCTGATTAATGCTTAATAGTAAGCCGGTGTGAATTCAAACTTCTTAGTACCTGTAAGAATACGAGCAGCTGCATTTTGGATCAGCTTTAGTCTGTGCATGTATGATCCTTTCTATCTGTCAATTTTAGGCCTAGATTCTCTCAAATGAGTAATTCTTTATCTGGCTTATTACTCCGTGTCATGGTGCATTTAGAAAAATGTCTTTGACCACATACATATTAAGGTTCAGTATTTTGCCCAACACTGCTTTGACATGATGGCTGAAGGAAGTAGAAATTTAACCAAACACCTTCTGATTTGTGGACATCCCATTCTCTCTGAACCACTGCATAAATCACGTCCTGCTTGGAAACCCCAGATCCTGGCGTTAACACAGTTGCTACATTGACACCTGCCTCTAACCCAAACATTTTTGCAAACCAATCCAACACTCCACGTGCCAGCAACACTGTCTAAAACCACACCAGGCTGTGTCAATATCACTATCCTCCAAGGGTGGAAATTCCATCTCATTATTGGGAGAAGGAACTGTAAACAGGGAGATTTATTAAGAGCAGTTTTTGGAGGGTGGGATCATATTCACAGAGAGGACAGGGCATCGCTAACTTCTAGTGTTGCTATGAAAATATGTAAATAAAAACTTTGATTATCATCCACTGCAGTAACTTAAAGATGCTTAAAGTGTTCCCTCTGCAGGGCAAACACTGGTTCAGTAAACGTTAATGTAAATCAAATATGAGCGTAGTTTTCCCCATTCTTAGGTTTGTTCAGAAAAATATTGAAGATTGTTGAATTGTCACTACATATTGCAGCTTTACAAGAACATAAAGCTCTAAATAAAAAGTTTACAAGCACAAGTCCAATAAGAGAGTCCACTAAAATAAAATATATCTCAAACACCTTGTGGCATCGTTATACGTAAATTATGAGCATTTGAAATGATCAAACAAGGTCTATTATTTCTACTAATTGAGATTCCTATAAATATAAAAATTTACTGTTGCTATCTACAAAAACAATTATATTTTAGTTTGAGCAGAGTAAGAATCATAGTACTAATGTGACTCCAGCTCGTGTAACAGGCAGGGACCCAGAAAGCTGCAGGGAAGATAAGAAAAAAATGAAAAAGTTAAATCTAAAAACTGTTTTAAATCATTATCATGAAATCAAATCTGTTTTTTAGTCTTTATTCTAAAATATAATTATAATATATTGAAGTGTTATTTAAGAGGGCTTTGACTTCTTTTGATCTGTTCAAGTGTTTAAAACATTAATAAAATTCTTATGTTTAAGAAATGTAACAATTATTAAATAGCCAATAAAAGTGAGAAATATTATTTTAAAAGTTTATGTTTCTTTCATATTTTATAACATTGTTTGTGGATTTGCAAGGGGGTCAGAAGCTAATGCTGTTTGGGGGGCCAAGACATGGAAAAGTTAGGGAACCCCTGGTACATCTTATCAGGTTCACTTAAAATATGTTTGCCTATACGATAGAAGTTAAAGTGTCAAAGAAATACAATTTAAAACTTTAAACATTTTATTTTAGTCATGTACAGGTTACATACAAAGAGCATTAAACAGGTAAAGGAAATTGATGCAAATATACTGTATAAGTCAGCTCATTATTTAAAATCTATTTTTTAAAGATGTGTTTAGCAAAGGAAATCAATGGTTTGCTCATGGTAAATTTTCACTTTGAACTAATCTTGGGCCAGCACAAAACTGTGGGAGGAGATCCAGCAGCACCAGGTTCAGGACGAAAAACGCCTTCCTTTGAAACACAAAACAAAACATCACAACGGCAATAACTGCATTTAAATATTGTATGCGAGACTAAACTCAGAATAGTGACATATTATGGGATGTCCTCCAGCAGCCTGAGTCTATTACAGCACATCTAAAGCAGTAGTTCTGCGAAATCAAAGCCAGCCCTAACTTTATACCTAATCTAAAAGGATTGTTTTTATCATAGTCTTAGAAGCAGAGAGGGGGTCTGCCTTCTAAACCAAAACTGGAAGCTGGTCCACGTGAGAGGAGCCTGACAACTACAAGCTCTATGTCCCATTCTAGGAACAAGTAAACCTGCAAGTCTGCATTTTAAAACTGGAACTACATTCAACGCGCAGCTCTCCCTGTTAGGCAACATCGAGGCATATACAAATGTGTGCCGTGTGCGTGTTGGAGTTAGATGAGACGGGGGGATGCATGCCCAGCTCAGGACTAATCAGGACACATGCACAGCACCCCCATGTGGTTGATTGGGCTCATATTTCTTCACAGACATCATTTCCAGCTGCATAACGTTTAATGTTTCAGACTCCTCCAGCTGATGACAGTTTGAGTTGCAGCATAAGAGGGAAAATGAAATCAAACCTGGTCAAACCTTTCACTCAAACGTAATTGATGGGGCAACTGAAACAGCAAAAATCACTTTGAAATTTATGTGTAGCCTAAACAATGATTGTTTTTTTTATATTTTACTTCCTGCTTTTCCCACATCTAGTAAAACCATCCGGTCCAAAAATGAAATAGCAGCAGGAATACAAATGAACCTAAAATCTTTTTTGTAAACTTCATGATGCTGAACTGTTTTGTTTTTTTCATTCACAGATTATCCAGAAGCCCACTCATGACCTGAAGCAGCAGCTGGCCAACTACTCCAAGCGTGTGGCTGGTTCTGTCACTGAGCTCATCCAGGCTGCTGAGGCTATGAAAGGTATCTTAGCCTTTAACCTGTAACAAAAGGGCTTGCAGAATATCTTTTAAAAACATTTTTTTATAGTATTTCTTTGAGGAGTTTCTGTATGGTTTGATCAAAATCGTATGTGCAATTAATCATCAGTAAAACTGTCAACAATTAATATTTGTCACTTTGCAATTACTGCAAATAATCAGGCGTGCCTGTGAGCCCAATGGCAGAAAGCGGTGTGCAGCGTCTAACTATAACCCTACAAACTGTTTTAATGCAGAACAAGGCTACAACGTCAACCACATGCAAGTGCAGTCATCATGTATTAATTGTTATATTTAGTTATTAGCTGTCACAATTAAACGTGATAAATCTTAACGTCAACATTGCCCAGCCCTACTGTAGCTGATGTTTCAATATTTCACCAGTATGTTCTGACAATAAACACACTGGCAGGCAACCTGAGGCTGTAGCAACTATTAGGTCTGCTTTGTTTGCTTGAGCAATATGGGATTTTTAATTATTTGATATTTTTTTCATAGGTAGTGTGCTTTCTTTTCTTAAATGTATTTTTTACTTCTGCAACTCGTTGTATCTAATCTGACCAGCTCTTTCCATGTTAAACTACATTCTCACAGTGTCTCTGTTACTAATTATCTCCAGACTGGATTATGTCTGGCATCATGGTAAATATCAGCAGGGCTTCTTTGCACCTCCCTGGAAAAACGTAGTGAGGAGAATCCTGACATACATAACCTTTAGATCGCTGTCCTCAAGGCTGAGGTAGTACTAAAGGTAGTTACTAAAATATCAAAGCTCTTTAAATGTAAAAGTTAATGGAAACAGACACCTTATTATCCCTTCCTAATGTCCTCGGAGATGACAGTTTGGAAAGTGTCTGAAAGCATATTTGACACAGGCCACAGCCTCTGCTTTCTTTTGACTCACGAGTATCTTTGAGTCAAGTGTAGATGGACATTGTGTGACTGAGCCAGTATTATTTTTGTTTGCTGTAGGAACAGAATGGGTGGACCCCGAGGATCCTACTGTCATCGCAGAGAACGAGCTGTTGGGTGCAGCGGCTGCTATCGAAGCAGCTGCCAAGAAACTGGAGCAGCTCAGGCCAAGGACCAAACCCAAGGTTAGAGGGCTTTTTACAGAGCCGAAGCATTCACACCTAATTTGTTAACCTAACCTCCGGGTTACACTCAGTGTTTCTGGGTTAGATATCAGCCAGCTCCTCAAAACTTACCCTGCTGACTTATTATTTCTTCTATTTATAGTTAATCTGGATGCCTTCTCTACACCCAGGATTTTTTCCCTTTCTCTAAGGCTACGTTCACATTGCAGGTCTTAATGCTCAATTTAGATTTTTTGAAAAAATCTAATCTTTTCACATTTTAAATGCAACCTCCATCAGTTTCCTATGTGAACCCTACACAGCACTGATGCGACCCGCATGCAGAGAAACTTATATGATGTCACATTAAATTCCCTGTTTACAGAATTAGCTAAACATGGGTGCTACTTGTTAGCATGTTGATTCTGAAGTTGTGCAATCAGATCATTATCTAACATGCTTGTTTAGTGTTTATACCCGTTTCTGACCGGATGCTCCGGTGCAGAATTTTGGGCCAACTGTCTCCTTATATGATGAGTTCTGATATGAAAGTTATCTGTTCAAGACAAACAAACTGCAATTTCAGCCTTTGTAATGATATAGTAACTGAGGGGACCAGGCCATCTTCATGGTTACCAAATGGTACACAAGAGGATAACCATAACTCGCTATTTTGAGAAAACCATTTTGAAATTTACTTATCTCGAAAAAAACGCTCATTATTTTGTGATAACGACATAATGTGTCGTTACCACAAGAAAACCATGGGAAAAAATGATCTGCTGATGACGTTCGCTCTCAGCTTCCATATCTGGAATTCTCAGTCATCCAGGACATGGAAAAAATTAAAAGAACAAAGACGAAACAACTGAACTTCTGTTCTGTAGCTGAAGACTTTTGGAGATTTAAACTGTATGTCTCGAGGTTTGCATCATTATGACTGAATCGATCTGCTCACCCCACTTCACAGATGTAAAAGTAAAATGAAATGACCATTCAGACTTGACTCGCTTTGAAAAACATCCGATATTTATCCAAAAATTGTATTTGTCTTGTTTTAGATTCAGGGAATAAATCTGATATGGGTCGTATTTGCCTGCTGTGTGAATGTAGCCTAAGTGTCTTAAGGCCCTGTCACAATATAATGTTTTACACAACTTAGGAAAAGTTTGTCCAACACTAAAGTTGTCCAAGCTAAAATGGAATAAAAAAAAAAAGTCTACTGAAAGCCTTTTTTTGACCTCTACATACTGTAATGTTAACAATTAGATCGATTATATAGCCGATATGAGTAAAATAGTCATAAATTTCTCACAAGTCAGCATAAGTTTTCTAAAATGTTAAAGGGTGTTTACCTGACATCCTCTATAGTTTATCAAATACCCAAACCAGTGTGTTTATTGCCTATTCTTTATGTTTTCTCATATAAATAGGAGGCAGATGAGAGCTTGAACTTTGAGGAGCAAATTCTGGAGGCAGCCAAGTCGATTGCAGCTGCTACAAGTGCTCTGGTCAAAGCTGCCTCAGCGGCACAAAGGGAGCTCGTGGCTCAAGGAAAGGTACGTCACCCCACAGAGAAACAATACACCAACACCAAGTGTTTGTAACTCAGAATCTTTGTTGCGGCTAACAAAATGAGAGTCTTACAATTGTTTTTAATTATTAATATTGGGGGGGGGGGGGGGGGGGGTTTAGCCCCCCCGGTAGAGCATCAGTGAGTTGTCAGTTTCTTACCTACAGATGCCAGTTTGGAGAATCTGAAAGAATGTTTTAGACTGACTGAGCAGTTCAACTATAGAAAAATGTATATATTGACGCTTCAAATCACAAAACATTTACAGAAATTTGCTAATTCTGTTATTTATTTTTGTACTGCATAATTTTTGACATAATATAAAGTGACTAGTCATGGTTCACTTCACAATAAAACCATCCTTCTGCCTTTTCTTACATCAGAAACCCAAATTGAGGCATTTTTTTTTCCAGGGAGACTGTTTTGTACTTTTATTTTGTAATAAAATCTGTTTAGCCATATTAAAGCCAGCATGGATGAAGATTCTCAATCATCTAAGATGTGGTGTTTTAAAAAAAGGATTAGATGGATAGAAGTCAAGTTGTTTTGGTTTTTAACCTTTTTTGGGTCAAAGCCAAAGCTGTGCTGTGTTTTCAGGTCGGAGCGATCCCAGCCAATGCAGTGGATGATGGACAGTGGTCTCAGGGCCTGATTTCTGCTGTAAGTTACTTTTCAATTTAGGTTTTAATTTAAGAACGACTGTAATGTTATTACTGAAGTGTTTGACCACTGGTAATCTTGATTGCTCAGGCTCGGATGGTTGCAGCAGCTACCAATAATCTGTGTGAGGCGGCCAACTCTGCAGTGCAGGGACACGCCAGCGAGGAGAAGCTCATCTCATCAGCCAAGCAGGTCGCGGCCTCCACTGCTCAGCTGTTGGTGGCCTGCAAGGTCAAGGCTGACCAGGACTCGCAGACCATGAAGAGGCTCCAGGTCGGTACTGCATGTCAGCCTGCTTTACAGACAGTACAGGTCTACCTCTCTGTATGAACACAATGTTGGTACTTTAACACTTTAACCCACCTTGTTTAGATAACTTCAAATGTTTGCGTCTGTAGAGGAGCATCATTCATGGTTTACACAACATGGATTATGTTCTTTTTCACTTTCTTATATAACTCTAGTTCAGCATTTGTTGTAGACATCAAATACTGAGGGTAAAGGCATTAAAACTGATTGTAGAAAGAACTTTAACAAATCGTTAGCCTAATTTGTTAATTTTGTGAGATTGCATGTAAAAAATGTAGAAGAGAAATGGGAACATCGGAGTTCATTTAGCTTAAACGTCTTGCTTGAAAAACATTATCTAATGTTATATCATCCCTTGTCTTCGGGGTTCACTCTCCTGCATGATTTAGATGCTTCCCTGCTTCAACACCTGGTTTAAATGAACAGGTCATTAACGGGCTTCTGCAGAACTTGATGACATGATGAGGAAGTATATCAGTCGTTTAGTCTGGTGGGTTTAATTAGGGAGACATCTAAAACATGCAGGACAGTGAGCCCTGAGGAGCAGAACCAAGGAACTCTGCTCAAACGCATTCAACCAAAACATTATGTCCACTAACATTTAAAGCAACACATTATGCTGGTAATCACACTGCCAATGACTTTTGACAGCAACTTAAATATTTTTAATGACAAACTGAGCTGCTTATTGTGTTGGAAATGTCAAATAATGATAGTTAAAAACGATTAAAAAACTGAAACAATTATGTTTCCTTGCTGGAATATAAAATATTAGATAAAGTCCTCATAAAGCACTACTAGATCACTTCTCTAGTTTGGTGACGGGATGAGAATTTGCTGTAAGTAAAGCGAGTGAAGTTCTCACTTTAGCGAGTAAGTAAAGTGAGAACTTCAGAGTCCCACTTCCAAATTAAAATCTTTAGTTCTTCTTTATGTTGATCCAAGTGGTGTGTGACAATGTATTTGTAATAATACTTGTACAACAACTTTGTAAATAATCACAACAGTTTAGGTTTTACATGCACAAATGTCTTCTAAGTTTTTAGAAATCGAGTCAAGATGTATCCAGAAAACTCAAAGGCTGAATAAAACCTCTCCCCCACCCTCTGCCTTCACAGCACAGTTTGAAAATAACCCTATCACCACCTGTACCGAGTGTTAGAGTGTAGAGATTATGTCAGAGCAGTTAGCTGTTTGGAGAATTTCAGACGGACGAGTTGACAGTTTCTGTTTTGCATTTGGTTTTATTTGTTTTGTTTAATTACCTGTGATTTGCTTTCTTTTCTTTGGTCCATATAGTACAAAAATATGTTTAATTTAGGATAATGGAAACAATACTTATAAATTAGATAATTAACAATTATTGTCAGCTGTTTTAACGCTTTGTTGAACCTCATGTATCAAGTGCTTTTTTTTTTAGCTCAGGCTGTCAGGGTTCGATCAAGAGTTACCTGCTGTCGTCTGATGTTGTTGCTTGTATAATGATATCTTCTTCTGAAAAAGATACAGTTCTACAGTACAAACTAAAGTTACGTTAACATTAATCATTCTGCAACAGCTGAGGTTATCAGTAACCAAACACTAGACTGAAGTATCGCAACTGGCCAAACTTAAAAAATGTAGTGATACAGATGAGCTGCCTGCTGAATCATAAGGATTAGCATCCTCTATATTTAGCTGTAATAGTGCCTGGGTACCAGCCTTTCTTTGTTTTTAAAAGGTGCTTCAAAGAGCACCAGAGGCTGAGAAATCCTTGAGCCAATACCGCTGGGTCTGTCATGTCCTCTTGTGGGCACAATACACTTGTAAACCTTTACTTTGATGACATCATTGACATCAGAATTATTTTTTCATGCTTTCGAACTCCACTAGAGACCTGTGACTGAGGTAGCGTTATTTTTAGATTTTCTCTACGAACTGTTTTTAAAGCAGTGACTCTGGTGGAAATAATGTGGCTCAGCGGGGTTGTTGTGACCTTTATATGTAACTGATGCAGCCAGTTGCAAGCCATAGCAGAAAGTATGAGAATTTCCTGCCCCCTCATCCACCCAAATATACTATCTTTGAGGCTGCATGTATGCTAACTGTGAACACATCGACCGGCCCAGGCCAGCTCATATTCTCTGATCCAATCAGTGGAGGCTTATCTCCTCCTCTTCTGGGCCTGCAGCTGCCACCACAGTAATTCCCATACTTTTACGTCGACAGAACGTTGGAAACAATCCACTCGGTCCGTCCATGGCACTAGAAACTGGAAGCATTAGTTTGGATCTATGATTACACAGAGAGCGTTTGCTCTCTACATTTCTTCTGTGCTTCTTTTTGAAGCTTAAGCAGCCAGCGGTTCTGGGACAGAGCTGGTTATCTCTTGCCCAAGAGTGATGGCACGATGGAGCAAGAGAGTTTCTTTACATGCTGCAGCTAACTTCAGATTTGTGATATAAATTAAAACACAATTATGCAAATTGTTAATACTTTTGGAACATGTGTCACTATAGTTAGACTAATAAATTTGCACGGAGGTTGTTTGGTTATAAACCACTCTGTTTATCATGCAAGATAAACTGCAGGACTGGCTCTTACTGTAAATGTCAGTTGCCATTTTCTGCCGCTTCTTTGTGATCCGATCACAAAGGTAACAGGTCCGGGACTGAAACCCAGACATTCCTTTCCAGTGACGCTCTCCAGCTCCTCCTGAGAGATCCCAAGGTTTTCCCAAGCCAATCAGAAAACATGAATACTCCAATGATTTTGGCTCTGCCCTGGGGTCCCCACCCAGTGGGATGTGCCCGGAAAACCTTCTGAGGTAGTTGCCCAGGAGCCGTCCTAATCAGATGCCTGAAGCTCCACAACTGATTTTTTTTGATACAGAGGACAAATGAATCTACTTGGAGCTACCTCCAGATGATTGAGCTCGTCACCCAGTCTCTAAGGCTGAGCCCGGCCACTCAAAAAAAGAACAAGTAGCAAAAATGAGCTTTCTTTTTAAACTTGATCCATGGGCCATGTCCATGTGTGAAGGTTGAAATGTAGACAAACCAGTAAATCAAGAGCTTTGCCTTTTGGCTTAGTTCAATCAACACAACATATTAGAATAAACACCCTGATTACGTCAAACAAATCCCTGATCTATTGATCCATCTCCTGCTCCATCCTACCATTACAGCACGACGGCTCAGTGGTTAGCACCGACGCCTCACATCAAGAAGGTCCTGGGTTTGATCTCCTGTAATATCTTATATTGCAGTATTATCTAAAAATAATACCTCAGTGTAAAAAAGATTAATAACACCCAATTCTAATGTGGAGTAGAGTGACTAAAGACAGCTGCAGAGTGAGGAAATGTGGTCATTTGTGGTCTGAGCTTCATCAACACACTGCTGTTTGATGTTGGACACAAAAACAGACGTCAGTCAAATCTGTACACAACACTGGAGCTACCCATGGCTGTGTGTTTAGCCCCCATCTGTTTAGTATATACTCTGAACCAAAAAAATAACTTATTTTAATGTGTTGACATCTAAATTTAGCAAAGGCAAAAGTAGTTATATCACAGTCATTTTTACAGATACTGAGTTAAAATTTTGCTTGATGATGTCTGAAATTGACATGACCTATAGAAACAATGATTGAATCAAGAGGAAACTGACTGTCTTGAAAGAACTATCCTCAGAAAAAACAATATCAGATTGCTGATATTTATGAAGGAGAGGATCTCTGTAGTAGAGCCGAAGTGGAGAAGGAGAATACTTTTAGTCTCCTGGGGATAATCATCACACATATTAGCTTTCATTATGAAAGCTCTCAAGCAGCTGTTTAAGACCTAAGATAAGAGCCAGAATGGTGACAAAGTGGAACAAGATGTGAGCTAGCCAAAATATCCAAAACTAGAAATTTTTCAGTCCCTGTCTACCAAACATCAGTGATACTGGGGAGACATGTTTGTGTAGCTAAAATGCTACTAAGAGACTTTAGCCTTTTAGAACAATTTTCTTTTTTTTGTTCGTGACATTCCTGAAGACATTCTCAACATTTCCCTACAACGGTAATTATTCTCCACCGCTAGAATATTTATAAATATTGACCTTTTGGTGTGAGAGTAACTGAGGGTTATTCTCAACTCATACTTTGAGCTCAACAGATTGCAAATGATCTTTGTTTAAAACTGGCAGGAACTGTTCGACTCAACTATGTCTGTTAGCAAAATACCTCATGAATCACTTGACAAATTTTAAATAAAGGAAGTGGATTACACTGTAGGTTTGCTATCTGACCACACTGTAGCTACGACGGGAGCAGCTCAGTTTATGTTTGAAGTCAGGGCCAAACTGACAGCGACATTCCAGCTAAAGATAAACCAGGAGAGGAGGATTTCAGCCCACACAGCCACAAAAGGAAAACTTGTCATGTTAGAGTTGGGCTGCCAATGAGAGAAGTGTTTAAGTCTTAGCTTTGCCTTTTACAGCTCTTCTCAAGCACTGAGCAGGAACAAAAAACATTAGTGTCTCCATGAGCATAAATGGAACTGAAGCATTTCTTTTCCAGGAGTAGAACTGCTACAAATCTGTGTCCGTTTTCTCAAAATGCAAGTTATGGTACAATATAAAAGTTATTTATTATCTGTAAATCACTGTTGATAACGCACCTCAGCTTGGATTTGTTCTATTGCTGCGTGTGTAAATAGCTCCATTTTAGTTGACTTTGAGTTTCAGTTTTATGTCCATTTTTTGTTTCCCAAGCTGAAAGCCCTTACCCATTGTATGTTTCTGTAGACTGCTGGAAATGCTGTGAAGCGGGCTTCTGACAACCTGGTGAAAGCAGCACAGAAAGCAGCGTTTGACGCTCAGGACGACCAGGCCGTGGTGGTGAAGAGTAAGATGGTGGGAGGCATTGCTCAGGTGAGTCAAAAGTCCCAAATGTCAATAAATTATATTTACATGTTTACAATAATTTTTATTTGGGACATTGTTCTGTTTTAAACTATAGACATATTAATAATAATTTTACTATCACGGCTACTTCCTCTTTTAAGTTGCTCCACAAAACAAGTCCATTTGACCAATCATAATTTTGACAAACTCCGCCCACCCAACACTCTGCCTCTATTCCAAACCCCGCCCACCCAATACTCTGCCTATATTCCAAACTCCGCCCACCCAATACTCTGCCTATATTCCAAACCCCACCCACCCAATACTCTGCCTATATTCCAAACCCCACCCACCCAATACTCTGCCTATATTCCAAACCCCACCCACCCAA
>JARVJO010000140.1:6167896-6187522 GCA_031762555.1 Cynodonichthys magdalenae | reverse complement strand
GGCCCAAGTGGCTGGGGAGAGGGAAGTCTGGGTCTCTCTGCTTAGGCTGCTGCCCCCGTGACCCAACCCCGGATAAGCAGAAGAAAACGGACGGACAGACCAACAACTTGACAAATAAAATGACCTTTCTCATGCTGAGTCATAAGCCAATGAAAAGAAATGAGTTTTCAAAGCAGCTTTAAAAATGGCTAGTGAAGCAGCCTGTCTAATGTGTAAGGGCAGTGAGTTCCAAAGCCTTGGAACTGCCACAGGAAAAGCTCTGTCTCTTCTGAGTTTACGCCATGTCCTCGGCACATCCAGGAGAAGCTGGTCTGCTGACCTGAGTGAACAGGAAGGATGATGTAAATGCAAGAGCCCAGAGAGGTGGTGGTGGTGGGGCAAATCATTCAAAGATTTAAAAACAAACAAAAGAATCCTAAAATTAATTCTAAAATGAAAAGGCAACCAGTGCAATGAAGCCAAAACTCCTACGCGTGCCAGTTAAGAGGCGAGCAGCTGCATTCTGCACCAGTTGGAGACGAGAAAGAGATTTCTGGGACACACCACAATATAGGGAGTTACAATAATTGAGACGAGTTGTAATAAATGCATGGATCACAATTTCAAAGTCCTTTTGTAAGAGAATGGGTTGTACTTTTGGTAGTTGTCTTAATTGGTAGAAGCTGGACTTCACCACTGACCTGATCTGCCTGTCAAGGTTAAAATCACTGTCCATTTTAACCCCAAGCTTGGTGACTATCTTTCACATACTGTGCAAGAGGGCCAAGCTCTATGGAGGATGGCCCACTGGAGGCCCTGGGTCTGAAAAATAAAACCTGTCTTCTTATCATTAAAATTAAGAAAGTTACTGGTCATCCAGGCCTTTACTTCATCCAGACAATCAAACAAAGATTGTGTAGAGCAACTATCCTTGTTTCAGGGGAATATATACACCTGGCAATCATCAGCATAAAGATGAAAAGAACATGTATGCTTTCTAAATGGAGCCCAAGGGAATACAATGAGAAAAGGACAGGCCTAAGAATTGAGCCTTGTGGAACTGCACAAGAAAAGGAAACAGAGGAAGATTTGATTTTATATTAAGTTTAATCAGAAAACATTAAAACTGCACTAACTGATGAATGAATGCTTGTTGCAGCTTACATAGAAACATGTTAGGCATAATATTTCATTGATGACCATGTTAGTTCTGCCAACAGTTCTACAAAAACCATAAAACTTTACCTGGTAGCTCATCGGAATATAAATGCATTTTGTGTTTGTTTCATAAATTATGTAAGATAGGATAAAACTAACTCTACGGTCGGCCACAATTGAGGAAAAATTTATTCTTCAACACCATCTTGTCTATTATCACATTCAAACTAACAATATACAAAAACACAAAGCACATGGTCTCCAGGGTCAGTAAGAAGAGGCTGCTTCAAAAGTGTTTTTGAGTTAACTCTGTGGTTTTATATGTACAACTTCCCTATTGTTACTGAAATAACTTTCATCCCACAGGTTGATGCCAACATAAGTGACAGACGTGAAGCAGTGTTACAAGAAATTTACTTTCTAGTGTTTTGCTTACTGTCCTAATTGTCCTTGCAGGGCTGTGGGTAAAACATGTCTGCTCATCAGCTACACCTCTAATGCCTTCCCTGGAGAATACATCCCCACAGTGTAAGACACACACACAAGTTTGTATTTCTATTCTTATTAGGACTGTTCATTGACTTCTATTCATTTCCAGTAATTTCTACAGCCTAACCCTGACCACCACTAAGGCTAACCTCACAGGTACCTACCTGACCCTAAAACTAACCTAAACTCAATTCACACCTTAGTCCTAAACCAAACCCCCAACCCAAAAATGGAGTTCCACCATATTAGTACCGGTCTTTAGTCCCCATTAAGACTACAGGTCTTGACAAGGTAGTAACAAAAACAAGTACATACACACACACACACACACTGGAGGAGAAAGAATAAGCACACATCATCCCACAAAAAACTAACTTCTTATTCATTTCGAAGCAAGTCTGCAACACTTGTCTTAAAAAGTGAAATTCTCAGGATGTCTAAACATGGCGCTCACGTTTTCATTGGTTGTTGGTCTCCATAAACCCACTTTAACTCACAGTAATTTTTCCCTCTAGACCCAGTAAAGAGTTGATGCTGAGATACTGTTCACCAGTTTTTCTGTGAGTATAAGGTGGTGGAAACAGAAAGATCTGATGCTAATAACAAAGGAACCCATTAAGTGGAAAGCTCCCCATATGCATTTCTGTATTCATTTTATCTTGGACAAATAAATCATACATCTCATGGTCAGTTAAACCCAAACACTGTCAGAGGTTCTGGCTTTTGCACCCTTACAGGATCTTTCTAACTTTTTTTTTTTTACATATACTGTATAAAACCTGACTTTCATATTTACTAGAGTACACTGAAATGCTGAATTTGAGCACAGAACACCTGACTATTACCTTTCTGTCCATCAAAGATGAGACAGTACCCAGAGCTTTTTGTGCTGAGTCTATAAATGTCGTCCTTTAGACCCAGTTTTGACACCTTCACCTGTCTCAAATTCATCTGGTCATTGTGGAATATTCAAGGATGACATTGCTTATATCATGAAAACTTTAAACCCTTCATTTCGTCCTGTCTGCAACTTTCTTTAAAGTTTTTGTTGGCAACTTGGGATCATATTTTGAATTATTATTTTTTTGTTACATGGGATGTTAGTTATATAAAAAAACTGCAAACTATTGACACTGATTCAAATGAATGACCAAACTAGAACTAGAGGTTTGAATAGGAAAATTTGACTCTCCTGCCAGAGGAGTTGAGAGTTCAGTTCAGTTCAGTGCTGTGCTCAGGACTAAGGAAGAAATAACTTGAAAGGATTCTTAAGCTGCACATTTAGTTGTTTTTGTTGCAATAGTTGTGCGTTGGTGTGCTAGATAGCTTTGACTCTGAACAGAATAAAGTGAGTGCAGAAATTGTATAAATGGATATTTCTTTACTGCAATGACCTTTAAATTCTGACGGGAAAACATCAAGTAGATTAATAATGTATTGGTAGTGATTGAGCCAGCCTCTACCTAAGAGCTGGTCTTCCTCCGTTCTCTCTTTTGTTTATGATGTGTGTAGATTTTGTACCCACAAAAAACAGTAGGATAAGACACTAGCTGCACTGCTCAGCAATGACTTTCCCATGCAGCCAGTCAGGCGCAGTGACAAACCAGCAAGTTGTTAATTTGTTTCTCATAAGTGGACGCATGTCTAAAACAAGTGTGGCAATGCTGAAGCAAACACATAACTCTTTTTAAACCCCTGACTACCTTCTCTGTACCAATAATTATTCATTATAATAATATAGGCAAATTACGCAAACAGATTGAACAGCATGCCAAAAAAGCTACTTATTTTTCATATATATATGATTTAAAATATATTTCTACATATAACCTTCTGAGAACCTCCATCTTATTGTTGAGGACATTGGTTTTAGACTTGTTGTCCTAGGGACTAGATTTTAAGTTTTATATTCAAATTTTAACAAAATATACATTTAAATTTTTACCTCTTAATTAAAAAAAACAAATCAAAAAACAATGTCTTTATAGTTATGAAGTTCTACTAATCCTAAAAAGCTAGGGGAAATGAAAAATGAGCCCAAAGGTTGGGACTCAAGAAGATAAAACCGCCCAAATGGGGCAATGAAATTTTTCTCCTGGCTCTTTAATTGTCCTGTTTTTGTCACAAAGTGTTCATGTTTTGTGTGTAACACATAGGTGCTATTTTTCTCCTCTCCCTTCTATCCATCAACCAGGTGCTTGGCGGGATTCACTGGGCACCGATGTGAACAAGCTGTGCTTAAGAAAGTCTCAGACCCAAAACGTATGTGAACACAACTGTACTCAGTCCCACATGTCATTGCTGGTGTTTCACCCCTGCCATGTTTATTTCAAGAAATGATGGAGAAATCCATCTTTCTTTGGTATATTGTAATGAAAATGAATAAAATGACAGGAATTTTCTTTAAAGCTGGTGCAGCCATTTGGATTAAACGTAATATGCTCTGCAGAGTACTGCGCTGAATTTTGCATGTATTTCATCATGTCATTCGTATGTTGTGTCTTTTCTGAATGAAGACAAACATCCTTGTTGTCTTTTGTTCATACTAACACTCATCTCCTCTAAAAGTTTATGCATAGGATTGGTGGTCTGATCGTTGGTTGTAAAACAAGTACATGCAAATTTCAGTTTGTTGAAAAATAGACAAATTAAATTAATCCAAAAAAGAGCCTGAGCAAAATCGGATCACTAGGGAAACTAAATTGAAAATAAAGGTCTGAGGTAATTCATTGAACTCAGACTCAAAGATTCAGAAATGGTAGTTTGATTTTTGGGTCTGGTTGAACCATCCTCCTAACACCAGTGATGACTGCAGTGGGTTTTACAAAGCTCTTGTGTAAACTAACCCCCCCTCTCTTCTTGTCTGTTTCTTGTCTTTACTCAGGTGTCCAAATGAATTCACTGGTGAACGCTGCCAAACCTATGTAATGGCCAGCTTTTACAGTATGTCACTTTTTTTTCTCCTAACCTTTTTTAGACTGTAGCATGCTTTATTAACAACTGTTTTAACAACTTTTTTAACATGCAAACAATTTTCTTTGTGCCATTTTACGAGCTTCAGACCTGCTTTACTAATGAACAGAGTTGCAGAATGTTTAACATTTAATCTTGGGGTTATAAATGCTGCAGAGGGGTTGTAAAAGCATTCACTCCCTAGCAAATATTTTCTGTTTTGTTGCCTTGTAACTTGAAATGAAAATTTATTTTAAGTTGATTAAAAGTAATGGAACCACATAAATTAAACCAGATTATTAAATTAATTGGGGAAATTTGTTTTAAAATTATTTAAAAAAAATGTTGTTTGGGGCAGCTGTGCCTAAGTGGTTAGGGGAGTCATCTTGTAACTGGTGGGTTGCCACTTAAATACCCTGTTTCAGCTGTTTCAGTCATTGTGTCCTTGGGCAAGACACTTCACCCGCTTGCCTACTGGTGGAGGGCCCGGTGGCACCAGTGCATGGCAGCCCCACTTCTGTCAGTGTGCCCCAGGGCAGTTGTGGCTACAATATAGCTTACCACCGCAAGTGTCTTTGAGTGTCCTAAAAAAAGCTCTATATATAAATTTGACAGATTATTATTTCAATAATACTAAAAATCTATACATTATGTGTGCATGTATTGATCTCATTTGTTTTAAAGCCCCAGCATGACCAAGGTGTCCAGAGGACCTTAAAGAAGTGTAGCGGTTGTTTTAAAGTTGTTTTAGGAGAATTTGTCCAAGTGAATAATCTTACCTGTTGTAGATAGTTCTTTGAACAATCTCAGTTTAGTGAAAGAGTTGAACTCTATGAATTGATGAGATGATGAAGTTTAAATAGGGCCAAATCCAAAGTAGAGTTCTGCCATCTTTAAACAACTCTAGTCTCAAAAATATCAGAGCACTTCATGTAAACCTTATTTTATAACTATTCAGTCACTTTAATTTTTCATGTTTTTTCTGGTAGAAATGTTTTGCATCCCTGCCCTTGACCTTCTACCAGGCTTAGGCTAGCTGTTGTTTCTAATTATGATTTCCAAATAACCATAATTTTTATATAGAACTATCTAATGCGAAACTGACAGCAATGTAAAGGTTTATAAAATTACATTTGCATTGCCCTCTATATTTTAGGACTGCCGCAATCCACTTTTCTGCAGGGGGTAAAGTGTTTGCAAAGCACTGTGTAGACATTACGGTCTTTGAATTATCTCTCAGTTGAGTATGGATATATTGATTTCTTTTAACTTATTTTGTTATTCTATTATTTTTTTTAAGCATTATGTATTTATTTTTATTAAGTAAAATAAAAGTTACATCAACATGTGTACAGAAAAGTCATGAATATTAAAGTTTTGATGTAGTAAAGTTACTGTTGTTGTGTAAAAGTAAGTAGCCTTTATACATACAAAATAAGCACATTCAATTATTTAATTTAAACACCTTATTGTTTGTAGGACAGAACTGTCATTTATATTCTAAGACAACCTAATGAGTTTTTAGTACTGGTGTATCTGACCTCTGACAAGTATTTGTGAAAGGAACTGCAAATTAAATATATACAGTTTCGAGTTGGATTCAAAGATGTTTTTACAGAAATACCCAGCAAATTTTACGAACCAAGTTTCCAAAAACTTAGTTGAAATCTGTGACTGTGCAGGTACATTGGTTAACACCAATAACAATTCAAATGATACAAAGAACTTGAGATAAAAGGAATGGGTCTTTCTCTGGACCAGCTATTAGTTTTGCATAGTCATCTTGGCCATCAAAACAGAAAAATGCTAAGTTATATATTGTCTCTGAACTATGACTTAAACACTGTAAAACAGCAAAATGGTCGTTAGGATAGAGCATCTCCTTGCCATAAAGTCCACTTGATGGTAGCTTGTGCAATTGGCTTTAAATTGGATTTTACGTCTTATTTCCCGCAGTCCTATTGAATTTTCATGATGAATCTTAGAGCCTGGTCTACTAAGATCCCAAATAATGATTGGTAAATAGCACGTGCAAACAAAAAAACGCACGTGCTATTAGTGGGCATGTTGTGGGTGATCTACTAAGGTTTCATGCGTAAATGATAACAGGTGCAAAAGTGGTGCAGACCACCCTGCTGAAATGAGGATTTTGTGTGTGCTACTGATTGTCACCATCGGGAGTTTGGGAGAGCAGAGTGGCTCTAAAAGGAAAATGAAATTTGAAACCATGGAGTTGGAGGTCTTGGTGAATGAGGCAAATGACCCAGATGCAAGAAAATGCAGAGTTGCAAGGAGTTTTTCCATAGAAGATATGACATGGCTTCTATTTGAGATTGGCTCAGGTCCTCCAGCAGCTCAAAGATGACATTGCTGGATGAACGATATGTCTTTACAAACTTTTCTTTCTGTCAGCCCAGTTTATACACACACAGAACATTCTCTCTGTCCATCATCTGTCATTGTACCTATACCATCTTCTCACCACAATGACCACAGATGTCTGATCATTGCACTGTGTCAATTAGCACCTGCCTTGCCTACGTGATAAATATAGATGCAAAAAACGAGCTTCCACATGCAGAGGCAGGCTATTTGCTATTAGTTGGAAGAAATGAGCCCTTTCTGATCAGGATTATTTGGCCTTGAGTCAACCACTCTGTGCGGTGCCATTCATTAGAAGCTAGTGTATTTGTGCTACAGTGGGTTCATGAATGGTTAGTTTTCTTATATAACAGTTGTGATTTATGTCAGGACCTGATAAATCCCCAAAATTGGACTTATGACAGTCTTAGATGTCTGCCACTGAAATGTATACTGATTCTTGTTCTGAAAGACTGCTGTGGTCAACTCTTAGATTTTCTAGCCACATGGCATTGATTTCATGTAGTGCCTTTTTCTCCTATTCAGTCATCTTTTAGGCTACAATTGGCTGTATATTTTAATTGGTTAGTTGACAACATTTTTCCTGTCTGTTTTTTTCAGTGAGGTAGCCAGATCTTTTTGGTCAGTCTCCAGTCCCTCAAGCATGACTTGTTTGGTGTATTTTTAAAGATGAAAGCCCTTTCTACATTGCCCCTATATATAGCACTGTTAACGGGAAAACTTTTCAGAGTTGCATTGATCTTGGCTTCCAACCTAGTTTTCCACAGCAGATATTGCTTCCCCAGTTCAGTTCTTCTGACGAGAACATTTCTTGGACAAGTGAAACATCTACAAAATTCAAAAACGAAGTCCAGTTTATTTGATTCTTTAAGACTCAGTTTGAGATTATACACATGCATCTACAAAAGGCTTTTGTTGTTGTCGAATGAGATCTTTAACATATTTGGTAATGTGAACTTGATAATACAAGGCACTGTCTGTATCAGTAAATTAAATTTGCCTTGAGATGTTGAAGACTCAATGTTGGCTGTTGTTGACAAACCTCTCAGTGCTGCATGGAGGACAAGATAGATTTGCAAATTGGTGTAGTGGTCCCATTTTTTTTAAAGGGGACCAGTTGTGTTTCAACTACAAAGGAATTACATTTTTTATTTCCTGTGGAAAGTTTACACCAGGGTGTTGGAACGGAGGTACCCCATATGGAAGTTCCACCAATTGTTAAACTTTGGTTAAAGAGGAACATTGTGACTTTTGTTCAGTTGTTGAAAAGTAGATCAGATCTTTACCCTTGCAGAGTTGCTGAGCGGTTTATGGGAGTTTGACTCTTCAGTCTACACATTTTTTTGTGAATCTGGAAAAGACTTATGACCGTGTTCCTTGAATCATATTGTGGGGGGTGCAGGAGTATTTGGTCCTTGTATAACCGAAGCAAAAGCTGTGTCTGCATTTTTGCACTGAGCTCAGTTCATTCCTAGTGGGTGTTTGAATCTGTCAGGGCTGCCCCGTTGTCTCCAACTTTGTTTGTTGTGTCCAAGAACAGGTCATCATGAAGATCATGAGCAGACCATGTGGTTTTGTTGATATTTTTTAATCACAACTTCTAGCTTGCATGGGGCAATTTGCAGCCCAGAGGTGAAGCAGTTAGGATGAGAATAAAGGATGAGAATAAATGACTCTAAATCATAATCCAATTTTCTTTTTGACTGAAAAAAGTGCAATGCCCCTTTTGGGTTGGAGTGAGTCTTTGCCTCAAACAAAGTGGAGAAATGCAAGTATCTACGGGTCTTATTCACTAGTGACAGTGGCAGGATGGAACAGGGGATAGATCGATAGATAGGACCTCATCTGCAGTAATGAAAATGTTGCTTCCATCTGTCACAATAAAGGAGCTGAAAAAAGAAGCAAAACTTTACTGGTCCAATAATGTTCCAATCCCCCACCTAATGTCATGAGATGTGGATCATGGCCAAAAGAACAAGATCTTGAAAACAAACAGAAACGAGCTTCTTCTGCAAGTTCAGCCTTAGAGATTGGAGGTGGGTGATGGTGGTGGGTGTATGTTTTTCATGTTTTTCAGAAGTCAGTCGAGGTGGACTGGACATCAAATTAGGATACTTCCTGAATGCCTCTCTCTGGAGGTTTTACAGGCATGTTCTACAGGGAGGACATCTCAAAGCATCTCCAGAACTTCATGGAGGGATTCTGTTTCCTCTCTGGCCTGGGAACACCTTGGAATCTCCAAGGAGGATCTGGAGAGTGTTACTGTGAAGAAGGAAGTCTTGGCTTTCCCTCCTGGACCTGTTGCCTTTGCAACCCAACCATACATGAGTGGAAGAGAACGGGTGGATGTCTACCTCAACTGACTTGGTTTCAGTCATCTCATTAATCTAAACTGACTTATAGTAGTTGGGTATATGTTGCTGTTAATCCGTCCTTACACTCCTTTTTCTTCCTGTTTGGGTTTAGGTTTGAGATACATGTTTGTGTGTTGTGGACCTGACATTTTAAAGAATTATTGTCCTCTTTTTCAGAAGCTGAGGAGTTGTATCAAAAACGTATTTTAACAATATCAGGAATCTGCATAGCACTCCTAGTCGTTGGGATCATGTGCGTGGTTGCCTACTGCAAAACAAAGTAAATAATCTTAAGATTTTATGTTTGTTTTATTCTTAAAGATGACAAATACTTCTCCAAAATCCCCACATCTCTCCTTTCAGCCCATTCTGACTGACTGTTTTGTCTGAAACCCATGCGTTTTTATTTAAAATCAGAACAAAGCCTACAGCATCAGTTGTCAAAGCATCGCACATTTTCACAGTTTTACCTAAAGTATAAAATAAACACTTGAAAACACAGTAGTCTCTTTTCTTACACTAAACTACTGCATGTGAAGTACTTTTGATCAATAAAACAACTAAACTAGTGGTGATGCCTGATGAATCGGTGTGTGAAAGGACAAAAATGATTCAATAAAAAAAAAGAAGTTGAAAAACAGCTACAGCAACACTTATAACTCAAGTTTAAGTGAGACTATTTGTACATCTGAGCTTTTAATGTTTCAAATGCTTGTACTAAAAGAAGACAAAATAATGAATTTTAGTTGTGTTATATAAACAGGGAACAATGAGACATTTAAGCATTGATTGCCTTTCCAGGTTGTTTTTTTTTTTTTTTACAATATTCTGTTTTTACTGATAGCTCAAAATAAGATTTAATTTTAAAAATGAGCTGAGTGAGGTTTGGGGATTTTGAAGTGCTAATGGGAAACTATATATTAATAAGGTCTTAATGTAAAGGTAACCACTAACCCTACGGATAAACCATATCAATGTTGCATGAATTTAAAGATGTATTTGTTCTTATCTGAAGCACCAGTCAAAGGTTTAGATGCACCTACTCATTTAAGTTTTTCTTTCCTCAGATTGACACATCTAAAAATATACGTGAACCAAACAGTGTTAAAAAAACAACACACTTAACTTAACCATTTTATTTATGATGATTTTTGTTAATAATAAATTACCCCTTAAGATTTATTACTATTAAAGTTATTACAATATCATGGACTGGTTTCACACAGTTAAATTTCCCATATATGATTAATGCAGCTCCATATATTTTACTTATACTGCTAAAAACATGGAGACTTCAACTAACTTCTGCTACGTGTTTTACTTTAAAACAGTTTGTCAGTTTTTCCACCAGAAAAAATAAACCATAAGATTTACTGTATACAAATGTTAGACATCCAGACAGCTGCTTTGCACAACATTCATTAGTGACAGCATGAAGAGGTGATCTCAGGAAGTGAAGTCAAATAACTGGGTTGTTCGGAAGCCACAGACTGGAAGACACTCATCATGGAGATAACATCAATGCCATGAGTGACTATGTGACAGACTACTAAGTCTCTGAGTGGAGAACCCATCCCTGCCAGAAAAGTGAGGCACTTTCTCATTAATAAGCCCCAAATGACCAGTGACCTGAAAAACAAAAACTGGCAATGGAAGTGAAAAAAAAAGTGTTCAAGCGAGAAACAAAGTGTCACTGTGTAGAGAAAGATTAAAAAAAGGCTGATAGAGATCAGAGAAAATTGTAAAAAGCAGAAGAGCACTTAGACCAACATGAAGGATTAGTGATCACAAAATTTGACATAAAGAGGTCAGACTGGAAACCTGGACAGTCAGTGAGCTGAATGCTGATTAAAAGTTTCAACTAATGAGGAAAGAAGTTTCCTCCAGTGGCTCCGGCCACAAAAAACATCCTCAAACATTCAACGTCCCTTCATATTTCCTCTGTTACACCTTGTCAACAGTCGAATTGTGAACACTCATTCGATTTCTGAACTCCGGTTTGTACTTGTAAATACAAGTCAGAGTCATGATGAGGCTATGCTCTTTGCACTCACCAGATGGAGGAATGTTAAAAGCAAGGACTGTAAGAAACATAAATAGGAAACACAAGTTTCTCCCTGCTTTTTTTCAACATCACCATTCGGGTCTTACCTCACTCTATGCACCCACTTTCATACAACTGTTTTGTACATAACACCTCGCTCGTATATCAAGAATGTCACAATTGATATATTTTTTCTGTGACCTTGTAATCGTCACAGTAACCAGTCCTTCAAAACGTTCACAAGGGGGATTGCTCTGAGGACCCTAGAGTTGATTCCACTAAGAAGAAAGTTGTAAAGTTAAAACTAAAGAGTAACATGGCAGACCCTTAATCAGTTAAATAGGAGCAAATCTTATGACAAAAGATTTTTGCTCTACAGCAACAAAGACACATTTAGAGGTCAATTTCTTCCACAGCAACATCACCTTCTATCGTGAAGTGGTCCCCAATCCTGGTTCACAAGGGGCCACTACTCTGCATGTTTTAGATGTTTCTACTTTGACACACCTCACTGTAATAAAAATGTGATTATCAGGCTTCTGCAAAATCTGAAGACCCGCTGCAGAGCAGGGAGACAACTGAAATATAGTGGCCCCTTGTGGACCAGGATTGGGCATCACGGCAGTAATACGTTTGATAATGACTGTTTATTTGTTTCTTTCTGTTTTTTTATTTTTATTTTTTTAATTTAGTTCTTTCTGTTAAAACTATTAGTTCCCCCCCCCCGCTTTTTTCTTCTACCTTTTTTCCTATTTCATATTAGTCTGCAAAAACTAATTTATTTTGAGAGATCAGTAAAACAATTTAATTCACCAAAAATCTAAATAGATTTACATCGTAGAAGATAATATACTTTACAATGTTTACTTTTTTAAAATTGGATATATTTAATTAGCAAAATATCTACAATTTTAACAAAATAATTTAAATTGAAGTCAATCAAAGTGGTTAAACTTTTGACTGGTTCTGATTTCGTTACAATTAATTTGAATATATTGCAGTGATCTTGACTGTTTCACAATTTCCTTTTTGTTTCTTTACAAACAGAAAGCAGAGGAAGAAACTCCGTGATCGCCTGAGGCAGAGCAATAAGAATAAAAGAAAGAACAATACCAGTTCTGGTACTGGTACTGGTACTGGCCCCAGTCTGGAAAGTTCTGCTACAGGACCACAGAATTCTAATGTACCTCTTCAAGATTTAAAGTTTGTCAATGTAAGCTGCTGGTATCAAATGAAATCGATCAGAACTTGAATCTGTAGAGTTATGATCATTACTTGTACTTATATTTCCAGCCATGTAATGGGTCAACAATGCAGCAGGCAACTGAGGAGACAGAAACAACTTTCCCCACCAGTAAATATGTCTCTGCAAATCAGCCTACCACACTCACCAACATCTCCACCCAAAGGTAGGAACAAATATGTCACCATATTGACACTTCAGCAAATTATGTTTCTTTATGTGATTTTATGTACAGTTATTAAGAGCAAATATGTTGTAATTAGGCTTATACACTGTAAAAACTGTCCGTCTATTCAAGTCTTTCAATCTTATATCCAGCCAAAATGTTTTATGATCTTGTTTTAAGACTGACAAACAAAAACAGAACATTTAGATTATTAATCTGGTTAGCTTGGAAATTTTCCCAAATTTCAATAAATTTTACCAAGTGCAATTGTCTTAATGATCAGAAATGATCTGCCAATGGAATAAGACAACTGTAATTCCCAAATTAGGAAAAATTTCCAGCCTAACATTAATAATAATAATAATATAACAGATTTTGCTTTTGCTTAGTATATCTGTCAGAAATACAATACTTTTTGTCAGGATACAAAATTGAAGGACTTGGTTAGATGAACAATTTTTACAGTGTATTACTGCAAGTTACTTGCTCAGTATTGTAAAAAAGAACAAAGTTGACTTTGTTGATAAGAATCACCATCATTTATCCACATCTGTGAACATCTACAGCACCAAAACTGTTTTGTTGCTAGAATTGGTAAATCTGGTTGCTACAGATTTGCTGCACATGAAGAAAGGTCCCTTTGACAACAGTTCTGTTTGTATTTTTAGTTGGTTTCTGAATGTATCCATAAGATCAGTATGTAAAAGTGAAAGCAAATTTCTAGTTTGCTCATTTCATAATTATTTGACTAATGGATAATGAAGCTGAAGGAGGACTCAAAAACACAGCACACAATACAGTCATTTAAAATACACTGAAAGAACTGAAGTCTATGCAGAGGCAGAGAAACTTGAAGTCTAATGAAAAGAAAATCTAACAACAATAAAAAAAACAGGACTGGTAGAAAAGGAGATTAACTCAGGACCATAACAAACAAGTGTTCAGATGTTGCGTCAGAGGCAGAAGGAAAAAACAGAACTAAATGTTTATGCCCAGAGGCTGATGTCACATGGAAAAGGAAGATTGAAATCAGGACAGACAGAAACACTTTCAGTCAGTCGCACTCTTCCATTTTCTGTACCTTCATAATCTTGTTCTGGGCAGGGAGAACTCGTACCCAATCCTGCAGTCAGCACACACACACGATTTGGTTTTTCTATCCTTGTGGGGACTTTGCATTGACTTCCATTTATTTTTCAGTCATTTCTATCCACAGTATTCCTGATTTCACGCCACTACCCATAATTCATAGCTGAAGTTGGTTTTATATTTCTGTTTGCACTGTTGTTTACAATTACGGGGCTACACCTTGGCTGTTTATGAAAGTATTTTTCCCTGAAGTTTGGCACAAATGGCAACACCTCGAAGGTGTATATACTGTAAGCATGTTTTAAAAAGCGACAAGGACAATTCTTTAACAGTGGCTCACCGTCATGAAGCTATGTCCCGATGTTAGCTATACTGACATCAACTACCTCGTCTTTCCCAAAGACACACACAAACGCAAAATCATAAATGTCAACAGTTCTGGAAGTAAAATGTTCCTAAGCTCCCTAGAATTGTAATAATTTTATATATTTTTATTAAAACAACCCCCTGAGGGTTAATCTCCCCCCATCTTTTAATCCTGCCATGTAGAGGGCGCTGGGCATGATGGACAAGCCTTTCCTACTTCTTGTTCCAGGCGAAATGTTTCTAAAGCGTTTCTCAGTTTTCTTCAATTGTTGTGGCAGCCGACAAAAACACAAGTTTAACCTGAACTTGTGACTGAAGTGCTCAAGCCGCCAGTTAAAGATAAAACAAACTGGTTTTGTTGTCATAATTCTCTGAGTGAATGAATCTCTGGTTCTCGCATTGCGTACCGGAAATATAAAACCGGGGGGCGGGACTAACGGTCTGTCGTGGCAGCCTACATACGCTTTTACAGAATCTTGTGGATAGCCTAACCCTGACTCATTTTTCTAAACCTAACCACCCCAGTAGATAATGTACATACTGTACCTGACCCTAAGGTTTTATCCACCCAAGTAGAATTGGGTCCTCACAAGTTGGTATATTGGAAAAATATTCTTAACAAGGTAACAAAAACAAACACACACATACACACACACACTGAGAGGTAATTTAGAATCACCACTGTACCAAATATTGCAAATAATTTTTGAGCTGTGAGAGGAAATTGGAGAACCTGCAAAAAAAAAAAAAATCCCACATGCACGAGGAGATCATGTAAACTCCACGCAGACAGACTGCAGCTGAGATTCAAATCTGTGAACTTGTGAGGTAACAGCATTAGCCATCGTTGTTTGTTCTTAAGGTAATTTTTTCCACTGGTCACTTTTCCATCAAGTGTTGTGGCAGAAACTTCCATCTCTTCCAGCTTCATCAGGGTTATTTTGCATCTGTTTGTTATTGGTCTTTTTGAGTTTTGGTGAACAAAATCTCCCTTGAAAGGTTTGCTGTGGTGGCATGATGGTGCTCTGTGGGATGCTCAGAGTTTCAGATATTATTTTATTAACCAACTCTGATATGTTCCTCTCCACAAGTTTTATCTTTAATCTGTTTGAAGAATTCCTTCATCTTCATGCAGTCTGTTGCTTGGTGGTAAAGGTTTTACTACTTAGAGGTGGTAGTTCTGGGAAGATGGGGGTCATGGTGAAAAGATGAATACTGCGACCCATCAGCTTTCAGTATAATACTAAGATGTTTTTATTTGACTATAATACAAGGTAACTTTCAACCTGTCTAAGGTTTACTTCGCCTTTTGCACATTGAATGCTGTAGATAGGCACAAGCTCTTCAAGACCCAGAAAGGAAAAATGCAAGAAGAAAATGGATGGATGGATATATCACCAGGTCAAACATGCCTGTTGGAGTAGGTCACCTGTGTAGAAATATCTGCTTTTATAGCACGAAAACAGGGAGAGAATTGATATCTAGTTTAAGCATTTGTGTCACGGTACAGAGGCTTGTGTAAAACCAGTCCCCATGTAAATACCACCTTCCCTGTCTCTACAGCTGGAGTGAGGACTGGAGCAACAGTCTTCTGTCTGATACTGAGTCTTTCTCTGTGATGTCATTGGCGGAGAATAGCCAACGTGCCACACAGGGTGTCCGGGGTCGTCTGCATGCCACAGGTGGCGCCAGTGACTTAGGTGCTTATTCAGGGAAGTGCCAAGATACCAAACTCCAACAAGAGTTGCCTTAAAGGTCAAGGTAATAAGCTAATTTAAAAATATGTGCAATAAAGAGAACAAAGAACAAGAAGCTTCCAAGATTTTTTCAGGTTTTAAATATTGCAGATATGTAACACTTCAAGCCTAACCAGAGGAAAGATTTAAAAACTGCACTTTTTAAACTAGATTTTATTTGATTAGGATTGTCAAGTATTTGCTGTTAGTCAATTCAAAGACATTTCATTTCTGCATTATTCCTACATTAATTCTTCATTATTTAAAAAGTTAGAATTGATTTCAGCTAAGACATTTAACTTTGAAAGCTGTTGCTGTAAATGTGCAGGGGTCAAACAAGCTCTCCATGTAATAACTAAACCAACTCATCTTCCAGACAAAAGTATCAATACTATACTATAGCAATACTGTATTAATCATACAAGAAATCAAAGTGAGCTAAATATATTTTTGCATGATATAAAACTAAAAGACTTCAAGAAAAACACTCTTACCTATTAATCTCTGCAGTTTATCTCAAGTCCTGATTCCATATAACTGTACAACTTCTGTCTTCACTAAACAGGAACAAACTAATAATTGCACGTGTTTAACTCAAAACCTTTGCATAGACTAATGTAGACCTCACACTGCATTGCCTGGAACAGTTGGCTTACATTTCATCCTAATTATTGCCAGGGCAAAAGCCTTTTATTCTCAAAGACCATAGTTGCAGCTTTTAGTTAACTATAGTCTTGTGAGTTGTGGTATTTTCAACAGAGGAGAAGAAAGATTAAAATGAACCTGCTGCATTGTTGCCTTCACAGAAACACAGTGAAAATGTAAATTTCAACATTGATGCAAATAATTTATGTAATCTACAAATAAATTGTCAAAAACTTGTGTAAAATTCTTTTGTTGTTGTTTGACGGTCAGAATGCATACCTGTATAGTGTATAATCATAGAACATTACAGAAGATAGTACTTCAGATCCAGTTAGTAATCCCAACTCAGAGTCAACGCTGTAAACTTTGCTCATTAAGCAGCAGGGCTGAGGTGCACCGAGGACACTCTGCCCCACATTTTGCTGAGAGCAGTGGGTCATTGTACAAAAGACGAGTTAAATTTATTTGTACTGCATATTTTGTACACAAAGTAATTTAAAATAATTAGAGAGGACCAAGATTCACAAAAACCTTTGCTTAAAACAATTTTTAGTAATTTTAACTGACCTTTGTTCCAACAAATTAGTCAGTTGAGAACTACTTAATTCTTATTTTCATTAATGATCCGGCCAAGCGGCAGCAAATACAGAATTGATAAGACAGCAGAAGGGTAACATTTGAACAATAGACAATCCAACATCAAACCATACCAGACCAAAAGTATGGATAACAATAAAATAGCTAGAACAGATTAGGGCTGGACAATAATTCAATATCAATATATATAACAATATAATTTTATTTAATAACGATGACATGAGTTTTAAATATGGAGGTAATATTTAAACACATTTAGGATATTTGGATATACATTACAGTCTATAATTTCAGTGTTTCACTGACTGACCTTCACAGTGAAGCCGATTTAAGCAGAACAGAAAGAGCTGCGCCCCATTGGCTGTGTGAGTGATGGTGTACAACTGGCAAAACATTAGTTGTGCATTCAGCCAACAAGTTTCCCATCTTAGAGGGTTTTCAGTACAGGGGACAACACTGGCACGTGCAAAAGGACATCTTTGAAACCAGATAATGTAAACCAGCTTCTATTTCTTGCCAGAAACCTCTAGAGCCTGTCATGGGGTGTCATCAACCCTCAATGTCCTTGTCTCAGCAACATTTATATTTGTTGTTGCTCACTTTTTTTTCCTGTTTATTGCAGTAATTCTGAGAACTGTTGTAATTTTTTTAGCCTGGCTGAAGCACTTTTGTTTAAATCTATAGGAAAAATACAAGCCTATGTTGTAGTTTAAAGTTAAAGCTATTATTTTTGACAAAGGTAAAAGTTTGTTGATTTAATTTTTTTTGTTTGAAGGCTAAAGGGTGAACATTCATTTATTTGTACAGTTTTTATTTCTAAAATGCTAGAGGTGTTTCATAGACTTGGCAAAATAATTTTTAGTTTCACAGACATCTGTTGTGGGCATTCTTGGCAGTGTTTCTGAGGCTTTCATATGGTTTATATCAATATTGGAATTATATCATATCAACCAAAATTATGAAAGATATCGCAATACAAGTTTTGACCATATTGTCCAGCCCTAGAATAGGTACACAAGAATGCAACTTTCAAAAATGAAAAGGACATTACTAAAAACATGTGCAACAATCATGAAGGGACACTCTCACTGAGCTTTTAAAAGATGAGGACGGGATGAAAAGAGTGAACTTTAGATTCTGTTGTAGATGGTTCCAATAATTAGCAGCAAAAAACTGACAAGATGAATGGCTAAAGAAAGTGCATGCTTTAGCAATACATGGATTAATGTAGTTACTCTATAGACGTTGAGTAATGAATGGAGGCAGTGTGGGATTTTATATTTAGATCAGCAGAAACCAGTGTGTTTGTCATGGGAGTGAGAAGAAGGCCAGTTCACCAGGGATGTAGTGATGAATGCTGAAAGGAAGTCCGATAACAAATCGAATGGCTACATGCAGAGGCGGAGCTAGACTTTTTTGCAATGGGTGGCATACTGGTGGCCAAGGTGTGTTTTAGGGGGTCACATACAAATAATAATAATAAACTCTTGATTTGAAAATTCAAGATGGGCACCACAGCTAATTTTATATGGCTATAACTCAAATGTTGTTGGAGCTACTTGACATGAGCAGGCGAGCTCGAATGTAAAATATTTATTAAATAAAAGTGCTGACGAGGCAGCAAAACCAAACAAATGAGCACGAGAGGGAGCCAGGGCAAAAGACAAACAGGAACCAAGAGACCAACGGGAAGCCAGAACAAAGTAATGATCAGACACTGGAGTGGAGAGGAAAGACTGGTTAAATACAAACTGGGATGAGTGGAAGTGGAAACAGCTGAGTGATTACAAGTGCAAGCAGGTGTGAAGTGATGATCTACAAAAGGCTGGAAGACTGAAGGCAGAAGATGAGATGGCACTAAAAGAACACTAGAGGGAGGCACAAGACAACAGAAAGCACACACACAAGACACAGATCCTCACACTACTAAGAAGCTGAGAGCTCTCTAGTAGACTCTGACTGCAAATCAAAAATACAAGATGGCCACCTAAGGAAAAGTACAATCAGAAATTTTTAGAGCTATTAGGCTGAAATTTAATGTGGTAGTAAGAGTGATGTGCAATGGATTCTAAAATACAATTTAAGAGTCCAAGATGGCTACCGAAGCTAAATTCAAATGGCAACAATTTAGATATTTCTTTAGACATATTGAGGTGAAATTTAGTGTGGTGGGAGCTGTGACCACCATCATGTAGTACAATCAAGTCATGAGTTTAAAACTGGTGGCTATTTGACAGTGCCCATCAATGTTTCTTGAGGAACGGCCTCAGAGGATGTTCATTCAGTTGTTTAATTTTGTAGAAAAAAATATCACAGACATGACACAAAACTAAAGTCATTTCAAATGGTAACTTTCTGGCTTTAAGAAACACTAAAAGAAATCAAGAAAAAAAAATGTGGCAGTCAGTAACAGTTACTTTTTTTGG
>JARVJO010000140.1:6154096-6167796 GCA_031762555.1 Cynodonichthys magdalenae | reverse complement strand
CTTTAGTTTTGTGTCATGTCTGTGATCTGCTTTTTTTCTACAAAATTAAACAACTGAATGAACATCCTCCGAGGCCGATGATTCCATCATTTTTGCCAGGGGTTGTAGTAATTCAGTGGTTAAAACGTTTTTTCTCTACACCAGACAATACAGCTGCTTGACAGATGTTTACTCTTTTGTTGCTGCCCATCTTTCATTGCCACATGCAATCCCCACTCCACAAGTCAGTCATTTGGGGGTGGCACCTGAGGTGTCTCCATCTCTGGCTACATGATTAAAGGGTGTTCAGTTTGTGTAGGAGCAGTTTGGAAGCAGTTCTGTACATGTCATTGTTGTAGTTGAAGAGAGGAAGGATTTTTACCTTAATATGCTAAGTAGAAGGAGTGTGAACTAAGTGAAAAAGCATTAAGCTAAATAAATGGTAAAAAATAATTTTTAAAAAATGAAGCGTTGAAATACAAATCTAATTTGGCAATGTCAGATTATGGAGCTAAATTTGAAACTTTTGTTTGGGCTGTATTTGCATTTGCAAACAAAGAAAATTTGATGTAAATAAATATTTAAGAATTATATTAATTAAATATAATTAAAAATTGTATAGTGGTTATGTTTGTCTTTCACCTGTCTGCCTTCTAGTTCTGAAACCTGCGTTCGGGTCCTCCTTGAGCAACAAACTGTAAGGAGTTTATTTAGCTGCTGACATCATGATGACTTGTGGGGAAATGTTTTCTTACCTAAAATACAGTATCTTGAAAACATGAGCTATTAAAGCCAAATACTTTTTGGAACTATCATCTTTGGTTTTGTGTTAAATAGAAATTCAGATTTCAGATTATTGTTTTAACTCCTGCTTCAGAGTTGCTATTTTCTAAGTTGAATGGGTACTCTCAAGTAAAGTAACAGAATTTGATTGGCCCACACACGTTGATCTGACTGTCAGCTGTCACAGAGTACCCCTGGCTGTGCAAAGGCAAACACGTAGGTCCTTATAAATGGTAAAATGGTAAGTGGTCTGACTTTATATAGTGCATTATCAGGTCCCTGGGGACTCTAAGCGCTTTACACTACAACCAGTCATTCACCCATTCACACACCGATGGTGGTAAGCTACATTGTAGCCACAGCTGTCCTGGGGCACACTGACAGAGGTGAGGCCGCCATGCATCAGGGCCACCGGACCCTCTGACCACCAGCAGGCAAGGGGCGTGAAGTGTCTTGCCCAAGGACACGGTGGCTGAGACAAATGGAGTGGGAGTTCAAACTGGCAACCCACCTGAGCCACTGTCTCCCCACTCCATAGTGGTACTTAGAGGCCGTCAACATGAGAAAGGTGTTTTGTGAATGCACAAAGTTTTTATCCTTTCAGCTATATGTCCATGTGGAAATGTTTTTTTTCCAACATTGTAATTTTTGGAACGTGTTCCACGTTGAAAAAAATACTTGAAACAACTCTCATAAAATGCAACGTTTTGAAAACAATGATGTCATAGCCCCATCTCCCCCCCAAATGAGTCTTACTCTTCTGATTCTCTACAATCCATCTATAGCGTGCAAGCTTTATGCATATGCTCCATGTATGTTTTGGGTGTATTTTCATGGCAGGGTTACGTTACTGCATGTTACAACATGTTACTACAGTGTTTTTGTGTGACCCTTTGTCATGTTTACAAAGATATTTTTGGAAACAGTAAAAATACTGTAGTTTCTATGTTTTTGTGTGGACAAAGTCTAAAAGATCTTATAAGAACTTTATAGCTAAGGTTCTTATCACTCTCAAGCAACACCTACAGCCATGCATCTTTAGCTGTATAATAACTTGTTTTTATGTGAAATGTTGCAGTGCAAACACCTCAAATGTAACCATGTTCAGACTTTTAACACTGTAGGCAATGTGTTTCTGTTTTCATTGTGTTTCTGTAGATTTGCATCTGCCATGACTCAGCCGTCACCTGAGTCAAAGACTGCTCTCATGACTCCAGGCTCTCCTCCATCAGAGATGTCAGCCCCCATGTCCAGTTTGGCCATTTCTGTCCCCTCAGTGGCTTTAAGCCCCTCTGTTGAAGAGGAGCGCCCCTTGCTGCTGTCAAAAAAGGGCCAGCCACACATGTCGTCAAGGCTAGACGAACAGAAGAGGGGCTTTTCTCACTACAACCATGGCCATGTGGCTCACAGCTTACCGCCTAGCCCAGCGCTTATTGCAAAGAATGTTAACTGCGGCGTCACTGGTGACCATGACGCCACAGCTGCCAGCCATAGTTTCTCCGATTTAACTGAGAAACTAACTGATCAATCCAACAATACCAGTAACTGCATTACCAAAAGAGCTGCATGCCATGTGCAGCATTACATGGAATCCAGTTGTGACAGCATGCTGTTTAGTGAAACAGAGGACGCTCGGGGGGCAGACACAGCCTTCCTTAACGCAGACAGTACCACAACCCTTTGGGATATGGAGAGCAGCAGGACTAATCCAGCATCACCAATGATATTGTGCAAGTAAAAACGCCACAATCCAGTTGCTGTGTAGAGTATAAAACTTAGCATAGGATATTCTACGTTTAGAAAACTATAAAGAAATAAGCACTATTTAAATGTTTGTTTTGGCAAATTAGATGCTGCATAAAGGCGTTCAAAGAGAAGGTAAAACTGAAACTTATTTTAGTGATGTAGTAAAACAAGAGTTTTATAAAGAAAAAAATGTGTTTCTGTGTTGCAGGTAAAGTGCCATACACTAGCAAAGGTTCCCAAAATATTTCAGAGAGGAAAAATATCAGTGGTGCCTTTTCTGTTTTGTATGCTTTAGAGGGAAATAACATTGCAGACTGGGCTCACTGTCCTAATTTTTATAGGTTGAAAACGCATGCTGTCTTTACACGTTTGTTAGAATGATGAGAATGTTCTGGTTTCATTTTTAGCCATTTGCTTTGAGAAGTTTATTTTTTCCTCTGATGTCTTTGTCTAAGTGCTATCTCACTGAAACTGTTTTCAAGAAATGCATCACAAAACTATAGCGCCTGGATTGATACATTAAAAACATGGCTTATTGCATTGGATTAGAGGTAGAGAAAATATAAGAAATCATTTTGATCCGTTTTTATTGTTTGCTGTACTACACTATAGCTGAACTGTTTGTCTAAGTATTCTGTCACTCAATAAATATCATAACTGTGAGATAAATATGCAGTCACTAAAATCTGCTTCTTAACTGTTAACTAATGCTGTTACCTGTGTACTCAATACGAACATGTAGGGTTCTTTTTTACTCTATATTTGGTTATAAGGTAGGTACAGCACTGCTTTACTCCTGCACTTCTCAAAACCGGTGTCACATGTGACACAGGACCGAAGTTTTCCAGAGACGCTCCAAGAGAGCTGGACATGAAACTGTAAATGTCTGCAACATACTGTATACTCTTGACTTTCTGTAATGTGTGCTTGAGCAGCTGCAGCAAGTGTGCCAACACGTGAATACATCAGCAAAACCTGAACACTGATGCAGAGCGAGTGTACCTGCTGACATGAATTGTTTCTTTATTGTTTATTTGCTGACCTGAATGTTGCCCACAAAACGTCTCTGGTGTTCATGTTTGAAAACCTTTTTAAAGAATGCTGAAAAGAAGGAACAAAAAAAAATTAAGCCAAATGCTACTGTTGTACACTTTTGCGTATTTTGCCGAGTATTTTGATGCATTTTAAAATACTTTCTCAGTAGGTCAAAAAGTAAAAAAATGAGAAGTGTTAAAAAAAGTCAAGTTATGTAAAATGGCTGACAGTGTGACATACATGATGCGTTCTCATGACATACAACATATTGGGTTGAGGTTTGGAAAACTGACAGCGTATTAGTATGTAGAAGGAATGTTATATTTTCCACCTTGTAATCACATTGTTTTTGTTGGTTCATACAAATGACGTTCCAGCAACACATCTGTGGCGATCACCAGCATCTTCTTGTCACATTTCTTCCATGAGCTTGTAGTAAAGTCCAAATTTCAATCAGGGTCTATCCATGGGCTTACTCATCATCTGGGGTTTTCTTTTTGATAGTGTTTTCTGTTGCTCTACTCCGCCATATCTCTATTTGGCAATTTGTCTTGAATTGACATCTTCATCCAAACTTGACATACAACAGCAACTTGCACATCAGAGTTTTTTTCTTCTTTTTTGTGTGAAATGTGGAAAAAAATAAAAAAAAAAAACAAGTGGAAAATGTTGGTCCTATTGAGGTGCACATCATGTGACCAAACTAAGTACACAATGGCTACTAAACAAAATAAACAAAACAAAACCAAATATGTGGTACAGATATTGTTGGTACTGTTATGAAGCTACATAAACTCCAACAACACATTAGCAAGCAACAACCACATTTTAGGCTGTATTTGAAAATTCAAGATGGCCACCACAGCTAATTTCAAATGGTTGTAAATCAGCCTTTTTTTTTTTTTTTTTAGAAATATTGAACAGAAATCTGGTGTGGTGATAGCCAAGAACAATCCCCATGACATTCTGAAAGCTAAGCCCAATCTTATACTAAGGGCTAATGCTAATTTGAGATGCTGCATTGAGATGCTAATTTGAAAATGATATATTTGAGCCAATTTTAGACACATAAAGTTGATAATTGGCATAATAGTAGCAAACAATATTCTTCAACAAATTCTGATTGCAAATCAACTATTACACAAGTATGTTCTAAAGCCAAGGCAGAGCAGAGTGTTAGCATAACACCTTGGGTTAAGGTTAGGTTAGCTCCCTAACTTTTATCATTGCTTATGTGAGCCCTATGGGATGTTTCAGAGTCAGCGTCATTCATACTACAAAACTTTTCAACATGACCAATAAATCTGTGGTAACGTGACATTGTTAGAGATTACACTGTATGCTATCAGTTACATAAAAAAGGTGATGTGACTTTTTTTTCTTACAACCTCCAATCTTAATATGTCATAGAAACGCAAGGCAAATACGCAAATGTGGGAGGAGTATATTATTCTGACTTCATGTGTATAGCATGGGTCAAGCTTGATGCTGGATACTAAAATGTTTTATTTTTTTTTTCTTTTAAGTTGGGAGTAATTCATGTTTTATGAATTGTGCAAAAACTCAACTACACTAGTGCCTCTACAGAGATAAGTACTAATGTGAAGATTAGAATTTTGTATAAACCTGAATATGTGGCCCAGTATGCCTTTACTGAAGACATCATTGTTTTACAAACATGGATCTGTAGCCTACAGATGACAGCAAAGTAATACACATCATGGTTAAATGCTTTGAGTCATTAATCCTAGACTTTTATTAATTTAGCTTCTCACAAATAGGACTGCTTGCACTATTTTTCAGATGTTCCAGTTTGTGTTCATATGTGCAGTGTCATTGTATGTGTGATTTAAACGAAGAATAAAACAATCTTAAAACCAAACATTTGCCTTCTGATATAAGAAACCTCACAGATTGTTAAAATGGAAAAAAAATAAAAACAAATGAGCAAAAATAAACCCAACAAAGAGTTCCTGGACTCCACAATCAGCCAAAGTTTTATTTCAAAAATATTTATGTATAACCAGCCAGCCTAAGCTTTACACATTTAAAGTCCAACACCCACAAGTGCTCTCAAGAGGTCATTACTCTTATAGAATACGATAGTTACATTTTTGCATTTGATTAAAAAACAAACCAACCAATCATGGAAACACTCAAGCAGACAGCAGATGATTACAGATAGCTGATGATGTTACGCCAGGGACTGGAACAGACAGGAGTGTGTAGCAAGGATGTTTTCAGTGATTTAGAAGACATCTATGACAACTTATCTGCAAGTGGTGAAGAAGAAAGTAGAACCTTGCCATGAAATTTTTACTGAACAAGGAGACCCTGTTTTGTCCTTATGAGCCACCAAGACGGCAAGAAGGGACAACTCCCAGGAACACTCACCGGTACAGGAAGGACCCTCCAGAGCTCAGAACTGAGGCAGGTCCTGTAGGTCCAGTCAGCAAGGTTCTGAACCAGGTGGGTGTGATAGATCCAACACTTCCTCATCAAAGTCCTCATTCCAGAGCACAAAGGAGGAGCGGTCCAGAGCCCACCCATTGACTGCTGGAGATACTAGATAGATACCTGTAGACTGTAGCTATGAGTGAACCACACAGTCAACTGTTAATTCAACAAAAAAATTAATTGTTTGGAAAATGTTTCTTCTTGATCGTGATTAGGTAATAACTTGGTTAGTGATAACATTTTTATTTTAAAACCCGTTTGTTGCAACAATGCATACCATTTTGAAGTCAAGACAAAACTGCAAAAAACAACAAGCAAACAAACAAAAAACGACTGTCAATTTAATGTAACTCAGTTTGGTTATAATCAGCACAGTTCAGTTGAGTTCATAAGGCAAAAATTTGGAGCTAAAGAGTGAATTTTAAAAGATCTGATTTTTTATTAAATTTATTTCTGAATTATTTAGCTCAGTTATAGTTTATGAGTGAGTTTTGCCATGTTTTATCCAGAGAGAAGAACTTTTCTCCCTGCAACACTTTCTTGCTGGGAGAGTTGTAATTATAACAATTTTTTTTAATTTGGATGTGGCCATGGAACAGTCTGACCTGAGTAAATTTGCTGAGACGTCTAGTCATTTGAAGAATGGCAACTGTCATAAAAGTTTTTTACTTGTAAATAATCTCACTATAGACTGATGGACTCTGAAATGTTCTGAAAATGAAGAAAAGTCCTTCCCATGTTGATGGGCAACAAAAGTTGCTCCTCTGAGGTTATTCCAGGTGAGATGTTCACACTTGGTTAAAAACCAGCAAATCAATGCCTATAGGTAGCAGCACCTGCCAGCTTAATTGATATGCAACTGTAAGTGTGAATTTTTATTATTATTAATATTAGTTTTTGTTTTACATAATGCATAGTCTTGTGTAATGTACCTCAAAGTGATACTTGAGTGAAAACACAAGTATCTTTTCATAAAATCACTTTGGTAAAAGTTAAAGTCTCCTTTAAGAATATTACTTGAGTAAAAGTCTTGAAGTAACTGACATTTACTGTACTCAAGTATTAAAAGTACAGTTTGGATATATAATGTAGTTAAAAGTAAATTAAAAATATTAAGTAGCTAAAAGTGAGCAGTTAGAATTTCCAAAATAACATTTCTTGGGAGGTGACCTAAAAAAACCTTTTTCTAAAACCATGATGACTATAATGTTACAATAAAAGGTTAATGTTGAAAAAGTTGGCATGTATTAATTTACCTGTTTCAGCTGCATATATCTGTCACACTCATCTTCATACTGAACTACATAAATCTGCTGTGTCCGACATGATTTGTGTCATACAGGTGTGATGGATTGTACTTTGGTAAAAGTTAAAATCTTCTCTAAGAATAGTACTTGAGTAAAAGTCCTAAAGTGTCTGACATTTATTAAACTTAAACAAAATTACATTTATTGGAAGGTGACCTTCTGAAAAAACATTAAAACAACAACAACAAAAATCCCAATACTGACTAAATGTAATTGTTGAATAATTTGGGATGCATAGCTGCATATTTATCTCTGCCACATGTCATCTGGAGTGTGACATGATTTGTGTCATACGTGTGATGGATCGAACAAACCAATAGGGTGTCAGAATTGTATACTTTTAATCCAATAAGAAAACAAAAATATTAACTTCTTCTCCAGTAACATTTAGATACACGTTATACTATTTCATATTTCTTCAACAGGTCACCTTTTATCATTCTCTTAAACATACACATTGATCTGGCATTTTTAAAATCTCTCTCCAGATTATTCTATAATATTATTCCTTGAATTAAAGTAGCCTGTTCCTTCAAACAGGTTTGAAATTTAGGTTTCACAACCATTTCTATCCCCATAAGATTGTAACAACTCTCTTAAAAAAATTTAATTGGATGTTTAAAGAAAATATGTTTTGTGAACCCTACATATAACATATACTGTATATATATATATATATATATATATATATATATATACACACTGTATATATATATAAAATATATAAAATATTATAATCAACCAATTCATAGAACTTCAATAACTTCAATTAATAAAATAATGTATTTGATGGGTAACTAATGGTTTCTAGAGATAATTCTTACAGCTCTTTCCTGTAAAACAATTAAATTCACTTTATCCAGGAAGCACAATTTATGGACATTTTTAACAATAAGCTCCTTCAGAAATAAACAAGACAGCTAAAAAGTAAAGTACAAATTACAAAAATTTCTAGTAAAGTTAAGTAAAGTATTTGTACGCCGTCGTATTTGAGAAATTAAAAAGTCAGCAGACATTTTCTATTTTCACGTATTGTATTAGTGGTTGGGACGTTTCATTTACTTACTTTTTGTGTCCACCAGGGGGAGGCAGAGTGTCACCCAAGAATTGTTTTCATCTGAGAGATGAAAGAAAAACATCTTGCAATATAGAATGTTTTTGTTAAATTGATTGACTTTAGCCTACATAAATACCAAATAGATTAGACAAAATGAGGTTATTGTCAAAAACTATATTATTTAGTATTAACGTTAAAAAAACAGTTTTCTTTCCCCTTTTACAAAAAAAGAAAGAAAAGAAAAAACAAACAAACAAACAAACAAACAAACAAACAAATAAAAAACCCCACCCGAACTTTACCATTGATTTCTTGTGAACTTTAGTTATTTTTATTTATTTATTTATCCTGCAGTTTCCTGGTCGTTGCCTGGAATCATTGTTTTTCCTGAGAAAATTCATAATATTTGGATCCACATCCATACTATATTTTTAGGAATCTTTGATTTGCAGCAGGTTTAACCCGAAGATGATGGTTACTTTCCCTCCTCTTCCTCTCTCGGCACAGCAGGAAGGAGGAGAAAAGGAGGAGCTCAGATATCTGACGCAGTGTGAGCAGCTGCCGCCTCACTTCCACCCGCTGCCTGCTGGACATGCGGCGGCTCGGGGAACCTTCGGAGAATCGGATCTTCCAGGACAAGCAGATCTGTGCGCGATGAGGTCGGTCGTGATGAAGAGGAGGGAGCCGCAGCCGGAGCTGTGAAGCACAGAGGTCCGCTCATTGTGTGCTGAGTGGCGCAGAAGAGGAGGATGTCTCCGCGGCCGCAGGCACTCCTCCCATTCCCATCGAAACGCTTTATCATTCTCCGAGACAAAGTGGCCCTTCTCTTACCTCTGAGGGCGATTTGTTGTTCAGGAGTGCGCTGATTTCTGAAGGACACCTTCCGCTATGCTGGCCGCTCCGAATCCATGAGAACTCTTAATGAAAACAAGGAGGAGGAGGAGGGGGGCTCCGGCTGCAACGCCATGGAGGACAAGGAGAATAACCTGAAAACGGCCAGGTTGTGGAGGGATGCCGCCCTGCGCTCCAGGAAGCTGCGGAGCAACTTACGCCAGCTCACCCTCTGTTCCAAAAACAACCAGATCGTCCTGCCCGAGGATATAGACGAGATAGAAGCGCTCAACCTAGGCAACAACTCTCTCCAAGAGCTGCCAGATGGGCTAAGGTCCACCCTCAACAACCTGCGCATCCTGGTCCTTCGCAGGAACAAGTTCAGCAGCGTTCCCCGGGTGGTGCTGGAGCTGGGGCAGCTGGTGGAGCTCGATATGAGCCACAACTGCCTTAGAAGCTTTTCCGAAGGTGTGGGCCAGCTGAGGGGGCTGAAGAAATTATGTCTCAGTCACAACAAAATCCTGAACCTCCCAGCTCAGATCGGAACACTTCATTTTCTGGAGGAGCTTGACATCAGCTTCAACGACCTGCACGACTTCCCCAGATCTTTCTCCAGCCTTGCCAAGCTGCGGACTCTGGATGCAGATCACAACAAGCTGAACCAGTTCCCTGCAGAGATCCTGGCCCTGGGTGAGCTGGAGGAGCTTGACCTCTCTGGAAATAAGTTTGAGGCTTTACCAGCTGACATCAAAAGGCAGAAGTCCACCAAGATCCTGTGGCTCAGCAGCCTTCACATGTCCTCCTTACCTGACACCTTCCCTCACCTGCACAACCTGGAGAGCCTGATGTTGGATGGAAACAACCTCACAGCGCTGCCTTCCTCGTTCGCTCAGCTGCAAAAATTAAAAATGATTAATCTGTCCTCTAATGAGTTTGAGGAGTTTCCATTGGCTGTCCTAAGCATCACATGTTTAGAGGAACTTTACCTGAGCAGGAATAGACTGACTCATATTCCGGAGGATATTGGTCAGCTGGTGAAGCTAGTGAACCTCTGGCTTGACAACAACAGCATCACTCACCTACCTGAATCCATCGTGGAGCTGGAGAAGTTGGAGGAACTTGTTTTACAGGGTAACCAAATAGCTATTCTTCCAGATAATTTTGGGAAACTGTCCAAAGTGAATATTTGGAAGGTAAAAGATAACCCTCTCATCCAGCCTCCGTACGAGGTGTGTATGAAGGGAATCCCTTACATTGCTGTCTATCAGAAAGAACTTGCACAGTCACAGCTTTCCGTGAAGCCACGACTGAAATTGGTCCTGATGGGGAGGAAGAATGCTGGAAAAACCCAGTTAAGTCAGAGCTTGGTGAGCACAGGGCAGGACAATAAAGGAACCCAGGGAAACAAAGGAATTGAAGTCACTAACTGGGTGGCAGATGCTGATCGCCATCTCACATTCCTAGTGTACGACTTGTCAGGGAACCAAAACTACGACCTTATCAAACCTTTTTTTCTGTCCCCCGGTGCTCTCTATGTTCTTGTTGTTAACCTCAAAGCATACTCGCCTAAGAACTTCTATGACCATGTTGGGTATTTCCTTCACCTGCTGTGTGCCAAAGTTCCCCACGCTGTGGTGTGCTTGGTGGGCACTCATGCAGACTTGTGTGATGAAGAGGAACTAGAAGAGAAGACTCTAGACATTCACAGACAGATCGGTGTGCAGGAGAGGAGCGACATCCTGAACCTAAGGACCCTGGCTCAGCAAGTAGACCAAGCTCTGGAGCAAGGGTACGACGTCCGCACCTCCAGTCCTCATGTTCTCTTCTACAGCGTCACCGACAGGAACCTAAGGCGCAGGAAAGCTCAGCTGCAGTACATCCTGAACCACCGGTTGCAGATCTTGTCTCCCATCTTGAGCACCAGCTGCACAGAAAGCCAGAGGAACATTCAGAGGCTGAAAGACAAACTCATGTCAGTTGCAGACCAATGGGAGATTTTCCCCAACCTCCACCGCGTGCTGCCAAAGTCCTGGCAGATGCTGGAGGAATTGCACTTTAAGTCCAAAGATTTGTGGCTCTCGTGGTGGAGCTCAGCCCGTCTGGGCCTTCAGGCAGGACTCACTGAGGACCGACTGCAGAGCGCCTTATCTTACCTGCATGAGGGTGGGAAGCTGCTCTACTTTGAGGACAGCATAACTCTAAAGGAGTATGTTTTTCACAATCTTCCCCGTTTTATTGAAATTCTTAATGTCTTCTTCCTGAGGGACGAGTCCACACTTTTGGATCGGCTGCTCTCTGAGGGGGAGAAGGGAGACAAGGGGAGAGTAAGTCTGGTCATAGAGAATGAAAAGGGAGAGAACCTCAGAGTCACCCATCTTCAGCAACATGTGGAGGGCTTCCTCCAACATGGCCTCCTGCCCTCAAATGTCATCCGCCTGCTCCTCAGGCCACTCATACAGACCCAGCAGGACCTCCATCTCATCATGGAGCTCCTGGAAAAGATGGGAATCTGCTACTGCATCAACAAACCCCGCTCCAAGCCTCTGAACGGAGCCACAGTCTGGTACAAGTTCCCCAGCTATGTAAGCAGTGAGGAGGCCCAGGTGGAGGACTTAGCTGGTGGCAACAGTCTGCCTGCTAGTCCCTTGTTCTCTGTGGAGCAGCTGCACATACAGTACAGCTTCCCCTTCCTGTTTCCTCCTGGACTTTTCACACGCTTCAGCGTGCAGATAAACAGCCTTGTGGTCCAGCGGTCAGATAGCAGGTATCAGATCTTTGCCTACCGGGGTAAAGTCCCTGTGGTGATCAGCCACCATCCCTCTAAAGGGAAGCTGCTGGCAGAGACTCTTTCCATCGCCAGCCAAGCTTCACTGCCCAACATCTGGACTGCCTGGCAGGCTGTGACTCCGCTGGTGGAGGAGCTGAACATGCTGTTGCAGGAGTGGCCTGGCCTGCACTACTCTGTACATATTCTCTGTTCCAAGTGCCTCAAGAGAGGGTCGTCCGACCCACACGCCTTCCCGGGTAAGTCCTTTTTTAGTCTGTGCTGCTGACTGAAATCTGTCATGACTCAGCAGGACTCATGCAGGTGTTTGTCTTTCATCCAAGTCTTTATATACAGATCAGGTATGTGCCGAGCAGAGGAGTAGGTCATTTGCTTTAGGTAATAAAAAAGCTATATTTATTCCTAAATTTCTCATTACTGTTGAAGTAATGCATTAAAAAGTTTTCAGAACCATAAAAAGTAAAAGTACTACAAGCTGAGGTAGCATTGACAGTTGTCACTGGACCCTACCAGTAATTAACAGTAAACATTTAACTTCTTATTTTTCTAATTCTTAAATCAAAATGTTGGTGTTTTTGATGGTTGTCAAGCCCAGGTTGTAAACAATGTAATCACTTTATATTATGGAAGTGAAAATTTTAAATTTTAATTCTAATCAAACTACTGGCTGCATCATTGCAATTTCCCTGTGATTTTTGTCACATTTTAAATGAAATAGAAACAACTTAACGAAGCTTGATTTTAATATAATCTATTATTTTTAAAAACTAGACCTTTCTGGCACAGTTGTGGATTTCATGTGGACTAAATTATCACCAAGTTGACACCAGAAAAACAGGATTTATATGAGTGGGGCTTCTGAGTTTGCTATCTTATGGACCAATGTTGACAATCCTCCCTTATTACTAAAAAAAAAGCTAAAATTCCCGAGTGGAATGACAAATTCTATTTGATTGTCACTGTCTTCATCCCTGCCAGCCTTTACTGTAATGTAAACATTACATCTTTATGTTGTGAAATGAGCTGAAGCTCTGCAGCTGTCAGTAATTAAATTCTGCCACACCCTGATTCAGAGCAAAAGATGCAGACTGATGCCTCAGTCGGAGGGGGGGATGGAGGCAGAACCTGCCTCTGAGATTATGTTAGACAGGGAGGAGGAGGAGGCTGCACAGAGGTACCCCCCATCACTCTCTGGGACAGAAATAATCCTTGGTGTTGGTTTGCAGCTGCAGTTTGACCTGCTTATAGAGCTGGGTTCTGTTCGTACCGGTACTGGATTTGTGATGCTGTGGAACTGGTCAGCTGCTGTGGTGTCATGTGATCTGATGTGAAGTGGTACATTATGACGCTGGGAGCTTTCAGCACTGTTTTATATTGGATTTCCACAGATTAGATTATCAACAGCTCATGTCGGGCATGAGCTTCAGCTCATAAAACCTTTGTGTGGTTTCAGTTGAAGGGGATGTTCCCCTCAGCTCAGACTCACCCTGAGCTCCTCAGTGAACAACATAAAGACTAAATTAATCTATGGCAACAAGGAAACATGTTTTCTGCTGAAAGTAGAAAAGATAGCTGTCATATTCACATTTAGATGACTTACTGGAGGTTAATAAATGGTAAATGGCCTGAACTTATATAGCACTTTATAAAGTCCCTCCGGACCCCCAAAGCGCTTTACACTACAGTCATTCACCCATTCACACACACATTCACACACTGA
>JARVJO010000140.1:6113614-6133416 GCA_031762555.1 Cynodonichthys magdalenae | reverse complement strand
TGTCCTTCATCCGAGGGACGCGAAGGTTTTAAAGACCAGTGTCTTTTGGGGAGAGCAATGGGCCCACTTATGAGGCCTCCGCTCACATGGATTATTTATCCATCCCCACTAACCATAACCATAACCATCAACTGAGCTACCATCCTCCCAATACAAATTATTATACCTTTAAAAAAATGTCTTTTTTTAACGTGTCTACTTTTACTGTTTACAGCTGAGTTCAGCGTCATAAATGCCTTTGAGGAGAGACAGTTTCTATGGAAAGGTTTTCATCCTGCTCGTGTGTGGCCACACCGGATTGTTTCCATGTTTAGAACTACTTTTCAGGGAGCTTACAATTTACTTGGTTATTTGAAACTGTTGAGTCAAATTAGGCAGAGGATGTCTGCTGTAAATATGTCACTCTGTTGTTCTGTGTGAAAATGTATCTCTTGTTGGTAATAAGATATTATGTCCTTATCTGGAGAAACAAATGCAGTGACCCTATGAATGAACCGCTTTTTAAATGGTCACATTTACCACAGCTCTTCGGGACTTAAAGTAATGTTCATGAGAAAGATGATATTTTCTATGAGTCACACACCATCTGTTTGTTGGCTGTAAACCCTGAGGAGTTGTCTTTAATTACGTGCTCTGTCCCTAAACAAATGGGCTATTTTTTGGACCAATTCCAACATCTCTTTGCAGTAACTGTATTTTACTAGGGATAGTTTGCGCCCTATCTTTAATATGAATAAAAAAAACAATTGACATCTTCTCAGTTTCTGCTCTTTGTGTAAATGTAACTCATTTGTGTTTCTCAGGAGCTGTTTGAGGACGGCTTTGCTAACGGTGATGAGCTGACACCGGCTGAGGAGGCTGCTGCAAAAGAAGCTGCAGAGCCCAAAGGAGTGGTCAAATTTGGCTGGATTAAGGGGGTGTTGGTGAGTCACTTGTAAAAATCCTAATGTTTGTTTATTAGAGTATTTCCTCTCTTAATGGTTTCGTTGAAATTTCTTACTTTTCAAGTATCCTCAAGCAACATTTCTTGTTATATCTTCAGTTATAACAAAAGTTAATTGCCAGTTTTTCTGTAAAAAAATTATTGCAGTTAATTTTAATTTAATCAAGTGAGCTCATAATTTTACTATAATTGTTGGCCTTATTACAGTCAGTTTGCAGCATACCTACATTATTTTACAGCTTTAGGTGAAAAAGCTAAATGTTTGTTTCTTGAATTATTTATCTTTCTTATTTGCTTTTATCAGGTAATAATAATTTTTCTAACTGTGTCCAGACAAGGTGGTGGATTTTAAAAATGTCAAGGTGGTTTTGCATTATTGGCAGTCACTAGTTGTTGTGTCCCCCCCCCCCCCCCCACAGAACCATCTTAGCTTCTCACTAGTCGCGTTTCCATTGACCATAAAAATGCGCAAATTAAAAATTTGAAAATAAATTTGCTTAATTGAAACACGTCAATTTCGAAAAAACTTCCTTTTTTCGACAAAATGTTTTTGTGCTAGGATGAGGTGGTTTTTCGGCTGTATCGAAGTTGGTATATTTCGCAAAACTGCAATGGAAACACTTTTTTTGCATTACGGGAGTCACGTGATCAACAACCAGATGTTTCTACTGGCGAAAAAGACGACAAAGAAGAAGACAGGAAGTCGTAGGATGATGTTTGGATTCATGAGGAGACAGAGTATTTTCTTCATTTAGTTCGTGACAGGGGTATTACAAACATATTAGATTCAAAACAGCAAAGAAATACGAGCATTTATCAAGATCTTACATCTGTTGCCGCCGTGTTTATAACGACTTATCGCGAGAACAAACATATTCATGTGTAATTTTAATAGCATTTCCTACTTAATAGAAACACTGCAGTTGGGAAACTGTGTTTTTTTTTTACATTAACAGAATATCTACTAAGTTTTGCGCACATTTGCAATGGAAACGCAGCTACTGAAACAAATTCTTCTCTTTGCAGGTCCGCTGCATGTTGAACATCTGGGGAGTGATGCTCTTTATCCGCATGACATGGATTGTTGGCCAGGCTGGAATTGGTAAGTAAATCAAATATTCAGACTGTTTTCCAGATCAACAAAAACAGTTACTATAAAATCTGAATACTTACAGCAGGGCTACTTTTTATATTAACTTGCTAAATAGGTGCAGAGGTCAAAAACTCTTATGATTATTCTTGATTCGAGTTTTGTTTTGTACAGAACCCTTGTAATTTCTCTCTGTTTTCTTCACTCTCATGTTGCTGCTAGTGCTAACAGTAAGACATTTATAAATAAACTTCTAAGAGATCTCTCTTTATTTGCAGTTCTAAATCAGAACTGAATTTTTAAGAAAAAGTGCAATCATCTTGTCTGCGGCAGGAAAATGAACATCATAATTGCAATCACAAGGCACTGCTTTTTAAGTTTTCCTGTTTTCAGTCTCATCAATTCTAAGATCAGGTGCTGTTGAAGAGCTTGGCCCTTGTATTACAGCTTCCTAATTTCCCTAATGTGATGTTGAGACTGGCTGAAAGCATTCAGATATAAAACTATTCACTGTTTAAAAGCTTTCTACACACACAATAAATCAAAATATATGTGTGTACTTGTATTTGTTATCTTTTTAAGACAGTATTGTTAAAGTTAAAACAAGCAGAATGGAAGCTACAATTGGCCAAACTGTTTCTAAAAGCTAAAATAATTAAATAATCTTGTTTTGATTATCCCTTATCACTATGGTTAGAAAATGGGCAGCCTTGCAGATACTTGACAAATTCTTATGTCGGCACTCAAATTAACAAGCAGAAGCACACGGCGGATATTTACTGACAGGTTTACGTTAAACAGTCAATAACCTCCACCGAACAGCCAGTGAGTCTCTACTTTGATGTGAAATGTCGCCACAAAGTGTCATGTAACAGAGATAATTGCAGGGGCTTGCCTTCATGTTTGTGTTTTACTCTTCACACATCTCAGACTGACGATCTTGTCCTGTTACATTTTTCTCATTAAAGACGTTTGTTTAATTTTCAGTTCTTGCCTGTGTGATTGTCTGCATAGCCACCATTGTGACGACCATCACTGGCCTCTCCACCTCTGCTATAGCCACCAATGGATTTGTTCGAGGAGGTATCTATTTATTTATTTATTTTTTAATTACCTGCTGTTACAGGAGAAGGCCATAAAGGAACAGCAAATCGCTCTGACTGCTGACTAAGTTGAGGTCACTTGTGGAGCATCTAGACTTCATGTCATTTTAATCAGCTTAACTAGTTATCCATGATGATATACTCATGCATGCAGGTTTATTTTGAGTGAGGTTATAGAGCGGTTAACACAAACCTGATATCTGAGGAAATCTCTTGGTTGCAACATTTGTGTCAAAGAATGAAAGAAGCCACAGCTCAGATTGGGTGCTCCGATCCTTATATAAACATGTCTTTTGATCACTGCACCAAACAAAAAGAGTATAGCAAGATAAAACTCTAGTCTTGAAATAGTAATATTTCTTTCTTTCATCTTTTTAGTCAAACACTGGATTCTTTGTAAGTAGTTTTACATGACTAGTCCTTTTTCCAAAGTATTTTGAATGACACTTTGTTCAGCTTGATGGAAAATTTCCATTAAAAAGGAAACGGCTCAAACAAACTTAAGCAGGTATAAATTGTTACACACCTTAAAGCAACTTGAACTTCAGTAGTAGGTCACCAAAATCCTCACATTGGTGAGCTTTGTATCATGTCTTGTTTATCATATCAAGCAGCTCTGGAGCAAGATTAAGGTCAACTATATGGACAAGAAAATAGTCACATTTGATTTTCACTTCAACAAAGACTGTATTGAGTTGGTTCCTTTTTGGTTTCTACTCGTCTTGGAAGACCTTCCACATCATTTTTGGCCAATCATTCCTTTTATTGACTTTTATTCAACCAGGCAAATCCTATTAAGTAGGACTGGGTATCGATTTGGAATTACCAATTTGATTCGATTCACAAGGGCTCGATTTGATTCACGATTCAATTTGATTGATTTTTGATTTGGTTAATTAATGTTATGCAGTACCACATTTACTGGGATATAAAAGACATTATCAAAAGGAACTAATGCTGCAAATAGTAGAAACAAATTCTAACTCGGTGCATTGGTAAAATTCTGAACATTTACATTACATGCTTCGGCCATGATGTTTTGTTACGCTATTCACGTTTGCACGTCACACAAGAAGTCGCATGGCATTATGGGGGAAAGACGACTCTTTAACACATAAGGCTCAAAATTTCCACTGGTATTTTTGGATTATTTTACCTGTAAAAAGGCCAATAATTGTCCTGGGAGTAAATAATTTTGCACCTTTTTCAATAACAACTAAAATTTTTAATATCTGGCAGGTATTTAAAATTTACTGCATATTAAAATAGTGTACCCTTAAAGGAAGAAACGGGTATAGATAATGGATGGATGGATTAAAATAGTGTATTATTAGTTTTAAATTAATAAAAACCAAAAACAAAATTTGTTTTTTCAGGTTTACTAAGGAGAAAATCACAACAAATGTACATAACGAAATGATTTGGCATCAAAAATATGAAATGTAGACAGTATATAAACTACTTACAGTGAAACTTTTTGATTTTTATGTAAATAAATGAAAAAAACAGTCCAAAAAATAAAAACCACATACATGGCGTTTTTTCCCCTTTCCCCCCAAACTCTGTCTTTGTGATACTGCCAGAAACAGTTCCAGTCAAGCTGCAGACACAGTCCTACATCATCATGCTCCATTTCAGTCCATCTGAGATGATTTGATGAGCGGCTTCTGTCTCTCACAGCATCACCTTCATCATCCTCACTGCTGCTCTCTCTCTGGCTTCTGCCTCTCCCTCCTCCCAAAACTTGAAGATGTCTGGTCCTCACTACAAGACAAAAAGAAAGTAGCAATAAATATTCAGCTAGTCACACACACACACACACACACACACACACACACGCACACACACACACATATAGTTAAAACAAGGCTGGGTTTACTGAGCAAACATCAGTAGGTTGATACAAAAAAAACACGTTTTGAAGAGACAAACACAGTATTTCCACATACCAACTCTAAATATGTATATATTGTACAAAGTAACAAACTTGTTAAACTGTTCTAAAAATCAACATACAAACAACTGTCCAAATATTCATAAAATAACATATAAAAGTAAAAACTTGCTTCATTCACAAGAATGATGCTCAGAAACTCCATCAAACTAATGTTACCTTTCTTCCCAAGAAGCCGGTTCCTCAACGTCTTCTTGGGTCTCAACATCATCCTGGAATCTCTGTGGTGGTTTCCTGACTCTTATTTCCTCAACGCTCCGAAAAAACATGCTGTCGCTCGTAACTTTCCACTACACTCCGCACCGAGCGTCTGTGGAGGAGGGTAAACAAAGAGGTTGTTTCGCGGGCTTACTGCACCCAGGCACGTAATATTACCATAATAACCCATATATCGGCGAAAAGCTAAGATTCCTGGCTTTCAGGAACTGTTGGAATTTTTCAGATTGCACAAATGGTCAAGAACTTGCAGTGTTTAAAAAAAAACGGTGAGAAAATGTGTCGGTGCCGACATGCTCGGTGTTAAAGGTTATCAGGATCGATTTAAGGGTTTATGAATTGATATCAAGCCATTCAAAGGAAAATCGATTCAAATTGATGAATTGATTTTTGTAAAACCCAGCCCTAATGTAATGTAAATGTACTTATCTGATTTTAGAGTGGAGTAAATTTATAAAATTTTATCATGTAATAAATTAATATGACTCCTACTTTGCCCACAAAACAGACAAGGTTTACCCCTAATTTACACTAGATGCGTTTCCGCTCCCCTGCTGTGCGCAGATCACCGCTGGTCGTTTGTACCCCGATTTATACAGCATCCGCTCTGCTCAGGTCCACTGCAGTGTGAAACACACAGGAGGTTCAAGAAGCGTGTGCGGGAGATTGTGCGATAAATCCAGTGATAAATGTGGAAGTCAGAGCAAAATAATTCAATCTGTGGTAGACAGACTCCAAACACCATTGAAACCACACTGCTGTCGTCTTTTTGAAACTTCTGATTTCAAAATAAAATGTATGTAAATGCTGCCTTCTACTTGTTGCTATCTGCTTCACAAAAAGAGCAATACATTCTGACAGCATTTGTGTAGAAATATATCCATATATTTATTAATAAAGCTGGGATTTCGACAAAATTAGTCTGCCTTTGGTGAAATATTTTGAAAATACGGATGTTGTGCTCGTTCCTTTTCCAGTTGGTGTGACGTGATCGTTGTAGATTGACTCTGGAGCAGCTTTGGCGTCCGGGATCAAATCTAATTTTGGTGGATCATCGTCCGCTCACTGCTGCCCTGCAGAGCCCGTGTAAATACTCTCATTGATTATAATGGTTGTGTATTTACTGCAGAGGTCGGACCGCACCGGAGTGGAACGGCTTTTTCTGTTAATGCGTGTTTAAATCTACTTTAAGTTAATGTACAATAAATGTGTTACTTTTACTCAATTCAGTTGAGTGGAACCAGTTGACATAAGTTTTTTAATTAAATCCTCTTCATCTTTTTTAAGTGTTCTTGGTTTGTGTTGAATCGAACCTTCTTGTGTTTAGGAACTTTTGATGGTCTCGTGGCCGTCACAGTTTCGGTTAGTGGTCACCGCTGCCTCGTTGTCATAGCTGAGTTATTTTAGGTCAGGTTGACAGAAAAAAGCAGAAGCAGCTGTTAAGAAATGACTTGTCTCTCTGTGAGGTTGTCTCCTCCTTCTGCAAACATCTTGGTTAGCTGTGCAGCACACTGGAGACATGACTCATGGCATTATAAGCTTTTTGCTTTCAGTGTGTTGTCATGCAGATGGGGTGACACAGATTACCGTATGTGCTCAGCAGGATAATACACTGTTGTCTTCCTCCCTGCTTGTGACGCTCTATGTCAAAAACATCTTGTGTTTATGCGAGTTAATAAGTGCCAATTATATATAAAAAATACTTTGTAATGCCTGTTAATAATACACAAGTCCAGACCAAGTCTCAGGTAGCTGCTCCCTGCGTGTATCATGGATGTTTTGGAAGATGAACTGACATCAGAGAAAAGTGAACTTAAACTTGTTCATCTAAACCCCTGAATTGTAACCCTGAAATGTTTTAGTGTTGAGGTAAATTATCTTCACCATTATACAAAGGAAAAATAGCACAATTGTACTTACCTGCAGGGATTAGTATGTGTTTGTAAATGTAAATGAATATAATAGTATGACCAAAACATACAAAGGAAAGAGAAAAAATCAGTGATCTATAAAAATTACATATAACCTTCTTATTTTTCTTCTTTTTCGCCTATAGAGCTTCTTAGAAATAACACATTTCTATTTTAAGTGCAAACTGTAAATATTTATACAATAAACACGACTGCAGCAGTGATGCAGAAAAGAAGAGGCAGCAGTGACTTTAAATGTGGGTCTGGAGGAGCATGAAGCTTTTTACAGGCAGCAGAGTTTATTACACAATTAACTTGTAGAACTTATTTTGTAAACTTGAATTAGACATTAAAGCACATTTTATGAAAAAAGTCAACAAACTTTTATGAATCTTTCCTTGTAATAAGCCCTCTGACCACTAAAACTATTAGAATTTGTCTAGAAATACCAAATACACAGAAAAGCTTGTTGTTTATTGTGCAAATTAAGAATTGTCATTTCCATTTTAGATCAGGCTGTTCTCCACGTCATATGACCTTACAGTTATGTAGAATGTAATTTCATTACATATTACATTATGTAGTATTATGATATTATGTAATGAATAGTTAAAAATGAAAAAGCTGGACCTTCCTGTCCTGTTTTTGCCATTCATTTGTTATTTTTTATGAATGGTTTTGTGTAGTTTAAAGCTGTCAGACTTTAAAATGAATTTCTAGTGATTTGCTACACATTTACTTTTTGAGAATCCATTCTTAACTGGTTGTTGGTGACTAAATTTAAAAGTGAGAATAAGGCAGAAATGTCAACATGGGAGCAGACCCTCCTTTGTCACGGTTGCAGGAAACATTCACAGGGTGTCAAAAGGGTTTTTGTTTCTTTTTTAAACCTGAAAGATTTAACTTTATGCCCAAAGTGGAAAACAAGGTGGAACTCTTTTGGATGTTTTGTTAAAATGGAGATAATTATCAAAACAGACCAGGGTGCTTTACCTTCACAGGAGATAATTTACTCAAGCAGTTGGACAAATAAACCTGGAGAATCTCGTGAGAGAATTTCACTGAATAGATTTCAAATATTTTTCTCTTTTAAAAACTACACTTTTCCAAACTTTTTTGTGCTGTTAAGTTCTTAGGACAACTTTTGTTTTTTATGTATTCTGTCCCTGTAAACAGGGGCAGAGCCAGGGGGTGGCCATGACCACTGTGGAAAAATCTTTGGCCACCCCAGTTACCACCCCAATGTCACTTTGCCAGCAAAAATGGCGAAACCACTTCTTTGTGCAGAAAGTTCCTTTTTAACTGCACTGCTCAAACAGGTACAGTAATTCTCATGATGATCATTATGATTAGATTAATTAATTTTGTGCCCATATAAACGATACATTTGAATTATTTAGTCTGAATACATTTCAATTCGATCAGAGTTTTGCGCATGAACATAGCTGCTGTTCATGATGATCAGATCAAGAATTCTGATCTTTAGTCTTCAAAATGTAGTAAAACCTAAAATTTCATAGTAAAAAAAATGATGGCCTAGCAGTCACTGAAGGAATGCATGTTTCCTGATTCCTGTCAGGTCAAAGTTTTTGACTAAGATCAACTTGTTTTGAGAAATGATGGAGTTAGATTTGTTTTGGTCAAATCTGGACAATCGGGCTGAGTCATCACAAGTGTTGCGCAATGTGTTAGAACTCAGAATATATGTTGTGAATGACTCTCAGCTACTACCGCATCAGATTTTAGCTGTATTTGTAACATTGATCGAGTTTTTAGCTCGTTTTTTGCCGACAAAAATGCCTCTTGCAGTAGTTTCTAGGATATTTTGATGGTATTTTAGTGTGACTCAGCAGGAACAAAAAAAAAACATCCTCAAAGCTTTGCCATTCTTCCTCACATCAGAGGCTGACAATAGAGGAGGAAGTTAAATGGGAAGTCTGAGGAATCGTTAGTGAATTAAGCAGACCCTCAAAGCTCAGAAAGACTCCACTGATTTTTCCAAACATCTCAGTGGGAGTTTCCTGGAGACGGAAAAACTTCTGCTGCTCGAGGAGAAGTGATTGTTTCCTTTTATGGCCGTGCTTTGGAAAACTATTAGGAGGAGGAGCGTGGAGGGGAAACAATCCTTTTACCTGCTTACCATCTGAGGAGGGAGATGAGGGGGGAGATGGTTGCATTCCTGGGTCTTGAAATCAAGTCTGTAAAGGTTAAAGTGTGACAGCGTTCAGCCGGAGTGGGGAGGAGGACGAACTGTTGGGCCTTGAACTCATTCAGGACGCTCAGCCGGATGCACGAGCAGTCAGCTGCTTCCAGTGGTGAAATGCTTGTTTGACTTCCAGCAGCGGAAAAAGTTCTCACGCCTTTTACTGGAGTGAAAGTTGCTCTTTAAATATACTCGGCAAGCTGAAGATCATGCTCTTAGAATTTAAATAAAAACAGGAGTCATTCTTCACTGTTGTGCTCTAATAGCTTCTGAGTATCTACTCTAGTTTCTATGAGCTGAATAGTATTTTTAGTTTTCTTATTTTATTTTGCTGCTTTTTGCCGTCTTCTGTCTCTGTATGCAAACTCTCAGAGAAAACTGAATCAGTCTAAAGGTCTGATGCTTTAAGTGCTCCTGATTACAGACAGGTGGGGTAAGTGTGTTATACTCTGGAGGAAAAAACAGTGTTTCTTCCTGATCCGTCTTATTAGTTTAGCACAAAACAAACAGTCATAATTTCCCCACACCCGTTTCAGCTGCAGCTGAACCCGCCGACTGGTTTACAACGGCTTCACATTCCATTAGCCCGATGATAAGAGCTTATTGATTTCTTTTGCAAACTTGGTGGATAATAACAGCCGACGTCAGAGGCTCTTTACCCTCTGCAGCACATCGAGCCCTTTTACCTTCATCTTGTTTGTATTTTATCGGTAAGGCTCACTGATAAGGTGAGCCTGAGTTCAAGGTGGCTTCCCAAGAAAAATCACCTGTCAGGCTTTGTCATGGCCCAGTGTTTGTGGAGGTTCAGGCTAAAGTGGGAAGTTTACAGTCAAAGCCAGAGCTTCATTCAGACATAGTTGCACTTTGTCCCTGTATGCCGACTCGTCTCCACCAGTTATAAGTCCCACCAGAGTAGTGTCATCGGCATATTTGATGATGGTGTTGGTGGAGTGAGAGGGGGGGCAGTCACAGGTGTAGATGGTCAATAGAAGTGGGCTCAGCACACAGCCCTGGGGCAAGCCAGTGCTGAGCATCAGGGTGGAGGAGCTGTATGCATCAATCCTTACAGGGACTATAGTTGCCGACTTGAAGCAGGGTTGTACCGAGGCTTGTGCCAGGGAGAGATTAAAGATGTAGGATAATAAAAAATATCTAACTTGTTGTAGAAGTTTTAAAACAAATTCAAACCAAAATCTCAATGGGAACTAGATACTTTCAACTGTCTTCAGAAATGTTCTCTTTTTATAAAGTATATATAGTACTTTTAATACTAATATGGTCACTTGTGTAAAATTAGGTTTACGTTTCGTGTGAGGTCTGAACAAGCTCAACAACAGTTAATCGCAGCTCATTCAGGGATTGAAATCCTTGTTTTAAAATCAGATTGGGGTGAATTATGTCGACAATCCTGGGGATTTTGGATTTATTGTTTGAGCATCTGGCAGGTCACCAGCTGCTGCATCATGACCTCAGTGAAGCATTAGATTTCTGCAACAGGATTATCCTTCAGGCTTCTCATCTCAGTATCTTCTCTCACAGCAGGTTGACATGTTGTGTTTGGGCAGGTCAGATAAACCCAGATCATCAAATCATTGTTGAGCTGTAGCTGCCCTAAAAACAGGAATTAACTTGTATTTCTCATGCATGATCTAGAACATAATGCACAGTGTTTCATGGGAATGAAACATGTGACCGGCCCATGATGCTGTTGTTTTGCTGCCATGTGGAACAACAGGGATGATGTTAGAGGCTGAGTGATGCAGTGCTTGTGTTTCTGAATTGCTTCTTACTGCAATCAGGACCTCTTCCCACCTCTGAGCCGCCTCACTGTGATGGTTGTGTTATAGTAAAATCAGACTATAATTTAATACTTTTTATTTTAAATAATTTTTTAACCTGGTGCAGAGTTCAATCTAATTAAACTCAAACCTATAAAATCACATAACTGTTTGAGAAAGAAGAGACTCATTCATGAAGCTGATTGGGATCAAAAGAGTGAATAATCCAAACCTCAAAGAGAAAACAATGACTGTAAAATCAGACCAATTCTGAAAAAGATGCTCTATTTAAAAGCAAAACAAACTTGACTAGCCTTAAAAATATATATATTTATTCACAATACTTCCCCTAACTCTTAAGGTCTTAAAATCAGGTTTGTAGAATGTGAACATGTTGTGTTTACTGACACCTAGTGGTGGAATTGGCAAATGGCAAAGAAAACAAGGGTCTATTAACATCACTCCAGATATTATTTTAAATTTAGATTTTCTGCTGCATTTGCACCTCCCATCCACCCACAAACATACAATAACATTTTGGTGACATTGAATAAAAACATTTTCTCTCTTGGCCACGAGATCATTTTGTGAGAGATACAGACATTGTTGGATGCAGATTTTAAATCTATTGTTTTTGTTTTGAGCTGTTTAAATGTAGCCTACCCACACATTATTATTGTTGTTATGAGGCCTGTCACAATAAATTTTACTGGATGATAAATTGTCTCCGAAATTATTGCAGTAAATGATAATATTGTTGGAGACCAATTTAAACTAAAATAAAGATATAACAACCCCTGTTTACAGAAGTTTACATTAAAATTTACATAGTGTAAAAAGAAAAACAACTGTCGGCAACCACAAGGCGTTGCCAGCTGTATGAAGGCGTCAGAAAACTGAAGAATCTCCTCTGGCTAAATGCCTGTTCATGGACTTTCATGCTACAAAGGTTAGGAGACCATGCACCTGGCAAATACCTGACACCAGAGTTCCCTTCTCAGGTGACTTCTAAGAAGTAAAAAAGAGGGAAACACGAAGAAAACAAAAAGAAGCAGGCAAATGAAAATTATTGCCTACATTTTAATTTATCTTCCTCAATTTAATTTATCATGTGATTAACTGATTTATTGTTTATTGTGATGGGCCTAGTTGTTATTATTATTATTATTATTATTATTATTATTATTTGGTGTATGTTAATATAAACGGATCATCTTAGGTTATTTATGAGATGACAATGAATGCCTTGGTGTGTTTCTGTGTTCCTGAACACAACAACTACAACTCTTTACAGAGCCGAGGTGGGAGAGGAGCCCGTTTTAAGCTTAAAAAAAAAAAAAAAAAAAGAGAAAAGAAAGCTTTTTGGACAAATACAACTCCAGTCATCACCTTTGTCTTATAGCTGTAACATATAATGATCTTGTGGCCATGCATTATTAATCGTGGCCGTAAGAGATATATATTTTTTTTAAATTTTAAAGAAGTTAGTTTGTTCTGTATTCCCCTCAGGAGCATCGTCTTGCACTACCAGCCCTCTGCAGTCCAGACGTTCATGGCTCTATCTGCGTCACCAAATGTAGCTGAATCAGAGTTGTCATTTTCAACACATGTACCTTCTGTACTGCTAAATATAAATCTAGTATCTGGCTTCTTATGGTTTAGTCTGTGCTCTTCCTGACTTTAAAGCTGACATATAACTAAATGTAAATATAAGTTTGAAGTGTTTGTTCAGACTCCATGAATACAACAAAGACTTAAACTAATTTTAAAAAATAGTTTAGATTTATAGTCCTGCAGTTTGCATGAATCTGCTTCAGGCCTGATTATCAGACAAAGAGGAAGTGAGCAGACATGCTGTGTTGGCTGCTGTTCATCCTCCAGGCTGCAGTTTGTGTCTTTTGTTTTGCTTTTTTGGGACGGATTGTCAGGGCTCTGTGCAGGAAGAGTTTGTGTGTGTGTGTGTGTGTGTGTGTGTGTTCACCACAGGACAAAAACTTACTGTTTCAGCCTCTGAAAGCACAAACTTATCAAGGACATCATAAAAATAGAGCTGAACAACGGCCGGCACCAAAACCCATAGACGTTATGTCTGTGTCAAAAGCAGGGAAGTAGAAATATTTGTGCCCTGGGTTTTGGCTGGTAGGACCGGGAGGATGATGTTCAGGCTTTTCAACCTAAACCATAAACAATGGGACAATTAGAACTCAACGGTACTTTTCATAGTTGTTTAATTTGTTGGTTAAACCTTAATTTTAGTTCTGTTGTTCTCAATTTTGAGCTTAATATTATTACTTCATATTTTGTTTCTGAAGAGGTAACAATCTAAAAATAGTTTGGACTCAAGAAAATCCATCTGAACTCCAGTCTAACCACATCCTGGTTGTGGAAGCAGGACTGGACGCCCCCTGCTGGAACTTTTTCTGCTCTGCAGGATATTTAGGAGTCCTTATCGTCTAACGGAGGACTTTTCATTTGTTGGAAAACTCCCTGCCTGTTTGACCCAGCAAACTGAAAAATCGACAACACGTATTTTAGTTTGAAATACTTTTGTTCAAGAACCTGAAATAAAATCAATTGAATTTCAGTTTATTTAAGATGGTAGATTTTGTAAAACCAGGTTCCTGCAGAGAGTCAGATTTACCTGAGTGTGTGTGTGTGTGTGTGTGTGTGTGTGTGTGTTTCTAACTCGTGCTGTTCGTTCTGTTGCAGGTGAGCTGCTGAGCCAGCCGCGACCCGACAGCCTGACTGAGATCATCTGTCCAAAAAACGGCTCCGAGCGGGTTAATGTGGCTCTGGTTTACCCTCCGACACCCACCGTCACAAGCCCCAAGTGATCCCCCGACCTCCCCTCAACCCCCAACCAACCACACACACACAGACACACAAACACCCGACTCAACTCGCCCCACCCCGCCACCGGAGACCCCGTCTCCATCATCTGCCCCCACCGTCAGCACAGCTCTGGTCTGTCAGCTGCCTGTAAGTCTCTCAGCACATTTCCTGCTCACATTATCATCAACAGGAACAACTTTTTTTAAGGCAAATGTTTTATTACACAATCAGGTCTGGATCCAGAGGTTATTGCACTGAATGACTTGGCATTTATTGCAAATATGTTGGAATGGTTTTCTGGTTGTGAACCTTACGGTTGATTTTATTTGATCAGTCAGCTGATTTAAAAAATGTGCATAAATCCAGCAGGATTAGTCAGAATGTTTCTGTCAGAGTATTTATGTAATGCAAACCTTAAAGTGATGATAATAAAAAGATCTTATGAACCATTAATTGACAAGCTAATAGTTTAAGCTGGGCTGCTTTTAAAGTGGATTTCAATTGTTTTAAAACAACTCCACCTCAGTATTTTCATGCCTTTTCTCATAAACTATATTTTATAAACCTTTACATTGTCATCAGTTTTGCACCACACAATTATCCAGGCAGAAATATAAGGATAGTCCTGCCAGGATGCCCTGACAAATAAATAATGGAAATAAATTTAATGCAGTATTGAAAGTGGTGCAAAGATGAATAAAACAATGGTTACATTAATCACTACAAGACTAGAGTTGTTTTATAACATCAGCAATCCATTTGGATATTAGCTTCGACCAGCAGTTCTGCCTAAAAAGAAAACTTTCTTTTTCAATTGGACCCCATTAAAGAGCTACAGAGAGAAAAATATTAATCCTTTGGAACATTTCTATAGAACATCAAATCAAAATGTCCAGACTTTCAGTTTAAAGGGAACATATCATGCAAAATCCACTTTTTTAGCTGATAAATACATTTGATTGTGTACTTGGAGTCTCTATGAGTGCAGAAAATTTCCGTTTAGTCTCCCTGTGCTGCAAAGATATCTTTATATACTGTAAATTGCTCTCTTCAGATGGATGTCTTCCCTGCAGCCTTTAAAACAGCTGTGGTGAAGCCCCTTCTGAAGAAGAGTAATCTAGATCTTAGTGTTTTTAACAATTACAGTCCTGTGTCCAACTTACCATTCTTAAGTAAAATTTTAGAAAAGCTTTTGTTTATTCAACTAAATGACAGTGGTATTTTAAAAAAGTATCAGTCTGGTTTTAGAATGAACCACAGTACAGAGACAGCCCTATAAAAATTATAAATGATTTAAGGTGTAATCTGGATTCACACCAGATCTCTGTCTTTGTGCTGTTGGATCTGAGTGCAGCTTTTGATACAGTTGATCATCAAATTCTTTTTAATAAACTAAAACACTTGGTTGGACTTTCTGGTACTGTTCTGCAGTGGTTCAGCTCCTATCTTGCAGATTGAACTTTTTTGGTAAATATGAATACATGCTGCCACTGGGTGGGATCATCAAATATATATAACATTCAGGACAAAATAGAAGTTCTAATCAATGGACTAGAAGATCAGAAAGAAAATATAATCCAGAAATTACAAACTGTGTCTTTTAATCCTTCCAGACTCTTTTTACTCTTATTCCACATATTAAACATACTGTCAAAACAGGATTTTATCATCTAAAAAATATAGCCAGAGTCCGCCCTCTTCTCTCTGTGGCCAATACTGAGATTTTGATGCATGTTTTTATTTCTAGTCGTTTAGTCTATTGTAAGGCCCTGCTTTCTGGTCTCCCTAAGAAAAATATGTCCAGCCTCCAGCTGTTGCAAAACTCTGCTGCTCGTGTGCTAACCAAGACCAGAAGGCAGGCTCATATTACACCTGTTTTAAAGTTGCACTGGCTCCCTGTACATCTTAGGATTGATTTGAAGCTTCTTTTATTGGTTTTTAAATGTCTTAATGGTCTTGCGCCATCTTATCTTGCAGAGCTGCTGTTACCTTATGAACCACCGCAGACCCTAAGGTCCTCTGACACTGGACCAGTTCCAAGAGTCAGAACACACAAACAGAGACGCTTCTTTTCAGTATTATGGTTTTATTGTTTGTGGACTTATTTGCCTGAGAATCTGAGGGGTGCAGAGAATGTTGTTGTTTTTAAATGCAGGCTTAAGACCCATCTTTTTAGCAGCATTTCCTGAACTGGATCTGGATTTTCTTTTTTTCATGTTGGAGGAAGGAAAAGTATTGTTTGTTTTTACATTGTGGGTTCATTGCGTTTAATTTTATACAGCACTTTGAGCTGCTTTTAGTATGAAGAACGTTTTAAATAAATAAAACTTAACTTACTGTGTGGATAATATCTTTCAACCTGGTCAGTTTTCTCTGTTCTCTATTACATTTTCTGAACTATTAGTAATAACTACTATTATCCTGAACTATTATCACAGTATTTGTGACAGAATTTCTAATTTGGTCATCTTTATTCTCCTCTGGCTCTGACATGCAAGGCTGGATGGACAAGTCTTCTGTTGTTGACATTGTTTAATTAATTTGTAAACAAAACGTTACAGTACTGCTATACAATCTCATCTATTAAACTACAAAACTGGATAAATGAGATAGAATGGACCTCTCTGTAAGCTGAAAGGAGGCGGAGTGTGAAGCAACTCATTTGCATTTAAAAAGACAGCATCAAAACGAGTTAATGTGAGATACATCTCAGAAAATGGGTTAAAGAGGGGCTTGTGGAGTTACAATAAGGAGGAATTCAGAACAAAGCGTTGCATAGAGCTTCAAAACAACATGTCCAGACTTTGACTTTAAATCATGACTATGACAAAAACAGTATAATGCCACTGTTTAGATTTTTTTTTGCTACAAAATTGACTTTGATCAACTCGGTAGATAAAAAAAAAAAATCAGCGAGGAAACATTTTGGGAATAATGACACATTGTTCATGTATTTCAATTTAAATTTATTTAATTCAGAAAACCAAACAATCTGTATGCAATAAAAGAAAAATAAATATATATAAAATATACACACCAAAAGCTTCATCTTACTTTACTTTAACATGAACGTCTCCATGTGTTGCAGGTTGTTGGTGTCTGATGTCTCGTGGCGACGCCTCTTGAAGACGCAGCATCTGTAGCATCTTCACTGACGAACACTGCTTCACAAGTTTCTCTTTCAGCTCTGAACCCAACCAGTTTTTTCTCTTTGTATCTGAATCACAGCTAGAAAACGTAAAGTTCATTGACAAATTCAGACACATCACTCAGTAATTTATCAGAGGTTAGGACGTCTGAGAGAAACTTGTGAAGCAGAGACTCGGTTTTCTGCCTCCTGGATGAGGAAATGCAGCGAGGACTTTCTGTGGACGTGTAGAAACTTGGACGTGGACAAACGAGGACAGCTTGGAAGGAGAAATGTTTTTTTCAGCAAGTGCACCTACAGGCCTTAAATTTCTGTTTCATGTTGACCTTCAGTGCAGACTACAAGGCGTCAGTGATCAGCCTCGGGAACACAGCAGTCAGATTAGAATGAAATGTTTCTGCAGTCGTCAATCAGCAGATATACAGAGCAGGAGGAGGAGCCAAAACTCCACCGTGTATCTGAGACGTAATCGCTTCTGAAAGATGAGATGAAAACATTTTGTAGCTCAGATTCTTTCTGAAAAGCTGGTTAATCAGCCTTAAGCTCTCCCAGAAATTATAAAAAAAATGTAATTATTGTATAGAAAACACTGAAACATTGATGCTAGAAGCAAGTTTTTAAGAATCTATTATCAAATTTGCATCAGATGGCTTGAGTGTGTTTCCCCTCAGCTTCAGGACGCACTGCCTCCAACGTCATGTGGTCAGATGATGAAGAGCTTTCAAAGAGTCATGGTAGTTTAAAAAAAAAACCAGTCAGGTTCAGCTGTTTTCAAAAAGCATCAGGACTTCCCATGTAGGGGTTTCTGCAGTTCATAGGAGGAGTTTCTTCTGTGGGGGCGGAGCTTGTATAATAGGTGGAAGTTGAGTGTGGGCGGAGTTTGGCAAAACCGAGATTGGTTGGATTGACTTGTATTGTGGGGCAATTTCAAAGACTAGGTAATGGTATTAGTAAAACTATTGTGAACATGTAAACATATTTATTGACTTTAAATTTTGTGCAGCTAGCACCTTCATGTCTCTAGTTATGACTAAAATTATTATTTATATTTAGGTGCTTCCTGGCTGTTTCGACCACTCTCAGTTGCCCCCAGCTTTTTCAAACCCCACCCAACCTAGTCAGTCCAACCAATCAAGTCTTTAACAAAGTACTCCCACAAAACTCGAACAGATCAATCATGTCTTGAGCCAACTTCTCCCACAAAACAAGAAACTCCTACTTTAAGATTGCAAAGGACCGCCCCCCCATTTTGATACCTAATGTGAAGTTAAACAGGATTTTATTTTTTTTATTATCATTTCTCAACTCAGACTTTAGGATTTATGCTCTCAGAATGACACCAACCTATGAAGCAACTAGCTAGTGCCACAGCAAACATGAATAATTTCCAGGTTTTTGCTTCCTGTTCTGAGAATCCAAAGCTCACAGACAAAAGTTCTCTTACAGCTTGTTGCTCTGAGGATGTTCCTGTTGTTTCCTCTGTTTGTTTCAGAACTTCTGTTAGATTGTAGTCAAGTCTTTAAAAATGATCAAACTCTGAGACCCAATGAAGAAACCACTAACTGATGGATATTTTCCAGCATGGCCACAACAAATGATAAATTGATGTCCTGAGTTTTCTGAGCCTTGTGGTCTGCACTGAGCCTGACTGAATCAACATCCTGTTCTCTGACGAACAATTGCTGCCACTAAAATCTGCTCTTCCTGCACACGGTTTGTTCAGCACAAGACCAGCTGTTTGAACTGAAGGGTTTTAATCCCAAGGAGTTGTGCAGATGTTTCTCTCCACTGCCACATCTGACTGAACTGGGGAGCAGTTCAGAACTCTCTTTATGTTTGTGTGTGTGTGTGTGTGTGTTGTATGTGTGTGATTGTTGTGCAAGAGGAGGAGCATCAGGTGAAATCCTTTCAGCAGGAACTAAACGGAAGTCTGCAGGTGGAACTGTTTATTTCTGTAGATAATATCTTTATTTTTTTATGTGGACACGATGTGTTGGAGCTGTGACATATTTCCAGTGCAATTTTGTGCATGTCTCACAGAGGGGAGTGCACAGGGGCTTTTCTATGTAGCTGGTTTCAACATGAATACCAAATAAATCAATAACTGGCTTTAATGAGTTCTGCTGTCTGGGTTCTTCAGTTCATTGCTGCACATTAAAAAAATGCATTCATTTTTTGTGCAGATCACTATTGAAATGTGGACAATTACATTTCAGGTTGTGCTTCATTTCACTATGTCTGCCTATCAAATAGTAAGGCACGATGAGGTTCCAGTGAGTTATTTTCTTTTTAAATTAAATTTTTAAAGAATTTATTTGTCCTAAGGAGGCAGCACCCCAGAAACTAAGATACCTTGCATAGCTTGAAGTTATTTTTTTATTAAATATAAAATAGATTTTAAATTAATGATTAATTGCAGCAAAATAAACAACTTTAATAGGTAATAATTCGGGGTGCAACGATACAGAAAATTCACGATTCGGTTCGGTTCGATACTTTAGTCTCACGGTTCGATATTTTTTTCGATACAAAAAATAGCTATTTCCACGCACTTCTTAACTTGTAATTTATTGGAATTAATTTTGAACATTTGTTTAACCTCAAAAACTACAGTTTTTGAATGAA
>JARVJO010000140.1:6087536-6102034 GCA_031762555.1 Cynodonichthys magdalenae | reverse complement strand
ATCCATTGAATTATTTGAACATAAATAGAAATGAGATAAACAGAATTATCGAAAAACTAAACTTGTCGACTTTTTATCTTGTGATCTGACAATGATTATTGATTAATGTAATGGAGATTTTAGTTCATTTAAAATTTCTTTGAACATCACATGGTCTGACCTTGAAGTAAACTTCTTGGAAAGATCAAACACTGACAGCTCTCTTAAATATTTTTCATGTGTAAATAATTGTTTATCACTGTAGAATCATGGACATCGTTTAGATAAAGAATGACCTTTAACCTTTCCTAGATTGATGGGAAGCAACAGCTCTCTCTCTCTCTCTCTCTCTCTCTCTCTCTCTCTCTCTCTCACACACACACACACACACAGACAGTATCTTTCTATCGGATTTTCTTTTGACTTCCCTTATTTTACATTCATTTCTATAGTCTGAGCCTAACCTAAACTCAGTTCCCTGTGGGGGTTGGGCCCAGAGGAGCAGCTCTAACTGCCTTTATGTTCACATTTATGGAAGGCTCCTCTGAATGCTTGTTGCATGGATCAGTGCTGCTCTTACAACTGGGCACATTCCTTTTTGATGACCCTGGGTAGAAGTGATGAGTGGGGACGGGAGAACCCGGCAGGAGGAGGTGTCACCTGAACCCAGGGGCGACCTTGTCAGAGCAGTTTATCATGTCATTAAATGTGCAATAAAGGCCTAAAAATACACAGAAAAAATACACCTATGGTTGACACAGACCTTACTCATTACATTTACTGTAACTGTATCATCAACTTCAGTAATGTGCTCAAAGTATTAGACCTTACATTTAAAAAGAGTGCAAACTCCATTGGTGTGTAACTTTTCCTTTACTTAAACTCAGAGATATTCCAAGACTTGACTATAACTAGGGTTGTCTTGGATTCCCAGCCCAGTATCTATCAAAGTTATCAAATACTCACATGACAGTGAAGTGTTTCAGTGAGAAAAACTGTGGAACAGTTTGTGAAATGTTTAACACTTTTACATTCAATTATTTCTCTCCTATCATTTTATTTCCCAGATCTTTGTGTCTTTTCTTTCAAATTAAACGCAGAGGCAGACAGATGCAACTAATGTAAACATCATCCTGAAATGTTCACAAGCAAGATGCTTCAAGGAGGCTGAAACTGCTTTTGTCTCATTTTACTAATTGAGGATTATACACTATAAAAATGATTTAAAGAAGAATAAACCATATTTATTTTTTTAACCAAAACTACAGTACTGATTATGTGCACATTGAATTTGTAGGGTAGAGCTGCTTTAAAATTGAAGTCTGAAGCACAACAAAACAGACGCATCAACACAAGAAAATATTAGTACAGTTTATTTATTTTTTATAAGCACTGCTGCTCAGACCACAAGTGAATCTAAACTGTTTTTCAAAACTAAAAGAATGAAGACTGTTTTTTTCATGGACAAAATAAATTACATTGAGAGAGAAACGGTCAAGTTTTAAATTAACAGCAAGCCAAATGAACGAGCAACTATCTTTTCTAAAGCAAAGTGTCTTTTGGTTTTAAAAACTTCTAAAATTAAATGCAAGAAAATGCAGATGGACTTTTTATTTTAGGAAAAAAATGTGTTTGTCTGATAAAACTTACATCTCTAAAATGCTTTAGCTGCAAGAGCCTCAAAAATAGATCAAACAGAATTACAGAAAATGACAAAAATTCATTTTCTGCAGAGCTGCAGGATTTTTTAGAAACCTTTATGACTCATTAGAGAGCAGCCATTTAATAAAACTAATGACTTCAAAACTATAAAATAAATCAAATGTGAAGCAAACCAACAGAACATTGGCTTTGATAAAGTAAAACTGGGTTTGCTATGTATTGGAAATAAATAAAATAAGGCGTTCAGGAAATATTCTTACTATCTTGGGGCCTTCCAAAGGTTGGGGCCCTGCTTTAGTGCCGCCTTGTTCATCAAGCACCAGTGAGTGATTGTGGGATAATTCCAGACAGAAGAAAACTAATATTTAAATGATCAGAGGCGCGTGTCTGTGTGCTCTCAGTGTTTTGTGTTAAAAACAAAAATCATAAATATTGCTTTCTGAAAAGATCCTGAAACGATTGAATTTCAACAGAACTTCCTGCAATTCTTTGGATTTGCTTTAAACGCAAATGAGACTACAGATAAGACAATCTGCTTTGTTTTATATTGTTTATGCATCATCATCCTCATCATCCTCATCATCCTCATCATCATCATCATCATCATCATCATCATCATCATCATCATCATCATCATCATCATCATCTCGCGCTGCTCTGCTGACCTTTACGTTCAGGATCTTTTTCTCTCGGATCTTCTTCACTTCTTCATCAAATCGGAGCCGAGCTCCGGAGCCAATCAGAAGCTCCTCCTCAGGCTGGACGGACCACGTCACGATCGGGTCCCCAATCCAGTCAGACCCCCCACCCCTCCACCTCCACCACACCGCCCCCCGGCTCTCCGTTTCCTCCTCTGAAAGTTTCTACTCGAACCTGAAAGAGATCCGAAGCAGCGGCGAGGATTTCTTTTAACGTGCAGGACGCACCAGAGAGCGGACCCGACCAGGACCAGGACCCGGAGCAAGCTGTGGACGGGACTTTTTTTATTTTGCCGCTTTTCCTGGAACATTTAAGGATTTTGGCGGATTGACTGGGATGGACTTTGAGTCCAGAGAAGGAGCGGCTGTTGCTTTAGTTTGACTCTGTGCGCTCCCCTGCTTCAAAGACCCCCCGCCCCAAGACCCCCCCAGTCCTCCCTGGCCTCCCCCTGCAGAGAGGTTGTAATGTTAGCGGTGGGTCAGATGGACGGGTCCCGACAGAGCGCCTTCCTTCTCAGCACCCCTCCCCTGGCAGCTCTGCACAGCATGACCGAGATGAAGACCCCCCTGTACCCGGCCTACCCGCTCTCCTCCACCTGCCCCAACTCCTCCACCTCCCCGGCCACCACCTCCCCCAACCCGGGCGGCATGGCCGTGTCCTCCCCGGGGATCAAGAGCTCCACGGGCTTGTCGTCGGGGCTCGGCTCCCCGCAGCTGTGCTCCTCCGCCACTCCTCACGGAATTAACGACATCCTCAGCCGGCCCTTGGTCTCGATCGCCGGCGGCACGGCGGTGGTGGCCGCCGCCGCCGCCTCCTCCTCGGCGGGGATTCTGTCGGGACTGCCCCGCTTCAGCAGCCTCAGCCCCCCGCCGCCTGCCGGACTTTACTTCAGCCCCGGTGCGGCGGCGGTGGCCGTGGCCCGCTACCCCAAACCCTTAGCGGAGCTCCCGGGGAGGACGCCCATCTTCTGGCCGGGAGTCATGCAGAGTCCGCACTGGAGGGACGCCAGATTTGCGTGTTCACCCCGTAAGTGTCCTAAAATACACCCCTTACAAAAAAATAAATAAAATGGAATAAAACACAATATTTGGACGCTTTTATCCTAAAATAAAATTGTATTATTTAATCAGGATAAATATGAATATGGAGTTTGAAATTAAAATATAAGAGTTGTGTGTGTGTGTGTGTTGCAGATCAGAACTCGGTGCTGCTTGACAAAGATGGGAAGAGGAAACACACACGACCCACCTTCTCTGGGCAGCAGATCTTTGCGCTGGAAAAGACTTTTGAACAAACTAAATATCTGGCGGGGCCTGAGAGGGCGAGGCTGGCTTATTCTCTGGGAATGACTGAGAGCCAAGTCAAGGTAACACACACACACACACACACACACACACACTCTCTCTCTCACACAATGCAGAACTATGTTTTCTAACTTTGAATTAAATACATGGAGCTGGATTTTATTTCACCACAAACTAGGCCTATTCTTAAAATTCATTCCTATTTTGTCTTCTATTTTATTCGTTTTTAAATGTTATTTATTGCGCAGCAGGAGGCCTCTTCTTTATTTTCATGACCTGAGGACACACGGATGATCTGAGCTGTGTGTGTGTGTGTGTGTGTGTGTGGGTCAGGTGTGGTTCCAGAACAGGAGGACCAAGTGGAGGAAGAAGCACGCGGCGGAGATGGCCTCGGCCAAGAAGAAGCAGGACTCGGAGACGGAGAGGCTCAAAGGCACGTCGGACGTGGAGGAGGAGGACGACGACTACAACAAACCTCTGGACCCGAACTCGGATGACGAAAAGATCACGCAGCTGCTGAAGAAACACAAACCGGGCTCTCTGATCGTGCACACGTCGGAGAACGACAGCTCATAATCCCGCCGTGGCTTTTTTTTTTTTTTTTTCAAAGGAGACGAACTCTGGGAGTCGCTCCCCCCACTTTTTTCCCCTTTGGTTTGCACGGAGACGGAGGACTCAGAATAACCACTCTACCTGTAAATAATACCGTGAGTTGTACGAATAGAAAATTATCTCGCTGTGAATAATTTATGTGTAGTTTTTCTTTTCTTTTGTTCTCGGACAGAAGCGCTGCTCTCAGATCAGCCGCAAAACACTCTTTTTTTTTTAATCGTTTGAATTTGGAGGTATTTTCCCCTCTTTTGGTCCCTGAACGCACCATGATCGTCAGATTAAAAAAAGAGATGGAGCTTGTGAACGCAGCGGCAGCACCTGAGAATCGCACACACACACACACACACACACACACACACACACACACACACACACACACCCACACACGCACGCACACACACACACACACACCCTCTCAACCTTGTGCAGCTGTGTGTCCGCAGCTTCATGTAAAGCACTTTTATTTAATAAAAACTCCAATCTTGGCCTTTTGGTTGCATTTAATGAATGCGGACGATTTCATTCTGATTATTTTTATTTTTATTATTATAATTTTGCTATAATTGCTTTTATTTTTAACATGTCTGTGTCAGAAACTTTAAACCTTTAGACGCAAAATACAAAACAAAATGAAGATGTTTTTGCGCCATTTTAAAACTGAAAACAGTTTAAATTCAGTCCATTTGATTAACTTTAGCGCCAGATCACAGGTCATCTCAGGTCTGCAGAACATGAAGTTCAGACTGAAATCTTGGTGAATCCAGATGTTGTGGAGACAGAAAAGCAGCAGAGCTGGTTGTTGTGTACCGGGGTGCTGGTGGAGTCTAGCAGGCTGCTCTCTGTCGGCCTCCACGCGCGGCTTGAGTGGGTGTGCTCAACTAGATATTGCGCCACTTGTTTCTGAGCCTGTAGAAAAGGTTAAACTAGTCCACTTTTATACAAGTTAATCATTTTAGACATTTAAAGGTCGGTAAAAACTTACAATTCCCCGTTATCAACTCCAGATATTCATTTTAATTAAACCATTAATTTTATTATTTCATTAAAATTTCTGTATGTCATTAACACCTTATTTTTTTATTATTTTTGCTATTATTGTTATTATCATTATTATTATTATACAAAATTGTTTACACGTGACCTAACTGCGCTGTTCTATATCAGTTACTTTTATGTATAAATTAAATAAGGAAGACATAAAATTTTCTAAAGTTTGAAGATAATTTAAGTAAAATAATAATTTATCTCATTAAATCAGTGCGTGTTGCTGTCAATTGCACATAAAGGCATGAAGCTAAATGTCTTTATTTAAGGAAATGCTCCTTTTTTTTCTTTTTTGCAGAAGCGCAGAAAAATGAGCTCCGACGCTTTATTGGTTTTGTTGTTCCAACACGCGAAGAAATTACCTGATGCGTTTTATCTTCTGAGGGCTAAAATATTCAAGTAAACGTTTGGTCTGTTGCTCTTGTTTGTCTTTTAAAGTTAAATGGGGGATAAATAATTTGTTTCCTTCTGAAATTTGATTTGTCAGTTCAACATATCTTAAGTTTGTAAAAATAAAATTTAAATAAGAAAAAAGCCAGTAATGTAGAATTTAAATATTTTATTTAAGGTTTTAAAACGAACTTAATAATAATAATAATAATAATAATAATAATAATAATAATAATAACAACAATAATAATAATTATTAGTAGTAGTATTTTTCATATCTGAAAAGCTGAATTAATATGAACAGAAGCAGTAAAATCTGATTTAACCTCACGGATAAGCTAAAACAGTAACTTTTGTTACTTTGACAGATTATTTTAATGTTGTTTTATCAGATTTTCAATGATGTCATATTATGTTAAAGCTTTTCTTCCTCTTCTCCTGCTGTTTGAACAGGCTGTGATCACACGGAGCCTGTTTCAGTTTCCTTGTTTGAGTTTCAGTGAAACCTTAAACCTGCTCTCTGCTGTCAGAGAGCAGGCTGGTTTTGTTGTATAAGCTGAAAATGAAAATGAGAGTCAGTCAGTCAGAGCTGTTCACAGCTGCTGATGGTCAGAGTTTAATCAGCTCACTTCTTTCACTTGAACATGGCTCATCAAAAAACACATCTTCTGCAGGGCCCCAAACTCCCTGCTTTAATCCAAACCCTCTGAGTCAGAACCTGATTTTTCCTTCATTTGCTGGAGATTTGCTGCTCTGGTGTTTGGAATCACATGGCCTCGTCATGCAGATCAACTCAAAACATTTGGTTTTATTATATTCCTCAGCTTACAATACCTTATTTCACTCTAAAAAACACATATTTTCTGCAACCTGAAAACAATTAAATACAATAAAGATATTTTCCCTAAGATTTTTTCTAAAATATATTTTTTTGTCTAAAATGTGACTAAAATAAATAAAAATAAATGACGGCATGGAAAGTTGAAGGAAGATTTTTAGATTTTTATTATAGATAAAAACAATACCAGCAGTTTTTCTTACTTCACTGTAATCAAACCTAAAAACCCACAAAAATAAGACTTTTTTATTTTAGGGTAAACTACAACATTTATATTATCTGATTGACTCCTTGTTTGGTTTCTGCAAACATAATTATAAAGTGACATCAGAGGAGGGCCCAAGGGGCCCAGTTGTAGCCCAGGGGCCTGTCTGGAGGTTCATCCGGCCCTGAGCACCGCTCATTGTGTGTGTGTGTGTGTGTGTCAGACTGCGAATCGTCTGTTTGTCTGATGACCCCTCTGTGAGGTTCTCCTCCTTATATTGAGAACTTTTATTTCCAGGCACAAAATGGTATAAATATATATAAAATTATTAAGATTGAAATCAGTAAAAAAAATAAAACTACAGCTGGAATAGGAGTGATCAACAGAAAATAAATGCTTGAGCAATTTTAGGTGAATCTTAGTTGTTTTATTTCTGTAATTTTTGTTTGCTTAGATATTAAAATTAGACTAATTCAATTGAACTAAAAACTATGAGTTTGACTGAAGGAATGAAAGTGTTGATTCTTCAGTACAAACGCAAAACTTCCTCAATAAAAAAATGATTTCTGTCAAAAACGCATTATCCTCATCATTAAACAAGGCAGAGTTTCACACACATCACAAAAACAAAACTGGATTTCACATTTTAGTCTGGGACATTTCATCTGTCAGTGTGACCTCTGTTTACAGAACAAAATTTAAACATGAGCCCAAATGTTCTTTAGAGGATCTTTTTCTTTTAGGTGTTGTGATTTTTTAAACAGCTTTTCGATGCTTTTAAAGACTCACTGAGTAATGATCGGTGCGATGAATCAATCAGTGATCATCTTCAGCTGCAGATCCACTTCACAGCAAATTAAATCTTACAGTGCGTCAGACAGTTGGACTATAAAACAGTATAAATAATTTATAATTATTTATGTGTTTCAAAAGACTGTTTTGCTTTACATATCGGAAAATGTACAAATTTTTAAACACTTTTCTTTGCATAAAAATCATAAAATGCAAGAAGCAAACATGCTAAAACGAAGAGTTTTGCAGCGTTATGTTTACAGCAAACATAATCCTGCATCACTGCTGCCATATTTACATTTCAGTATTAACATAAATCTTTAAAAATGCTGATACTGAATGAAAAAGTATTTACTTTAATATAAATTTTAAAAGAAGAAATTCCAAACAAAAACACGAAAGCACCATGCTTGGACATTACTCATTTGACAGTTTTGTTTTCTTTTGTTTTTAAAATCACAACTAAAAATAAATAAATAAAATTCTATCTGAAAATAAATGTCTCTACAAATTTTTTAATTCTTGTGTAATAGCTTTTTTTTAAAATAAAATAGAGGATAGAGTTGTAGTTTGTCAAGTTATAAGGAAGTATCTTATAAATGCCCTAATGAAAATAAAATAACAATAAAATACCTGTTAATGAGTGTTTAATGAAAACAGATTGTGTCAGATCTAATGAGCTGTTTGCAAATTACTGACAGAAAACAAACTCCAGTATTAAATATTTTTTAAGAAGATTTTTTAATGACAAAGTGTGGCAAAATATGGTGCTTCGTTTTTGTTTACTGGGCCCAAAGGCATGACACAAGTAAAACCAGATAAACAAATTGTACAAATAAAAAAAATCCCCAAAATAAACAATAATAATAATAATATAAAAAAACATCAGATCATCAAATCAAAAAAACTAAAAAGGAGACCAGAAAAAAAAGACAGTTAGACAAAAACAGATTAAATCCAGAACATTGATGTTAAATTATGCTTTTTGTGGTGCTTTAAATTACATAATTTTTTTTTCCTGAAATTAATTTTTACTTTTTTTTTTACAGCACTGGAGTTTCTCTGCAAGAATCATTTGAGAATTTATTTTGCTGTAGCGACCGACTGCAATATCAAACATAAAATCTAAACTTCCAATAGATAAAAAACAATGGATTTAACAAGTCAATGAACAGAAACTAAATCTGCAAAATCTTTATTTGTAATATATAACCTGGGTGTTTGTGAATGTTTGTTGCTCAAATGTGAAACTCTTCCTCGGTCCATGCTAAACTGAAACAATGTATGAAGTTAATTTTGTTCACAAACTCATGATAATGGGAAATCTGGTGAGATTTGGTGGCATCATCCTGGGAACAAGTTTTAGTTAAAGGCAAAAACTTAATAAACGGTAAGTCTAATAAATATTTAGTATTTTTTTGTCCTCATCGATGTCCACAGAGTGTCCTGACTGGTATGGAGACAAAACAAAGACTGAGAGGACTGTCTGGAGACCACAGGAAAGGATACAAATATAATGTGAAGTCTGTTCACGATTAGAAATCCAAGTGAAGACTGTGGAAGTTTGTGTCCTGTTTCAGAAAGAACAGTGTCATTGTTGTGGAGTAGAGAGTCAAAGATTGCAGACGGCAGGCAGGTATGGTCTAATAATATTAACAAAACTAATATGAAGACAAAAACTGAAGCTGACTGAGGAGCAAAAGTAATAATGACCACTATCAGGAAACCAACCCATATACAACAACAGGTGAGTTAATGAGCAGATGAACAGCAGGTGTGTAGCTGAGTATTCAGAAACTGAGAACAGGAAAATGCACCTGTAGCCAAAACCTAAACTGGTAACAGAGAGCACAATAAAATAAGAAAATCAAAATTCTGACACATCACAGAAACCCTGAAAGCTTTGATAGATGATTAACTCTTACAGAAACTCAACTGCGCTACAATCTGTCGAAGCTCACACATCTACACCTTCCTAAAATATTCACCTTAATCATTTTTCTTTCATGTTTTCCAGGAAACACAAAAACTTAACCAAAAGTTAACCATATGACTTTTTTGAGATTCCTGACAAACCTTAAAGAAATTCATAGGATATCGCAAAACTCACAAATTTACTGTATTTGCATAGATTTCTTAGTTATCATGTATATAAATGTTCCTTTTTTTCCAATATTGATAATTTTCAGTGTGACTGTCGCCATGTTGGAGCAGAGGTTGTAGGAAAACAATCAATCAATTAATTAGTTTATCAATTCATGGCTTTCCCATTATTGTCTAAATGTTTGAAAAGGATAAAAATAAAATAGACAAACAGTTAATGTAATGCAAGTACTAGATGGATGCAGTTTAGCTAGTCATAGCAACATTTTATACAAAACATTTGCTAAAAGGTTGAAAAGATCAAACTATTTCCCTTTCTTTCTCTGTTGATCATTTTCTGTTGGAGATTTTCATGAGATTTCTCATTGCCAGACATTCAGATCATCACTCTTAAATTTAAAGAAGATTTATTTCCCCAAAGTTTTCTGATGTTTTACTGTGAAACACACTCTTTTCCTAAGTCACTTGCATTTTATTGTCTGTTTTATGTTGGTTTGAATCTTCACTCCTCCACAATCTCACAGATAAGGCTCCATAAAATACAGATTACTAACGAGAAAATATGAAAATTTGTTAGTGTTAACAGGATCAGACTGGATCAATCTGGACAGATTTACGGTCTGCACCGTGGCAAATAAACTGATCACACAGAGCTGGACCTTCAGCTGCACATTAAAGAGATGAACACATAAAACCATCAGTTATTATAATCCCATAATAACAGAGATGCTCATCTGAAAATGCACATTGAGCACTTTCACTTCAGAGCTGCTCTGACATTTTGATTTGATCCTTTGAAGACTGTTTCAAGATGTTCCAATCCTTGACAATCATCCACTGTTTTAAACACAATAAACTCGTTAAAAGAACATTAAATACAGTCTAACTCATAAATTTACTTGTTGCTTCTGAGTTTAAAGAAAGAAAAGACGTGGGGATAGAAAAAATATCAGATGTTTTGCCTTAAATCAACAAGAAACAAGTTTCTGATGTCAGCACCTTCAGAATAACTCTAATCATTGTGAAAATTGGATTTTTCAGTCAAACAAGCAGAATCCTGAGATATTTTGATGATTTGAATTTTATTTCTTCACTTTTCTCCTTGTTTTCCCTGTCGTCTGCCTCTGTTAATGCTGCACACCTGTCCCTTGTTTCCCTTCTCAGGTGTTCCTGTGTTTTTAATTATGTTACCTGCTTTAATATGGAGTTTTGTTCCTTTCCAGCTTCATAGCAACATTTTTCACATTATGTTTTATATGTAAGGTTATGATTTGTGTTCTAGAGTTTCTTGTTTGTACCAGTGTTTGTTAGTCTCTCAGTGCCTGGAGGTATTTTCCCATAAGTTTCATAAATTGACTGTTGAACTCACCGGAGGGATTCACTTCCTGGACTCTTCTCAATGTGCCATAACACACTGACATGGCCTATGTGCTAATGAGCATGCTCAGTACACTCAGACCCAAAACTAATCTGGACAACTGAACAGAAAACAGAAACAAGATAAAAGAAAGTTCAATCCTGTAAGAACACTGGTAGTTAATGAGAGCCAGATCTGTTTTTCAGTTTAATTTTTTTATTACGGTTTAGATGTGATAGAAATGAGAAAAAGAAAACTTTGATGTTGATTCTGCTTCTACTGATGGCTGAGTGAATGTGACTCATCAGACGGGATGTTTCCTCCAACAGTTTGGGATGTTTGGCTGTGTCAGCCCTGTGAAGATCCAAGTGGAGGCCATGAGCTTCTTGTTGACTCCAGGTGGGGTGAACACTGCTTTTTTATGTATTCCAGGTGTAGTGAACATGGGCTGGTCCCTCAGAGACCTGCTGCAGCATCTGTTCACTTGTGTCCTCAGCCAGCCTGCCAGCTGCTGCGCTGACTGCACCCACTGATAAAGTTCAGTACAGAAGTGATGGGACAGATGCATCATGGGCCACTGATCTGATGCAACAAGGACAAAACATTTGAAGATGCACTGAGAACAGATGTCCTGCATAAAAAAGAAATGTTAAATATGTTAAGATCACAGAATTTCTTTTCCTAATTTTCATTTAAACAATATTTTTATTTGTGATCTGTGGAGTTTGTTTTCATGTGAGCCCATTTTACATGAAAATGTTTTTTTTAGCTCTTTTAAGTGATCAGAACTTAAAAAGATCCTGCAGAACTAATACAAAATTTAATACAGAAAGGATTGTGATCAACCAACCAACAAACTGACTGATCAACCAATTGACTAACTCAGGGATTCCCAAACTTTTCCATGCCATGGACCCCTAAGCTAATGCCACAACATATTATAATTTATAAAATAAACTATACATATTAGGTGCTGTGTACTAGAATTCAGTACCCCTGAGAATTGTGGAGTACCCTTCGATACACAGTGGTGGTCTTGTCTGTTTTCAGTTGTGTTTGTAAATTGTGATAAATGAGCAACACAAACTGAATCCAACCTGTTAGCAGCTTCTCAGGAGACAGCCCTACCTGTTGACTCGCACTAATTCTTTTCCTGTTTGTCGGCGTGACTAATGTGTCAGTCGACCTTTATAAAGAGTCCATTGACAGGCTCTCAGTTGACCATGTAGTACAAGAGATTACATACAAGGACATGTGTCACGGGAGCCTGCAGCTCCCACAGAAATGAATGGCGGTCTTATCTCCTTCAAACCTGCCTGCACGCCTCTGATAAGGAGCGCCTGGGGATTCTGCATGATGAGAAGCTGCCGCGCTGCTGAAGCACTCTCAGCTACCTTCTCTAACCACATATTCATGGTTGAGTGAAAACATTGTGTCTGCAGCTCTCTTCGAGGATGTTAGTCAGCTGCACACTGCTCATTGACTGCAACAATCAGCGGCCCAGCGGAGATGGAAATAAAGTCAGTGTTAATTGCTCTGTCTGCTTGAGCAAGTTAATGACAACTTATGTGAATCATTAACTGAATACATGTGTGTTAAAGTAGGTGCTCCTCCAGAGGAAGAGTTGCTGACTTGATCATGAAGTGAAGGCGATGCTAGTTTCTGTATCAGAATCATCAGTGGGACTCTCAGCTTTCACTACCAATCTGTTCTAGATATTTACTCCAAGATATTCCTCTTTAGTGGTGTGTCTCTCCTCTCCCTGTGTCAGCCTGGCTGCACATTGTACCATGAAAACTTTAACAAATGCATCCTCTCAGAAACCCTCCAGATATGTCTGTAAAAGTAAAGTAAAGTAAAGTAAAAGTAAAGTATGTAATCACATCTATTCGCACATTTAAATGACCTCATGATTTATTTAAAGTTTGATAACAAAATCCACATGAGAATAATATCCTATATTTCAAAGAGGATTATTTAGTCGTTCTTGTGGCAAAGGAGCTAAGCATTAAAATTATTTTTCTTCAGAATTTGGTTTTGCTATGGCTGCACCTTAGGTGTTTAGGTCAATTTAGTTAAGAGTCTGCATGAGAAAATACATCTAACCACATCATGGAGTCATATCTGATTATTTCCATGGGAACTCAAGCTCCTAAAACATCTACCTGCATGGCTGATTGACGACCATTTCTGAGAGCAGTTTCATCTGCACCTCACCGATCAGAAGAAACAAATGGTGTTTTACTGGTTTGCACTCTATATTGGTCACCTTGCAGCATAGCAGTTCCAACATAGAGATAACCTTTTCCATTGGGTCCACCATCCTTATGGCCAAACCTGTCAGTCATTTGATTTTGGTTTGTTGGTGGAAGGAACTGAATGCAGGAGAACTAATCAGGTTCATGAAGAGTCCATAGTCTTTATTGACACAAACAAATTGATGTGGCCATAACAAGGAAAAAACAGGAACTAAAACTATGATTTGACATGACTTAAGCTGCGAGATGTAAGCTTGATCTGTAAGATGTAAAAATGTTAACATATATGACACATAAAACAGGAAGATGTTTACATGTGCAAAATTCTTTGATCGGACTGAAATGTATTTGGATTAAATGATCCAAATGTATCGTTTATATGGGCACAAAATACACTCTAAAAATGAAATGTTGGATTTACTTAACCATGTTAGGTCAACTGGTTCCACCTGACTGAGTTGAGTAAATTCAAAGCAACATACTCATGTTCTTTGGTTAAAAAACTGGTATATTGCTTTGGATTTACTCAACTCAGTCAGGTGGAACCAGTTGACATAACATGGTTAAGTAAATCCAACATTTCATTTTTTAGAGTGTAAATGAATACCCCAGGCTTTTATTCAGAATAGAAGTACTGACATGCAGAGTTGTAAATTTTCCCTATAAAAATCACAGAAGTTTTACTTCCGTGATGAACTTAAATGTTCTGTGTAGTGATGTGACGTTCGCAAACAATCTGAATCTTTTAAATGGTTCCTTACAACATTGATAAGAGCCGTTAGTACTTTAATTTTTTTATTCCTCGTATGAACAACCGCTCCCACTTTGCATTTGTCACCAAAAACCGGTGGTTTTCTGTGAAAAATCAAAGCAGGAGCTGAAAAAGCACAGCGAGAGCTGTGGAGTACAGCAGCTCAGAGGGAAAGGGGAAGAGGTTTCTGTTTGACAAAACAAATGTAATGTGATACGTATGACATACGTGATGATGTATTTCCCTATATGATGACATAACTTGTTCAAAATCGAACAGCTCTTTTGAACGGCTCTATAAAACAAATGGCTCGTCAACAGGGGCGGGCTGGGTTCAAAATTCGGCCTGGGAGCTTGGTTTAGAGAGGCCTTTTATCTAATGGCAACGGATGCAAGCAGAAACATTTTAACACTGATGCATTATTTGTAGGATTAAAACACTGTTTTTTTCAACAATCAACTACAACAAGCAGCTTATCTTAAATATCAAAGCAAATACTGGGAA
>JARVJO010000140.1:6055960-6077125 GCA_031762555.1 Cynodonichthys magdalenae | reverse complement strand
CCTGGGTTTGTGGGGACCCTTTCTGCTCTGTGGTACAGAGTCCTGATGACTCCTAACTTGTGTTCCAGTGGGTGATGAGAGTCAAAACGCAACTACTGGTCTGTGTGGGTGGGTTTGCGATACACATCTGACTGAGACATTACAGTCCAGGAACGCCAACCTGCCATCTTTTACATCCTCTCATGTGAACTTTATATAATTATCCACAGAGTTAATGTGATCAGTGAAATGTTGGACTTCCTGGGATTTAATTTTAACCCAGGTGTCATCAACCTGAACCAATGGCTCAGTGGTGTCCCTGAAAAGGACATCAGAGCTCTCTTTTCCACCTCCTCCATGTACAGATGGAGCCATTTTTGTGAAGAAAAAACATCCATCATTAAACAAGTGTGGAGGCCTCCAAGTCCAGTTGTCCCCCCCTTAGCCTTATAAGACTGAGTTTACCTGCAACTCCTCACGTTGAAAAGTCTCTAGGAGGAGAGCCAAAATGTTTAATAAAAGAAGAACCCGTTCAGAGGACCTACTTATTTGTTTGTTAATTTTTCTACCTGGATTACTGAGCTGAAAGTCATCATGACCATCATAGTATGAAAGAACTCTTGGCAGTGCTGAATCTAAAAATTTTAAATACATAGATTATCTAAATCATTGTATTAACTGAAACACAAATCACATGTTTTTTAAATCAACCATCATCCATTAACTACTGAGTCTTAAAGAGAGAATTGCTAAAATGTTTTTAACTTTTTTTACAGATAAAATCCTGAAAATATGAACATGTATTTCCTGACCCATCTTTTTAATTCGTTCTCTGAGTCATACTTCTTTCATTCTGTTTACTTTGACCATATTCCACATTTTACTGTCAAATAACTAGTTGTCACCACACTTATATTAAAAGCTCACTCAATACTGTGACTCGCAAACTCTTTAAGAATCTTCTGTTGTTGGATGATGATGCTGTCAATCAGTTCTTCTCTATCTGCATTTTTCTAGATTTCATGTTTATTTAATTGGTTTCAGTTAAACCACTTTTCAATAAACCTAATTTAGACTGACTGTTAGAAAACTTTTCATATCAAAGATGGTAGAAAAATGTGTGTAACCTGCTGCTGAATGTAATAGATGAAAATGACATTTTTGACAAATTTCAATCAGGATTTTGTCCAAATCACAGTGCTGGGACAGTGGGAAAATATTCTTTTTGCTCTGATTCATGTATTAATATTTGGAAGGTTAAGCTTCTAACATTCCATCACCTATTTCAGGCTGTGATCCAGGTCTAAATTTAACATTAATGTAAATGTGGTGGCTGTATTAGTGCTGTGAAAAGGGCAGTAAAAGGACTTGATGTCTGGGTCAGGGCAAAGCAGAACCATAGTCCTCAGCGTCAGCAGCGATCAGACGGTGACCTCAGCAAGAAAGCTGTGCTGCTGTCGCTTCTGAGCTGCACTATTTCCCAACTCTGACAGACACCCTGACAATAAATAACTCTATGAAAAATGAGGAGAGAGGGGGAACACAGTAACCTGCTGAACTTGAAAACCTCCTCACATTGATTATGGAAATCTTCCTGCCACTGACCTGGCCTATTATGAGTCTTAAGCATTGATTAAATACACATAGGAAAATACTTTGGCAGTTGAATCAGCTGCTGATTCTATTAGCTTCCCTTTACCACCTTTCAAAATCTGCCACTGTTTAAAAGGGGTTCATTTCTGTGTATAAAACTGTTGTCTGAAAATTAAATTAAGTCTTGCACAATGTTAATGTGAGGTGACCCTGGGTGGGAGGACGACCCCTGACCTCTGACCCAGCAGAGCATCTGGTCATAAGGAAAATAACAGGGAAGCACAGACCCCCACACACTTAAGCCCCTCTTTTCTTCCTGATTTGGCCAAGATGCATCAAATCATCCAGCACTCGGATCAATAGCTTTTTAAGGTTGACTTCATAAGTAGGTCATAAGAAGCATGGAGGATATTAGCTCTGGCTGAAATGAGTCTGGCTGGAGTTCACGCTCCTTCCTCGGCTTTAAAGAGCAGATCTGCACTAAAGCTAAGCTCACATGTTATCTGGACACTTCCATCGATACAAGTGGATATTGATAACCTTCTCCAAACCTGTGATGTTAATAGCAGCGCCGCTCCCCCTTAGAGCTGCAGCAGCTTCTTTTAATGGGTGTAAGTGATTAGTTCACCCTTCTACTGGTGATGAATGTGACACCTCACAAATCAGAAAACTCTTGTGCACTTCTCAGTCTTTGCAGAATTTTGAAGCTAACACAGTCATAATGGCTTTTGAACTGGTGTCTGTTCACATTTTGGAAAAAAAAAAGATTATAAAAGCATAGACAGAAAAATGCACACGTAGTTCTTACATTTCTGGACTGAATGGAGAAGGAACAGTGAATAAGTTAAAAAAAATGCTTATGCTTGTAAGACAAAAAGGAAAAACAAATAACTAAAAATCTAATTTCTATTTCAAAATCATTCAATACATCTCTACAACTGATTAACTTTTGAAGCCAGCCCAATTCAAAATGGCCGCCGCAGCCACCTGACCTTAAAAAGCGTTCATAATTTAGTCTGTCTTACAGATGATCGGCTAAAATTTGGTCTGGTAGAGAGTCATCATTCTCTAAGCACTATACGCTTTAAACTCTAGCATTACCTATTTGAGTCAAATCAATGTCTGTTAGCATAAAATCTCATTAAAAAATGCAATATATTATCTTTGATTATTTTTAGTCAGTGCAATCCAAGATGGCCATTACAACTAATAAGCCTTAGACAAATCATTACTTTGAATGAGACATCTCACAATACTGCATGAGACTGCACATAAGTTTAAAGCAGTTTTTTTTTCATACCACTTTTACAGTCTGTTATCTCTGTCCCAACTTCCCTAAAATTCAAAAGGACTATTTTTTCCAATAATAAAAAATGTCTCATTTCCTATTTTGAACATCTGATATTTTAAACAATCAATTTGAGACTTTGTTTCCATTTACATTTTACAGAATCACATTTTTGAAATTGGGAAAGCAAGTTAAAACTACGGTATGAAAGGCAGCAGGCGATCTGCATTTCTTCAAGGAATTATAGGACTTTATTTCAGTTTACGTCTTGATTCTGGCAGATCTTATTGTAAATGATTGCAGTCAGTGAAGGCCTTCAGTTTGCTTCAGAGCTTCAGCTTCCTCACACTCCAAAGACACAGATGGGTGCTTCACAAACAGAATCATTGTCAACACAATAATGGTAGCAAGGTGCAAACAAAGGCACCACCCTACAGCTTTAAATTTATAACCTCAGACACAGGAAGAGGCCTTTTTATGGTGCTGGCTGTGCCTGGGAAAAATTGGTAAACATGAGACAAATTTGTCAGCTCCGTGCAGATAGAGGTAGAGATGTAATTCCACACAAGGCTCAGATTGTGCTTTGTTTTCTTGTTCAATTCACTGCTGGACTATAATGCTGTTTTCCCATGCGCATCAAGGCCCCACATTTGTTTAGCGATGTAAGCGGGTGTAATTGCCTCTTTAGTTATGTCACCCCAAGCTGCTGAGGAGACGGCTCAGTCTTCATTCAGCAGTTGAAGGGTCCCCGTAAACCCCATCACCTCCAACCCTGAGAGGAAACTCGCCTCAAAAGTAAATGGTTAAAGAAAAAGCAGATCTTTTAGCTACACATAATCCAACTAAAAACAGCTTCATGCATGGAGGTAATGGTGGGGAAAGCCAGCAACATCCTCATTCCTTAGCATACAAAGAAGTAAACAGTCCAAGCTTCATTACTGCAGATTCCTCTCATGAAGCAATTGGGAGCAGAGCCAAGTCAAGTCTCTGAATTCTCTGTAGAAAAAAAAAAAAAAAGAGTCTCCTGGTGTTCATTAAAGAGCAATGTGGCTGCAGTTGATTTAAAGAAATAGACCAGTTGAATAAATCTTACACGTTTTATACTTTGCTCTCCCACCTTTGTCACTAAAAATCTGTTTTTAATAGCATATAATGAAGCAAACAGATGCATTAGCTTTTATTAAAACAGTAATGAAATTTAAATAAAGCAGTTCAGATTTGTTACTTCATCTACCCAAGTCTAATTAATAAAAATCAATTTATGGGTAATATTCTGAATTAGCTGTATTGCTGCTCTGATTATGCAACTTTTGTCTTAATACATTAAATATAAAAACAGCATATAGAATTAGTCCTAAAGTATTTTCAGTCAACAAGAGGATTTGTTTAAGTTAAAAATGTGTGCTTATGACTGTCATACAAAATGTTTAGTGTTAAACTTTGCTTGTCTATATAGAAATTGTCAATTTTAGGTGTAAACCTTTCCTCCCTCAGTTTTACATGTTTGGCTCATTCAACATGGGCACCAAGTCTTAATACATTATTCAAAGTAATTCTAAATACTTTACTAAAATTAAGTCTGTAATTCTTAGTTTCAATGTTTAACAATTTAATTTTTTTTTAAACAGCATGTAAATATTTCTGAATAAAGTGTTCTGACCGTTCTACTGCTGTGCTATAGTTTGTAAAAACAAATATTAAGACTTGACATTTAGTTTACCTGGCCTGTGACATTATTCCTGCTAAAAATGACAGGACTTGTTCTGAATACAACTGTTCTTGTAACATTTGCAAGAGTGTGAGAGAAGTGTGCCAATTAGCCTCTGGTTTACATGTTCTCATTCCTTGGACAGAAGCTATTAAATTGCTTTCAGTGATAAGTGGTTACATTTCTCTTCACTTTAGTGAAAATTTCCAGGTAAAACCTCAAGGCTTATGGTCAACAGTATTGTTTTACTGGTCTGTAACTGCCCGTTATACATTTCATGCACCTCTAAGCTACAAATTAACTTGTGGCCAACAGCCTGTCTTAAACTTGAAACTGACTCAGTCCAGATATTGGACATTTGGGATGGTAGCTTCATACTTCAGTGCACAAGAGCTTTTCCACTTGTTTAAAAACCCAGCAGATCTGCTTTGATTTAAATTTCTTACAAGACATCATTTTACAGATTACAATACATTGACAGAAGCCAAAGTTTTTATAAATAACTACACTAGTTAAACTTCTAACCTCTTGCCAAAGGACACTTAAAACTTCTGTGCCCATTAGCCACACAAACTTAACTTCTGGTCAGAACTTTGCCTTCTCTAAACCGTCTATCAGCGACGTTTGTAGGGAGCTTAAACATCTAAAAAAAAAAAATAAAAGCTGGACCTGATAATCTCCCCCCTTATTTCCTACGTTTAGCAGCCGACATAGCTGAACCAGAGACATTTTTAATTTGTCAACAGAACTGCATCCCTGTCATATGGAAGTCAGCTTTTGTTTTGCCTTTATTAAAAGGTGATCTGACAGCACTAAATTAGACCCATTTCCAAAGTGTATTTTAGCAAAGATTTTTGAAACAGATTAAGCAGTACTTTTAGAGAATCACCTTACCAGTCAAGTTTTAGAAAACATGGTACAGTTACCGCCTCCCTGAAGGTCCTAAATGATGTCATTGAAGCTCTTGATGCCAAGGATTACTGTGCTGCCCTCAGATCTGTTGGTCATGGGATTTTGGGTCAAAGGCTTTTGGACAGGGTTTACTGAACAGGCCATGGGTCGTTTTGAAATTATTTGACTGGCCATAAACTGTGTGTACAATATGGTTGTCAAACCTCAAGTTTTATGGACATTTCTAGAGGGGTTCCACAAGGATCCATTTCACATTTGGGCCATGGTCTAAGTGCAGCTGTGCATTTTTAATGCTAACGATTCAGTAATTTGTCATGCAAAATTAGTTGCCCTTGTCCTCAGCTTTCAGGCTCAACTAGTACAACTTAGACAGTTACTGAATGCAAGACTAAGCGCATGTTAATTTCCAACAAGGTGCCCACATCTCTCCCTGCCATTACCATGCAGGGTGTGCCCATCGAGTATAACATCTTGCATCACCTTAGATAATTTAACCCCAAGCCCCACATTGAAAACAAGGTTCAGCAGGATCTGAAGTGGAGAGTTTAAGATTTTAAACAGATTTATAAAATTTGTCTGCAAGCACCTGCATTTGTCAATTAAAATCCTTTTGGCAATGTATCAATTTTTAGAAGTGTTAGATCATTTTAATGCATGCAACCTCTTGTAAATGAGTTTTGGATTTAAAAAAAAAAAAAAATCCACCCCACACGAATTTATTCGAGTAGCGTCAGGATTTGTTATTTTACTTAAGACTGTAAAATTGCTGCAAAGTGTCTGAACACTTTCAAAACATTTACAAAGTTGACACATTTAGGATACTTAAAATTTATTTATGGACAAATTCACAAGAGTCACTTGTAGCCAGTCTGGAAGACAAAGAGACCATCAGTAAAGTTTCTAGAGTCAAGTTCATGAACAGTTTCTTCATCTTACCTTTGTCAGTCTAGGCCCCGTAGGGGAAGAACTTTTTCTGCTGCCCAGAACCAGGACTGCCTGGGGTGTCAGAGTCTGGACCAGAGCCATGCTCCTTCAGATAATGGATGCTTTGATAGTAGTCCTTGCCCTTCTCATGATTCTTGTTGAAAGTAGTGTAGGTGCCAGGAGGGTACAAGCCATACAGGAGCCTGTAGTCAAACTGGGGGTAAGGATAGGGAAGAGGATAAGTGTACAGATCAGGGTAGACCCAAGGGCCAACAAAGGGCACAACTGGGCTTGCAAGAGAGTCCATTGCAAACCCTGGACCAGCTCCCAAACGGTCAGCTGGGTAGCCAACTTCCTCAGTTTCATGCTGAAAGTTTCCAAGTTCAGCTTCTTTCAGGACACTAGAAGTTTCACCAGACTGGAGAACTGGGCCAGATGGTGCAGATTGAGCTTGCTGCTCAGTACTGGAGCTGACAACATCGTTGGAGCTTAAAGCCTCATGGTTAGCTAGCCCCTCTTCAGAGAAGATTTTGGGAGCAACAGCCCACTTCATTTCTGGGAAACAAGAGTTAAATTAGTACATCCTGTAAAAAGTCAAGCCTTAGTTAAATATTTCAGGTTGTTACCTGGTGGACTAGCTTGGGCAGAACCAGCATATCCAGGCTGAACAGGTATATAACCTGCACCAACAGCATATCCTGCTGGAAGTGCAGGAGACAGAAAGTTTCCTGATGCTGGGCTTGTGTGAACAAACTGGGAAGAACTGGGCACTTGCCCAACCATTGGCACATCTCTAGCAGGGCTGTAAGAGACAGGTGCATATTGGCCTCCAGGCCTTTCCCGGTAAGAGGAAGAATGGCCATCAGTGTATGTACCACCACTACTCTGATCCTGGGATTTTGAACCTAAAGTGGGAAAAAAAAAAAAAAAGTAAAGATACATAAATACAAAGGGTTAATCCAAAACCTTACCTTTAGTTGGAAAGCCATGTGTACTCAGGATCAGCAAGGCACAAATGAATGCCCTAAACATAAAACAAAACTCAGTGAAGCACAGTTTAATTCAACAAACACACAATTATGCACGCTTACCTCAGATAAAATACAGCAGTCATCATGGTCAAACCTAGCAGTAATGAATAAGGTGATCATATCGGTTTATAAATGTTGCCCAGAACAAGTCCTGCCCAATCAGAGCTTAATGATTTAATGACACACAGCTGCTGCTCAGTGACTCTGGACAACATCAGACTTTTTATTGTTATTGAGACAGTTGATTGAAATGACTGCAGCTGTTTAGCATTTTGTGGAAACGTTCATTTTCACCTATCAAATGTAGTTTTTTATCTCATTATTTTTAAAGGACTGGTTTTGAACTTTTAAAGTTTTATTCACAAACCAGTCATTTTTATTTATGAACCTGTGGAGATTTATGAAGCTCAGTGATAGAAAATATAAAATTAAGCTTCATTATTGTTTCAGAATTGTGTCAAATGTAATGTCATAATGCTGCTTTATGATTCTTTCCTAACTTCTCACCCAGTCGTAAAATAACTTGTGATATCTCATGAGACAATATTTCTAAAGTTTGACCAAAACACCTACAACTTTGTTATTTCTCATCACAAGATGGTCTTAGTTTGAAACTAGTGGGAACGTGGGAAATGTGTATTTAATATAGGAATTTTAGGCTTTTTTTATTAGGTAAATTATGACATATTTATGTGTCTCATATCTATGTTAATCTGAGATTATATTAGTCTCATTTCATATTGGAATTTCAAAAAACAAGCACAAAACATATTTTTTATAATCTTAAGGCAGTCAGAGGACTGTGTCTTGACACTGATTGAACGATGACGTTTTAGTCACATTTTTAATCACATTTTTTGTTGTGTTTGTAACATATCTTATAAACCACTGGATAAATTTAAATGAAATTCTCAGAAAAATAATCAATAGACATCCATCTACATTTGAATAACTTTTTGAGAAATCCTGTTCTGCGGGACAGTGGCTCAGTTGTGAGTCATCCTCACTACAAACTCTAACACAGGGCAGCTTTAGCTGAGTGATTAGGGGAGAGTGCTGGAGTTACAACTCCACCACTTCTCAGTCCCATGTTAAACTCACTGCCTCTGATGTGTGTCCCATCAGTGTATGAATGTGATTTAAAGCACTGATAAGTCTTTATAGAATGATTTATTTAGATTATCACTGCGGAGAGACATAGTAAAATGTGAATGGGTAAATGAGGGCATGGATTGTGTCGTAAAGCATTTTGAGTATCCTGGTTGGATAGAAAGGTGCTGCATAAGTACAATCCACAACATTTTTGCTAAAAAACTTTGGCATTACCTGCTATTGTTAATCCTGTTTGACTGTTAGTAAAATATCTAAAGAATCCCTGGATGGATTTTACAGCTATAACTTTCTCTATAACTCTAATCTCTTCTTAGCATAAAATGATTTTAGTTGAAAACTCTAGCATAAAAGGTTAAAGGGCTTTGAACCCACAACCATGAAAACATTCTAATCTTAATAAAAATAAATAAATAAAATTAAAAATCAAGTTTTCCTCCCTGTGATTTTTTATAACATAAAGACATCTCACAAAAAAGTCTCCCTGACAGATATTGAATTAAAGATAGGATGTTCCTAAATACTTTTGAAAACTTGTCACTGTTTGGTGACCAACACTCTCCCATTGCTGAAGCACATAAAGGTGCAATTCTTGAATATCTCAGTTTGGTGAAGATAATTGCTAATCTTCACACATTCCTGTCCTTTTGAGTCCCTTCACTCACATTCAGTTGGCTCTACAAAGTCTGGTGACCTCAGTCTCCCTCATTTACAGCCAATGACTTTAAGTGTGTTCAATCCAATCTGCAGGTATTTATTGAGAGAGAAGTGCACAGACTCCCACTAAGTAAATTGAAATCACTGTGTCCCGTGGGACAGGGATGGCTGTGGGGGGGGGGGCTCACAATCAGTGAGGGATATAAGAATATTTATGCATCACTCATGATTTTATTACCATTTATTCCATCTATAAAAAGGTGTACTGTTCCAGCTCTGTCACTCATAAATTATTTTAATGCTCTCTAATTCAAACAGAGCACAAGAGGAAGATGGTAATGAGAAATTTGTTGGCTGCAAAAATATCTCTTGAATCACTGGACAGATTTGATCAAAACTAGCAGAAAGTAATTACCCCATGTTTATTTACAACTGATTAACTTTTGGTGCCAACCCCCATTCAAGATGGCCACCATACCTAAGTGACCTTAGAAAACACAAATTAAAAGAGTAATGATAAAGGGCTCTCCGACCACATTCAGGACATGATGCCTGTGCATCATTTTGCAAAGTTTGAACAATGATGATTAACCCCAAAGCTATGTTTGATGTCAAAATGGGCAGACCCCCCAAAAAAAAGATCCCACACCAATCAGATTAACCAACGGCCATTATTCAGTTTTGTGCACTAGGCTCTGAAGAAACTTTGGCCCAAATTTAAAGTTGATATGCTTCAAACTGAAAAGAAAATAGCATTTGTTCAAAATGGCTGAAGTGTTTTACAATGTTGTCAAGAGATTTTTTTGTAGGACACGAACTGATGCACGGGTGCACCAAATTTTATAGGCATACATTAGTCAGAGGAGCTTCAATCAAGATGGTGCTTTAGAGAAAATTTGCAACAAACACATCTGGATCTTTGTGCCTCCCTATGTTTTCACAAAGTCTAAATATCTGCCAGGTTTTGAGAAGCTCATCCCTCTAGAACATTATGAAAAATGCACTTATGAACTTTTGGTGACATGTTTAAGATTGCCAAGCTGCCCTGGCCACGCCCTGTAGCGGCTGCTAGTGATGAATATTTTCTTGGTCTCTAAAAGTGTCTAAACTTTACCCAGCAATTTTGAAGCAGCTAGGATGAAAGGTTTGGGTGGGAGATTTTTTCAAACATAACGTATTTTTATACTGCCACTAGGCAGCGCAGTGGTCAATTCAAAATATTTGTATTTGGGCCATTCTCAGGACTGGATGGCTATCTATCTCTTACATTTTTGCACAGTTTGGACAATTTACAGTGACGTTACGCCCAACAATGGGATCAAGTAACACGGTGTATTCCAAAAAATTTGAAGTCATTAAGCTAAAATTGGAGGATGAAATAGTGTTTGGCGTGACATGCAACTTATGGGACGGCTGTGGCGGAGTGGTTAGGGGAGTTGTCCTGGAACCAGAAGGTCACCAGTTCAATCCCTTGTTCCAGCTGTCTCAGTCATTGTGTCCTTGGGCAAGACACTTCACCTGCCTCCCCTGTAGTTTAAAGTGCTTTGGAGTCCAGAGGGACTTGATAAAGTGCTATATAAGTTCAGTCCATTTACCATGCTAGAATTTGTCATTTTTTTCAAAATGGCCAACTTCCTGTTGGTTTTAGATTATGGTACCAAGAGACTTTTTTGTTTGTACTGGACTGATGTAACTATGTACCAAATTTCACATTTGTATATTAATGTCATAAGAAGGGCTAATGTTTAGAGGGCTTTAGAGACCCAGTTTGACACACCCACATCTGGATCTTTGCGCCTCACCAGTTTTACGCTGGTTCTAAATAAGGGCCAAATTTCATAAATCTCAGCCCACTAGAACATGGTAAAAAAAGCCTCCTGTCTGTACAAAAAAAATCAGGTTAAAACAATAAGGCCTTCTGCTTTTTCACAACTCTTGGGCCCCGATTATACAATCAATTTTACAGATACTGTATACAAAAAGATGTGGTTGTTACTGAGTCTCAATGCCAACACATACTTCATGTGCTAGTTGATGCATGAGATCTTTGCCTAAAACTTTAGCATTAACTGTTGGTGTCAACCATATTTGTCTTTTAGCATATCTCATGAACCACAGGATTGATTTTTAATGTAACTCTCACACAATAATCATTTGATGTGAATCTACAACTGATTATGTTTTGAAGTCAGTCCATTTTAAGATGGTTTCTACAGCTAATTGAATTTGCAGACAAAAAAACTCTTTGCAACTCAGTCAAATTTACAAGATTTGTAGCTGAGGGTGATTCACAACTCATGTTCTGAGCGTGATTGTGCAACATATCATGACTTAGTGAGGGTGTGGGACACTTTGACAGGAATGCCCAACATCACATTGTTCTAGCTCCAGCTGTGTAAAACATGAAATGTAAACTATGCTGGTGAGTGCAGCCAGAGTCATGCTAAGCAAATAAAAGCAGTGATGTAATACACCCTCCTACTCTGTCAGCTCAGGATTGAAGACATTGTTCATTACCAGAAAGACACTTGAACCCAGTGTAGCTTAGTGATAACGCATAAATCAAATCATGATAAATGCACCTGATTGCTCTTTGTTCTGAGTGCACATTGCACTGTGTTCTAATGCAGAAAGATGGATTCTTATGTAAAAATCAATAGAGGAGGATATTCTCCAGAAATGTGTAAGCGTTTAACATTATGGATCTTTTTTGACAGAGAAGCAGCTGCTGCTTCAAGCTGAAAATGTTATTGTTTTTGTCAATCAATATATGAGCCACTTCTTTCACCATCTTCACTCTTCAAGCACCATTTGTCTTCTCAAGTACACTTAGATGGCCCATGTCCAGTTCCAAGATACTCTATGATGATTCTAAAATATTGTTTTTTTTTTCTTTCCTACTGCTGATCAGGCAGGGCAGTTTCATATGCCTAAAAGGATTGGTTTGTTTTCCATCAAGTGGTCAGAATGTCCATGGAAATGTCAGAAAATATAAAAAAGTCAGTCCTTTAAAGCTTAGTGATGACTTCAGACGTTTAAGTTTTATATGCAACAAGATTTGATTACAATATGATGCAAAATTAAACACCCAGCTTTCCTTGAAATAATGCATGCCACCACTTTTCATGTCAGCTCCAGCATCAAAGTTGAGCTGCCTGAGCTCTGTCAATTATAGTGTTGGTTAAGGTCAATATGGTAAAATGGTAAATGGATGGAACTTATATAGCAGTTTATCAAGCCTCATCAGACCCCAAAGTGCTTTACACTAGAGTCATTCACCCATTCACACACTGATGGTGGTAAGCTGTAGCCACAGCTGTGGCACACTGACAGAGGTGGGGCTGCCATGCAGTGCGCCACCAGACCCTCTGACCACCATCAGTAGGCAAGGCAGGTGAAGTGTCTCGCCCAAGGACACAACAACTAAGAAATCTGGAATGGGGGATTGAACTGGCAACCTTTTGGTAACAGGACAAATGCCCTAACCACTCCGGCACAGCCGCCCCAATAAGCAGTGGTGATCCTCTGGGTTAACTCCAAAAATAAATCGGTTGATCAGTTACATCTAATGATTACTTTCTGAAAGGTTCATCATTATCTGGCGTGTGGTTCATGAGAGAATCAGGTAACAGACAGACACAGCTGACTGCAAATAGTTATTGATTAAATTGTACATGTTTTTGTGCAATCTGTTAGTGCTCAGAACATTTGTAAGGAATCAGTCTCATCTACTATCACAACAAATCTTGAGATAATTTCATTGAATTTACCTTAGTTTTAGCCACTTCGGTGTTTTTAGTTGGTAAAGTGGTAACCATCTTGAATCAGGTTGACTACAAAAATGAATTATTTGTAGGTGTATACATTCAATGATTACTGCCTGCTAGTGTTATCAAATTTAATTTTGTTATTTCTAAGATATTTTGTTAATCCTAATTCTGTGGGTTTAAGTTTAGGTTGAGTCAAGAAAGGCATCTGGTGTAAAACAATTGCCAAATCTTTAATGTGAGTTTGCCTGCAGAAGGGAGCAGCTGAAAGAAAAACATCAACAAGATCTGCATTTTTAAAGATTTTAGCTAATGTTCTACTACATTTAACTTTTTTAATTAGCATATTTAAACTAGCATTTTGCTACTTTTAGCTAGTATTTACTATTCTAAACAATATTTTTCTGCTTTGAGTTTGTGTTTTGCCATTTTAGCTAACCTTTTCTGCTTTTTGCTTTGTGTTCAGCTTTTTTTTCAGCTTTGACATCTTGGTTTCATCTTCTAAGTTGTTCAGCACTCAGCATTTGTATTTTCTGGGAAAATTATTTTCATGACTTTACTTTCTTTTTTCCAGTTTAAAGAAAATTTATATATATTTCTTTATTTGTTACAGTCATTTCCGGGGTCATTTAATTTAATTGTGGATCTAAGTGTCTTTTTCAAGGCATTCACTGATATTTAAGAGTGACTTTTATTCACTTGTCTTGTGTTGAGGTCCTTGTTGGACCTTCTATTTGACACTGGATACACTTTCAGCTGCTTTGAGAGGCTCCTTCCTGTCAGAGGCTGTGACGAATGCAGATACTCAGATGAAGACATTAATGGTGCAAAAATGTCCTCCTTCCTACTTCTTATTGTTTTATGAAGCTGACACACAGCCCAATCTGAGATTGATTCTGCTGCTTCTCTCCATTGATTGTGCTGCCTGCTGTTCTGCTGTCAAGTGTGCACAGAAGAGAAATGCACCAAGAGGGAAAAAAACACATAAAAACACTTTGATTCCTATTTGTATTTATTCTTCTCACCGTGACGATCTGAAGAATAGTTTTTTATTAATTTCATGGATTATTTGCTCATTATGCATTAATCATGGTGCCCCATCTGAAAGGTGCAGGCGCCACAGTGTGAGAAATAGCCATTCTGATCTCAATTAGATTATGCCTCAGCTCTCTGTCTGCCCATAAATCACTTCTCCAAAATGAAATTAACAGTTACTGGAGCGCATTAATATCCCAAGTCAGGCAGAAGGGGGGAGGCAGTGAGTGGAACCAGCCATCTCTCACAATATGAAAACATCAATTTGTTTGTAAAATATCAACATCACACGTGCAGGCGTCCTCCTCCTCCTCCTCCTCCTCCTCCTCCTCCTCCTCCTCCTCCTCTTCCTCCATCACTGAGGCTGACAGAGAGAAATGATGGTGTGTACGCTGCAGGTCTGCCTTCTGGTGATGCTGGGGTCCCCTTAACCCCTAAACTGGAAACATCTAGTTTTAACTGTGGTTAAATGTGTGTGGTTTACAGTAAAGATTGAAACACGTTGTTTAGATTCTAAGAAAAATCTATCATCAGTTAATTGGTTAGTTGGTTTTTGTACACTAAATACCTGCTAAGTGAAAAAATATACAAGGTATTAGCTGCAGGATTTATAATTTTGCGTGTTTTTTATGCCGCTTTATTTCTATTTTTTTACCCTCTGTCATATCTTGTGCACTTATATTTTAAATATAGTTTGTGTTTAAAAGTTTCTTTGAAGAACTTTGCAGTTTTTAGGCTATGAAAAGAAAAAAAATACTGACTTACTACACTATTTACAGTGAACTCTGTCTGCTAGAAAAATTTCTCATGAACTAGACAAATTTCAATGAACGTTAAGAAAATCCTCAATGGGTCATCATCATTTCTTCAATTTCAGTGCCAATCCATGTCATCATCTTAGAATAAATCATAGATAAAATGGCTATAATTCAGTCAGTTTAACTGATATTTTGCTAAAACTTGGTGTAGTCATCACTAAGACTCATTTATAATACATAGTTTGAGTGTGATGTCTCATTATTATAGATTGCACTTAATGTTTTTGTCAAGGTTTGACCAAAATAGCAACAACTGTTATTTCTAAAATTAAGATGATCTTGCATTGCATGCATTGCTTCAAGGAATACTAAACATTTTAATAATATTTATGTTTTAGAACTGAGGATGACTTCAATTTTCCAAATTGTTTGTTTCGTACATTTGGAAACAGCCACACCCAGATGTTTTACCTGATTTGATCTGGATCAGAGTAAACTCGTCAGCCCATCCTTATAGGGTGAAAAATGTTGTCCATCATGTTGATCATCCTGATGGCTGATGGTGTTCAATGAGGCCATCTAAGTGGAACCCTTTGATGGTCCTACCAGAACTCTGACTCAGATCCCACATTGACAAACTGCAGGCAGATAAAAAAAAGAAAAGAAAAATGGTAAATTAAAATCTCACATATCAGTCTTTATGGAACAACTTCTCCATCCTTCCCTCTCCATCCTTCCTGTCAGCTGGTCTCTCTGAGGAATTTCAGTCAGTCTGTGGTTTCAGTCGGAGGTCAGAGGTCATTTAACATTCCCCCATCAGGTCTCCCTTGAGTCATTACCATTTTAATGCCATACTTCAATCCATCACCTCTGTGATGGACACTGCACAGTGGGTAAAGTCTTCATCCCACAGGGCTGAATCCATTCCACCAGGTGACTGAGGCGAGGCTCGATGCTGCTGTACAGTTAGAGGCTGTCCTCTCGTGCTCAGATTTGTGTTAACATGTGGATTCTAATTTACAGAGCACAAGTAAATTCAGGACAGAAATGTAATATACAGAGTCATTACTGTGTAACTGCAACCAAAATCCCAGTCACTCTAAGACAACTTATGCCAACTTGTGCAGATTTTGTTCAACATGTTGGTGTAAGTTGCATAAATTAGGTGCAAGTTTTGAATAAGTTATCAGCCCGATGTCCAGCCAGTAATTTTGGACGAGGTGCTGCTGATGAGTAAGGCACAAGTTACAGATATGCTACAGATAATTGATGCATCAGGTCACATAAGTTATTCATTTGTTACTTATAAGTGGACATTTATCCAAAACAAGTGGGACAATTCTGAAGCAAACACAACCTTTTAAACCTCTGATTACCTTTACTTATACACAGTTTATGTCCAAAATCAGTTTAACTTATTCATAACTATTTTTTTTAATAATAATAGAGCCAAACTATGCAAACAAATCAACAGAATGCCAAAAAAGCAATATATTTTTTCCATTTTTAAATGAATTGATCAAAATAATGTCACAGTCTGGTTTCAAATTTAAACAAGTTTAACACATCTTATACACCAGAACCTTGCAATCCTGTGCCGAACTTAAATTTTCAGATGCTGTATTTACAAAAAACTAGCTCCAACTATTTTAACCTGATACTGACAGAAAAAAAAAAAAACTTTGAGTAGTTGTGAAAATAAAACATTCACAAAATAAGCACACCTTTACTTCATTCCTGGTCATACAAAGAGACATGTTTCACTTGCATTATATTGCTTTATTCCCAAAGGTAAAGCAACATCCAGGCAGGCATGAATGGTGGCGATGTGCGAAGCTGAGCGGTGAAGCAAGGCTACACTCTTCAAGAAGCTGAACTCCATTGCAGCTAATCAAATTGTGGCCTTCAATATTAACGTGCTGGTGAGTTGTTCTAAAATTACACCTAATTTCCATCAGCGTGTTTTGTTTTTTTTAAAAGGTGATGCTGAGCATCTCTGTGTGACTGCTGCCTCTGTTGCTGTTTGCTCCAACATGCTGACAGAAGTTCTGCAGAAGTTCCACTAGTGTTGCACATAAGCTCTGCAAAAGTCCAAACATGCTGTAATAAGCTCGGACATGTTATAAGTTAGGGACAATTTACTCATAGGTTTTATATCTGTTTTAATTAATTAGCAAAACTGTAAGCTTAAAATCCTGATTCAATATGAAGTTAATATGTACAATGGACTGTCTGTATAACTTAGTTTGTGTTGATTTTCTGAGTAAACAGTTAACATTAGATGTCATGTGTTGAATATTTATTAAATAACATTTTTTGTTTAATTACTGAAGTAACTGGCACATCATGAAACAGAATGAGAGCTAAATAAACCTCCTGACTGTGGAGCGAAAAGTTTCTGTCATGACCTAAGCAGCAGCCGGCAGCCTGGTCTGATTGATTATTTAAAAATGGAAAATATGTTTAGAACATTTCTGCCTCTAATGTGTTCTTACAAATATTTCCATGTTTTAAAAAAATAACAATTAATTTTCAGGATGAATGACAATAAAAGAGCCTCAACCAAAGACTCCAACCTATTTAAAAATGAGAGAGATGGGACGAGGAGAAGGAACATAAAGGGAAGATAAAAAGTGTAAAGATGGAGCTAGAGATAGAATGTGCAACTATGCAATTCCCTAAACTCTGATGCCAGCTCTTACATCTGTCAGGATGTGAACAGCAGGAGGAAGAGGAGAAGGAGGAGGAGGAGGAAACCTCTGGACTCTCCATACATAATTAATGACATCATTTCAACTACACTATTGACTAAACAAATGCATAAATCACACAGGTCCGAGTCAATAGACAGGGAAATGTTTAATCATGTTCTAAGTAATGACTACTGTTTCCATAATGCCATAATGATTTTGAGCTGCTGATGTGGATTAATGTGCTGTCAGATTGACATCAGAGTGAGAGGAGACATGGAGCAGCCAATCAGCCTGACTGAACTGTGACTGACAGAGATAACCATGGGGGGAAAAAAAAACCACCGCCGTCCTCATGTGGAGTGGCAGGTGAAAAGTGGCTGTCAAAAAATGCACTGGATATTTGCTGTTTTGTTTATCAGGAGGCCGGCGCTGAATAAAAGTGCAGGAACATGTATGGGCTGTCCTCCTGCCTTTTCATCTGCTCCCTAAATGGGTCTGGGGATTGGAGAGTGCAGTTTATCCCCTTCATTCTGCCTGACAGAGAAACCATTTAAAGCTGGCCGCTGAGGAGACAGCAGTCTGTCACCAGAGACAGCGCTCAAATCAACTCTTCACATGCTGCTGCTCACTGCACCTCCTGCCTTCACATCAGCACGTTCAGCCTGATGCTGCCAGCTGTGAACCAAACCCCTCTGAGACGCCTTGTTACTAACATGTGGAAAAACATGCACCAAACATGGCTGGATAAACAAAAATTACAATATGTTTCTTTTCAAATGCATTGTAAGTCAACCTTTAAAAGCTGCTTAAAGACATGCGAAGAATAAAATAAAGACAAGAAATCATAACAGAAAAACTGCTGTGAGTTCCTGTTTGTTTCCATTAGGGCAGTCAAGATATTTTTAGCTTTGATCTTTTATTAATCTTTTATTAAACCCACAATCTCATATTTTTTCCTCCTAAAATATATATATATATATTTATTTGTTACTGATAACAATTAGGGGTATCCCGATACCGGTTTTTCTCAAACAAGAAACAAGTATAAGTCGCTCAATTTGGGTACAAGTCGATATTGGGTACTGATACAGAGTTTTCACTGAGTTAGAAACAAAACAGAAGACTTTAAAACACATTTCTTTTATTTTGAACAAGGTGGCTCTCCTTCCATATAGGCCTACAGTCCCTCAGACTGGATCAAATCAAATATACAGCATGATATACTTGTAAAAATGCTGGTATCAGGACTGATACTGATGTAGAATCTGTACTGGGACACCAATATGTAAATGAATAGCACAGTTCTGTAACAGTCATGTCTGTATTCAATGTAGTCTTACAGCACACACACACACACACACACACACACACATATATATATATATATATATATATATATATATATATACGCATATAGTAAAGCATTTTGAACCACAACATTGTGTCAAAGATGGTCAGAAAATGTAATTTGTCACCAGAGTTTCATGTTCTCTATCATTTTAAAGCTAAGCACATTTGTTAATGTTTAATTTAAACACATTAATCTTCATTTTCTTCTAAGTAATCAGCCATTTTAAATCCAGTTTAAAATGTATGTGCAGAATGTTTCTTTTTTATTATTATTATTATGTATTTTTTTTGTTGTTGTATTGTTTCGGGACCCTCATCTCTGGAGAACGCTTCAGCCTACGTGGAGATTTCCAGGTCTGCAGGCCTCAGGATCTCTGTCATGGGTAGACAAGTTTGATGAGTTCATCTTCTCCTGACACCCCGCTGAAGCTCGAGGGAATCTTCTATTCAAACAGTCCCACTCCTCTCTGCGCCCCCCCCCCTCGGCTTGCCATCCATCTGGGTCGCAGGTTAATGACTTTGTGTTTACCGTCCAACAGGCTCTTTGATAACAATGTGTCCTTCCCCTCCCTCCATGTTTCCACTGCCAGGACGATGAAGACGAGCGGTGTAGCAACAGGAAGAGAGGAATGTGACGCCACACACAAGGCTTTGTGGGAGAATAAGCAGCCTGGCCCACTTACTGAGAACCACTAATATTTATTCATGATAGAGAGAAAGTACTGGTTTGTTGGTACAAGCTACTTCATTTACATTCTGTTATAGACTGTTCTCTCCGGTGTGGGAGCTCTTTCTGTCTCCACATAGATGGAGCTGTCCTGCTTGCTCCTTTTTTCTGTCACCCAGTCAAGAAAACTCTTCAAAGCTCTCCGCAGAAACTTCTCTGTGTTGAAGTGCAGGTTGCCATCTTCAGTAAAGCGGTCTCAGCTGTTGACAACATTTACAAGTTGAGGAATTCCCTTCTTCTCTGGGATAGTTTTAAATACTCAAAGAATATAATGATGAATATTACCACTTAAACAGATACAAAATTCATTTTAGTTACAATTGTTTTCTAAATATGTACTGAAAACATTCATAAGTCAAAGAATAGGCTTAATTTCTAAACCTATGTTTTATAAAAAAGGGTCATAAAATACTAGCTAAAAGGGTTGTTAGTTGAAAAGGATGCTGAGCAGGAAATTAATGTGGTCAAAACATGTTCCATTATGGGAGCCATTTAAAAACTGTCACTTTCACGTTTCACACTCTCACATCTTTGCACTGTCATTATTTAAAAATTGGTCAAAAAAAATATCCAAGCTCATTGACTCAGTTACTTAATTGTAAAATACAAAAAGGAGAGCTTTAGTAAAACTGAATGGACATAAAAATGGATCTAAAAAGACAAAGGAAGTACAAGTGAAGTAAATGCTGATAAATAAAAACAGGAGTGCAGTAAGAATCTACAGTTTTATGCCCACTGTTTGGGATGATGCTTAAACTATTGACTCATTTTAGATTTATTACTTACCTTGTTTTTAACACATTTTGTAAGACAAGGAATAAGTTAAAATGATGATGTTAGAAGGTATTCAAACAATTGGACAATGGGCAGAAAATGAAATCCAGTTCTAAGTTAAAATGTATATTTTCAGATCTAAAAACTCTCATCCTCAGAGCCTGTGTCTGTCGCCCTGAGACTAAAACAAAAAATGGGTCCTCAACCTGCAGTTTCGCCTATTTCTCCTTACCAAACCACAATATTCATAGAACACCCTTGTCATACCCGTGGGGGCGGTACCACTTATGTCAGCATTGAAATACTGTAAATTTAAACATTATTTTAACAGCCCTCATGATTACAATTAATCACAAAGTATAAGAAATAAGGCTGTATCTAAAATTCAGTGATTCAGTCACAGAATTATTTTCAGTGATATATAAGTTGCCATGCTTTAGTAGCAGTTCACAATGCTTACGATTAAAAACAATTCAACTCTGCTGCAAAAATGTAGAGATGTATGTGTCTTCTTAAAAGCTTTCTATTGTCTGGATGAAATGAAGTTTGTCAATATAACAAAGTATTTATTTCCTAAAAACCTGTTATATTTAAGCAATTTATGTTAGGTTTAAGGCTTGTAAAATAAAATGCATTCATCTTTTTTCTGGTGCACTTTTAATATCTTGCAGGAAAAACTCACATGAATGTCATATGAGAAAGTTGACATTTTAATCCCATGTTCTGTGAAAACATTAAAATAAAAAGCTTAATATATGTTTTTCTCATGATAACCAAATGAGTTAGAACTAAGGTTCCCAGACATTTCCATACCAAGGCCCCCAATCAGCATTAGCTTAGATTCAATTTATGATGAGGA
>JARVJO010000140.1:6021343-6048566 GCA_031762555.1 Cynodonichthys magdalenae | reverse complement strand
ATTTATTTATTATTGAAAATTGTTAATTGTCTGAAATAAATTTAATTCATTCATTCATTCATTCATTCATTCATTCAAACATATTAGCATATTGTCAATAAACCAATGCACGTTGTCATGGTTACAGTTAGAAAATACCAGCAGTGTGTACACAAGTGTGTGTGTGTGACTGGATGCTGGCTGTGGCCCAGCCAGGTATAATAATGTCTTTTAATGGCAACACATTAATGCACATAATGAAAGACAATCAATAGCAATAACGTACAAGGCTGTGAGTGGCCAATGCACCTGCAGCTCGTCAGCACAAAGTCAACCCGTCTTTATTTACACCTCAAACACATCATTTGCCTCCTCTGCACCGCGTTGCTAAATCTCCTCCTTCCAGCTGAAATGTATTGCCATTTAAACATGACAAAGAGGCCATCGAGGTGGCCATTACAATAATCCATCATGTCCAGCAGTGGTTGGATCCAGCCTTGCGGTAAATCCAATCTAAGTAGGGTCAACAGTGTTTTTTTTTCCCTTCACTGTGGCTGCCCGGTGTGTCTGGTGGGCTGTCATCAGTTAGCTTTTGTCAACACACGGACACATAAGGCACGTTAATGCTGCAAAGCCGACAGCAGGCAGACACACAAATGTCATCGTACAGTAAAATACCATCATTAAACCCACATCTGTTGTTATCAGACAGTATGTACCACAGGTCTCATCAAGCTGACACTTTTTACCCATATCCAATAAATGTGACTGAAACAGCTCTTCACTCTCTGGGATGGCTGTAACCACTTCTAGATATTAATCTGTGAACCGGTGCCTATTGTATAGATCTTTAGTCTACCTCAGCCACTGTGTCCCCAGTCATCTTACAGCCAGTCTAAGGAACCCCATATAGAGTTAATCATTACATCCCAAGCCCTACCCTCATTGATTAGCCACATACTAAAGTGGGCAGAGCAGTCAATCCTGCATTGGATGCAGATTGCTGTGACAGAACAGTCGTCTCAGCCTTTTAAAACTGCCTCAATTTTCTGTGTGTGGCGCTAAAGAAATATTGAGCGGCTGCAGGGCTCCACTCAACAGGTTCAGCACAGACATGTTCATGAAGCTGCTGGTACAGCTCTGTCTCACACAGCCACACAGGATTGGTTTTCATCTGCTAGATTTCATCAGAATTGACTTTTTGCTTTCTGTCAGTTGAGATGAAAGAAAAAGAACGACTCGTGGTCCCTAATCAAGTCACATTACGTGCATCATGTGACATAAAACAGTAGGCTGAGGAGAGGATTGGATTATCTGAACTGACCAACAACAGAGATGCAGCTCTCTGGAGACATATCTCTGGTGGAGATGTGTTTGAAATTAAAACTTTTACCAGCTTCCTACTAGTGCTGGTGCTTTGAACGATTCCGGATCCAAAACTGGTTCCTCACAATGATTCCCAATTCTAATTCTTTTTAGAGGCAGGGTCAAAAAAGGTTTACATAGTTTAAATGAGGTAGCTATTAGCTAACTAGAGTTATTTCTGGATGAAATTAGTCATAACTTCTGTAGGAATTTTATTTGAATGAACATTTTACATTTATAAACTTCACCCAGAATTCCTCACAGGGCTATTATCAACCATTATACAGTATAAATAAAAAAAATATGAACCTGATACAAAAGTTATGGATTTACTTTTCACAGGGAGAGCTTTATTTAAAAAAAAAATAACACATTGACACATATCCAGTGTTACTGAGCTGTTACAATTTTAAGGTTTAGTATAACTTGTAAGCTGCCTCAGTGTTTGTATCAGACACGTTTTATTGTTTTACTTACCCATGAGTGTGAGCAAAGGTTTGTGCAGCGCATCAAAAATAGAACCCTGAGCCGTGTTTAATCATGCTGGTTGTGCAAAACCTCCTTTGCTCGATGCAATCTTATTCTTTTAATAAAGTTAAACTACACTTTAGACCGCGGCAGCGCACACTACCTATGGATTCATCTTGATTGGTGTTTGGCGACTTCTTCTTCAGGTCAGACTGTGTATCGAAACCAGGAATCAAAATTAAAAAAAGAATTAAAACATTAGTTCAAGTTCAAACTACATTTTGTGAGCAACCAACTCTGATGAACGATTGCTGAAGTCATCACAGTATTGAATGTTTTAGTGGTTGTTTCCTCTAAATATCCGTATGATCTAACTTACCTGTGTCTTTCCATAAAATATACATATACTGTATATCCTCTTGGTTTGATTTCTTCCTTGTTTCCTGGTCTACCTCATTTAAATTCCTCATCTCCTTTCATGACAAAGATCACTCCATCCTTCACTGCTTCTTCAAGGACCTATTCAGCTCAGCCTACTTACCTGCAGACACACCTACAGTATCTGACCACCCTCCACTTTCTTGTCCTCTTCACAGACCTTGTCTCTCCTTCTCTGGCTCCTTTCACTCCCTCCTGCGTTGACTTATAAAAAGAAACAAGTATGGCACAAATTCCACTGAAAGATTATTAATTTTGAAGCCCTCTATGTATCTATGCCCAGTCTTCAGATGCTTGTTGTATAGATGACTTGTTAATACTCCATTGTGTCTAAAAATGTAGCTTTTTTCTATCTTTGTGTGTTCTCCGAGTGGCAGGCAACTTTGGCTCCAAAAGCCAAAAATCACAAAACAAGTGTCACATTGAACAATAATAAATTAATCTCTTACAAACAGCAGTAACTCAGGCCAAACTTAGGCTCTTTCACAAAACAGTTATGTGCACAGACCAGTTTGTGTTGATGCTCCTTTGGGCTGTTCATAAATCACTGATAATGCTGGCCACATCCCGTGCAGACATGAGTGTTCAGAAATGAAGTTGCATGGAGTTGAACTCATCTGAGTTATTGTGAAACTTGAGATAATAAATGTGCGACGGAAATGTCCTTTGTGTTGTTTCACTAGCAAGGACCACGCCATGAAACAAGTTTAAGGATTTTATTAAAGGAAGGGGTCAAAGAGATGGATGGGATGAATGGCGAGACATCTGGGGAGGTGCGTGGATGGCTTGGGGCAAAGACTCAGAGTGGGGTACAGGGTTCAGGAAAAATCCTTTCCCGAGCCTGGTTAGGACCCCCCCAGCTGAAACCTGAAATGGAAAAGATTAGAAGGCGATTTTGAGGAAGGGATGGAGAAGAAAGGAAGAGATGAATGGAAGGAGAAAGGGATGAAGAGATGAGGAAGGGATGAAGGGGAGGAGAAAAGGAATGGAGGAAGAGATGAAGGTGTGAGCAAGGGAAGAGGGGATGCAGGGAGGGATGAAGGGAAGGAGGAAGAGATGAAGGGATGAAGAGATATAGGGATGGATGAAGGGATGAAGGGGAGGAGGAAGGGATGGAGGGGAGGAGGAAAGGAATGAAGGTGTGAGCAAGGGAAGAGGGGATCCAGGGAGGGATGAAGGGAAGGAGGAAGAGATGAAGGGATGAAGAGATACAGGGATAGATGAAGGGATGAAGGGGAGGAGCAAGAGATGAAGAGATATAGGCATAGATGAAGATATAAAGGTGAGGAGGAAGGGATGAGTTTATGTAGATGGGTGGATGAGGTGTGGTCCTGCTACTGAACTTAAGTTAACATATCAACTTCATTTTTTTAAAACATGATTATGTTTTACTATGTATCATATAATCTCATGATTTATTTATTTGATTTATGTTTTCTGTGTTGATCTTAGATTATATCTTATTTATTTTTTTGCCTTGTTAAGCAGTTTGAGTTCTGTGTTTGAAAAGTGACTTGTAAATAAAGTTGAGTAATTGTGCAGTACCAACCGGAAAAACTCAAATCTTTTGAATGAAAATATATAGAACATTGTAGTCTTATGGTATGTTGCTAAATAAAGACTTAACAAAAAGATGAATTTCCTGAGATGTGCCAAAGTTGCTAAACAGCACAGATGAGTTTGTGCAGACTCCCAGCTGTTTAAACAGGAGCAGGAGTTACAATGACTCTTTGCTCAGCTGAAGAAAGGATCCTGGTTCTGAATGAATGTTCTGTCCAAAGCTCAATATGCTGTACCGTGACCACACGGTAAAATGACTCTTTGCCAAGAGAGCAGCTGCTGAACTTCACTGTGGAAACTTAAATCAGAGTGTGTTTAATCTCTGTTGATCCTCACAGTTGTCTGCATCTCTTTCAGTGCTCATTATTTCTGCTGGAGGATTTAAGAAAAGCTGCCTGACAGGTAAAATCTGAAAACTTCGTTAGAGATGCCTAATTTAAAATATGTCTCAGCTTTTTTTATTCCAAGACACTGAACACATATACAGAGCTTTTAATCTGCTATGATTAATATTTTCCTACTTGGAATAAGTTATACGGATTTAAAGTTGCATAAGAAACAAGCTGTGTGACTCATTCAAATCTTTTATTTAAGAAGTCTTTGATATGTTGCCTCCCATTGTGTTCATGCTTCTGAAAAAAATCAACTATTTATTTTATTGTACATTTTGTAAGATATACAGCTTCTATTACATCAATGTGATCAATGCCACAAATGTATCTTAAAGTATTTATTTAAAGCAGTAATATTTGAGTGCAGTGCTCTTTAACATGAACAATCAACTCTCAAATAGGACACAAGACAAAACTGAGATGTTCAAGAGGATGCAACCAAACACTGCATATTCTTTAGAGCTTTTTTTTTTGCCTCCTAGTAAATGTTTATAAAAATATCAGTTTTATTAGGATGTCTACAATGACTTCATTTATGTACAATTATTGGAACTGGATTTGTGGGTGTGTTGCATATGAAATTATCTTCATGGACTCCATGATAGTTCAGTTCAACAGAACCACTGCTGTTTTGAATAAACACTTGAACAAAAGTCAAATAGGATGTGGTAGTGCATTCAAACACATTTAGCGATTCAAACATCATTTTACAGGTTGATAGGAATTGACAGGAATTATTTTAAATTATTTTTAATGCAATTAATCTAAACTTTCTAACTGAATGTATATGTATTTACAGTTTTTACACAAACTAATATTTATATACTGCAAATCAGAGACTGAGAAAATCAAATAACATCAGGAGCTTCAGAAATTGACCCTTTGTGAAACATCATCAAAATAAAGTGGAGCAATTTTCCCCTGTCAGGAACTGTTATTCTAAAGTCATTATTCTAACATGTCAATAAGGATCATACGTTCAGGTCATGTTCCCTATAAAACAGCGCTGAAAAGTTTTTAAAGTTGTGAGTTTCTGTTAAGTTTGCACAACTCATTCACTGTAAACTGTATTTTTGGTCAGGTCAAAGTGTAGCATTTTAAGAAACTCTTCTATAGTATATCAGTGTAGATACTGTATATTCCCTTTATCGCTTTGTGCCCTGAAAAAGCAACCCCTAACTCATTTTTTTTGTACATGACAACTTTTCAACAGACAAGACAAAAAAAAGATTCTCCTGAGGAGTTTGTTTTTTCCTCATTTTTGCTAGCCTATAGGTTCACCAGTACATGAAAAATAACTGCAGCTGAGGCAAGCACAGGAAAGGGGCTCAAACACAAGCAACCATTTCTCCAAATAGAATGTCATGAGGATCAAACAATATTGATATTGATATTTTAAAGTTTTTTTTTAATTATTTTGTGTGCCACAGCACCAAATGATGTATAGGCCAGTAATGGTCTTTGGTACAGTGGTTCACCTATGTAGAAAACACAACAACAATGAAGCAGCTTTTGTCTTCTTTTGTCTTTATCTTGTCAAATAACTTTGTATGCTGAAATACTTGTCAGTTAAAAAAGGCAATTCTTAACAGTATAAACAAAACAAACCTTAAAAAAACAGTGAGACTCATATCAAAAACATGCATACTACTTAACTCTAAATTGTGCTTAGGTGTGAGTAAATGGTGTGGCACTGTGACGGACTTATGGTCTGTTCAAGGTGTACATCGCCTTTCGCACAGTGATCCTGGAAACAGACGAGCTTTCCCACGACCTGGAAAGGAAAAAGTGGGTAAAAGATAATGGAAGGACGTTAAAGTACAGGTATTCTTGCCACCTCGTGGTGTGAAATGGGCATTTCAGTTAGAGTTCCTGGATAAATAATTTTTTTATACAAATAAATGACAATTAATATCTGGAACATGCTGGGTCATAGTCATACAGTAAGTCAGACACTTAGAAATATACCATTTGGTAATTTTAATAGCTGCATCTGTAATAAGAAACTTGAAATCATTTGAGCTCGAACAATCAACCTGTATGAAATGAAGCTGCTGTTCTTTACGTCAGAATCAGCTGAGTTGTTCTCATCGACCTCAGTGTGTCTGTTTACTGCCGAGACGAACCAGTGCCTGAGTTAACTCCATTTAATGTGGCCTGCAGTATCTGAAATACATAAATATGTCAACTGAAGGAGCCTTAATAGACCCGTGTAGGCTAGTAATTGCAACAGTATTGTTTCCTTCTGATTAGGACAAAAGTGTTCCCTCTGGACCCCCCCACACCCCCCAGGCCTACAGCTGCTTCATCTGCATGAGCTGCCTCTTCCAACACTTTAATCTGCTCCCTGCTCAGGTTTTTAGAATAAAATCAATGGGAATACATGATTGTTTAATGATTTTCGGAGGAGCTCACTTCGACCACAGCTGCATGATTTAGAATGACTAATTCCACTTTTTAGCATTGATCCACGGCGGTGGGTGGCCGGCGTCCTCACTGAGAAATGGCTGCATTTAGAGGCTGCTTGCTGGGCACGCCCTCCTATTAGCAACAAGGAAGATACACTCAAGGTTACAGGCAGGACAGTAAGAGTCGAGGCTGAGTTGGGGGAGGTATGTTGGTGTGTAGGGGAAGTCTAACAAGAACAAAGATGTCCGTTTAGTGTCATGTTCTGATGGTATTTTTTACTGCCTATTTTCTGCAACTACAAACAAAATTCAAATGTGGCACAAGCGAGGTACGGCACAATACCAAAACACAAGAGTTGTACAGAAAGAAAAGAGCAAAAATAAAGTGTTGTGAAAATAATTTGTATTCATCAAACTTGGAGTTAAAATAAAATTATATTAATTCCAGAATGTTTTTTCCTCGAAAGAAAACGTGATTTTAATGAATAAAAATGGAACATATGTTATACATAACATGTTTCTTAGGTTGTTCTGTTCAGATGAACAACAGCAGTCTGTAAAAGAATTGAACCATGTGTCATAACACATTATTTTACCTGTGCTGATAAATGAGACTCACGGTTTTAAAAACTATAAGAGGCTGCTGAAACAAAGGCTTTTATGTATGTGTATGTTTATTACCAACAAGTGTCACCAAACCTTTTTAACTTGGTGTTCTTTCATTTCAGATACAGTATAAATGAACTCTTCCACTTTACTGTCAGTTGCTGCTTCATGCAAACTATCAGACTGAATCAAAATGAAGAATTATTAAAATGGCTGAATTGTTTAAGTAAACAGAGGTTTCAAGTAATGAAGTGCAAATTCTTTTGATTATTTACACTTTACTGGAGTAATTTTTTTCAGCCAACCTTTTACCTCCAGTTCTTACATTTTCATGAATTTATGTACTTTCTACTCCTTACATTTTAAAATTTTCACTTCTATTTCACTTAGGTTTGTTTTCCTTCCAGGTTCCAGATTGTAGTTGGACGAGAAGTATAAAAATAAACCATTCTGACTCCCAACTGGTTTGTACGATCCATCACACCTGTAGATGACACAAATCCCGTCACACTCCAGCAGGACATATCAGACGTGTAAGATGATATATGCAGCTGAAACAGGTGTAGTGGATCCCAAACTATCTTCCCCAAAGCCACCATTCTCACTACCAAGGCAAGTTAAGCCCCCCCATCCAATCCTTTGCTACACCCCACCTCTCCCAAAGACACCTTCAACCTTTATCTCTTCTCTTCATCAAAATAATAAAAGACTAAAGTGAATAGTTACAAACATTTTTTGAAAGAAAAAAAGGACTGACTTTTACAGAGATTCAATTATTCAAATGGACTGTTTGTGTGATTTTTATTTAAAAACAATAATAATTATTATAAATGTGTTGTTTGCTGTATTTTCTTTCTGCTTTGTTTTGTCTTCTCTCTTGTTGCAGGTGTTGTCTTGTGTTTGTGTCTTTTCTCTTGTCTACTATTATCTCCTTGTTTCTCTTTTTCTTTTCTGTTCCGTCTCCAAGTCCGTTATATAAAAAAACAATCCCAAAAGAATTTTTAATAAAGTTTTAACATATATCAAGTGGAGCATCATGGTGAAAGCCATTATGCTGCACTTGTGAAAATAAAACTGTTGGGGCTAATCTTGACACTCAGACATTAATTCTGAGTTTCATACTGCCGGACAGGACACAGTAAAAAAAACAAACAAAAAAGAAACAATAAATGGATATTTTCACACATCTGCACAGAAAATTGTCCCCCCTGTGCTCTCTGGCGCTCCCCCAGGTTGGGAATCACTGACTTAGTGCATCCCAAATTGTTCAATATTAACATTTTATTATAGTTTTATGGCCAGAAGCTCAAAACAAATGTCAATAGCAACAGCAAAATAACCTGTCTCGCAGAGAAGATTTGGAAATTTTTCATGTGTATAACCCACATAATTCTACTGCTCATCTCATAAATGCATGTTCCTTACAAATGTGGCACAATTTAAAAGGGATATTAACAGGCGATATAAGATTTATTGTCAAGTAGCGCTGTTACAACACAAAAATAATCCACCAAACACAAACTTCTTTACTTTTTATGCTAAGTTTATTTGCTTGATCTTGTTCTGGATCACAAAGAGCTGGTACCTGTATCCAGCAGTTGAATTGGTGCCCATCCTGGACAAGCTGCCTGTACATCACAGGGCCAAACTCACAACTAGAGCCAATTGAGAATCAACAGGTAACCTAAAATAAATGTTTTTGTAGCAGCTAGGAGTGAGTCTGTTGATAAATCTTACAGTAACTTTTGAGAACACCTAAACTGTGTTTTGTGTTAAAGGCAGTTAGTGCCTTTTAAATGATTTCAAGTTTTAGTTTCTAAGAGGTGATTTGGTTGTACTTTAACTGAGACTGATGCAGCATTTGCGCTATGTTTTAATGTAAACTTGTGGCTTTGAAATTATTAACATCTGTTAATAAATACTACATGTTTATCATTTGATTCACAGTTTGGAATCAGTGGAAATAAAAATGCCTCATTGGATGATAGTGTAAGTGTCTGTTATTAGTAGGTCTGAGTGCAGCTGTTTTTCATTTCAGCCTGAATTATGAACTTGTTGGCACTTTCAGGTAGAACTTTGAAAAATAGGATTTTAGGGGGTTAAATCTCCCAGTTAAGCCTCGCTGCAGGTCTGATGATCCATCAGCTGAATTGTGCCTTCAGCCTCTGATGTGCTGTTTATCTGTTTCTTAACCAGTTAAAGGTGAACTCATTATTCCTGCAGGTTGATTTCCTGCAGCTCTGGGGGCCACGAAGGAAGGGATGGAGCGCACTGTTTCCTGGCTTGTTGATGGACACCTTAATTACAGTGGAAGCTGATTAATTATGGGGCTAGCAGTTGCCACTTTTCCATGACCTGTTTCCTGTTGCTGCCCCTTCAGCTGGTTAAAGAACACGAGCCTTTGGTGAATGTCATCACCGAGGTAACCACGGTTACAGCTGGGATCCTTCAAAAGAGGGGTCACTGGTCCATCCAAGAAAAAATAATTAATAATGAGAATAATTTGAATTATAGCACAAGTTATTCTTTAATTACAGTTGTGGGAAGCATCTTCAATTGTGAAGACTGAGAAACAATTTTACTAAAAACAAATTAAGAGATTAGTAGGAGATAGTAGGCTTGGATTCTTGATCTACACTGTTCCCCACTGTCTTGAAAATACACTTCAGTATTTTTGGACAACCCCCAAACAAAACATTAGAAAACTACTTTAAATTTGAATAAACCCAGTTTATTTAAGGTGTAATTGAATGTGGGAATGGTTGTTTGTCTCATTTGTTTCTATGTGGCACTGTGATTGACTTACAACCTGTCCAGGGTGTACCCTGCCCCTCACACAGTGACTTCTGGATAAGGGCACCAGCGACCCTCGTGACCCTAAAAGGAAGAAGTAGGTATAGATAAAGGATGAATGGATTTAGTAGAGCTCACCATGGTAGTTAGGTTGGTCAGCAAAATCAACCATCACCTTGCAACAAAATATGTTTTGGTGTCCTGTGCACTAATAAAAACAACAAGTGTGGACCAGATCTGGTGTCAAGCTGGCACTGCTGGCTGATGGCACGTAAAATGGTTTAACTTGATGTGGGCCAGGTCTGGCAATGACAACACTATTTTTAAGATGGAAATCAACAACTGGCCCAGTTGTGGTTTGGTTTATGTGGTACTGGTCCATGTATGGACCACCACTGGCAAACCACATCTGGGCCACCAAAGGGCCATATCTGGGGCAAGTGTTTGTGCATTGTGTCAGCCAGAACCGGTCCAGACAAATTTCGCTATGTGGGAAACAATAGCTAACTTTAATATTGATCTGCCTGATCTGATTCAAGGCAAACAGATTGTCTAACCATACTGATAATAAATAATTATTTGAAAATTGGTCCAGTCTGCCTAGAGGTCAGAGGTCAGTCTCTGCTGGGTATAATTCCACATCTGCCCAAAGAATATATATATTAGGGGTGCAACATTACATGTATCTGTATCGAACTGTTCAATAAACCCTTGTATCGAACAATACAGATTTTTTAATTTTAACTGAACCGAATCGTGAATTTTCTGTATTGTTGCACCTCTAATATATATATATATTTTCCAAATTAAATTAAATCTGTCTCGCAAAGCCTGCAGCACTCATTTACAGCCATTTTGTTTGTCTCGGTACTTCTCCCTTCCCAATCAGGGATGGTTGTTTACAGGGCACGCAATTTCTGATAAGCTTCTTAGCAAAGCTTCCTTCACAGTCGAGCTGGTGCACTATATAAGTCACAGCCAAACCTTAGCGATTGGGTAAAATTAGATCCAGTCATTTCAAACTTTAACTGATTCTACGTCTCCAGCGAGAGTCCAGACCAGGGGAGGGCAGTCCTGGTCCTCGAGGGCCGTGACCTGCATGTTTTACTTTATTCCCTGAGTCAACACACCTGATTCAGTCATTGAATTACCTCATCCAAGTTCTGCAGAAGCCTGATGACCACCCTTTGATTCAAATCAGGTGTGTTGGAGCAGAGAAACAAGTAAAACATGCAGGGCTGCGGCCCTTTAGGACCAGGAATGCCCACTCCTGATTCAGACCCTCTGTATGAAGCAAAGCATAGAACAAGGGGCTGGTTTTTACCAAGCTAGGGCACCCCTGATAATCTTACTGAATTTTCTTCTCCTAATCTTTTGTTGTTTGGATCAGCGAATTCAGTTTGATTTATCAAATAACTGACGGACACAGTAATATTTCGGTAGTGAAATTAAGTTTATTGCATTAACAAAATATGCAATAGGCATAAAAAAATGACAGGTGCAAGAATTTGTTTCATTTTGTTGATTTGAATACCTTTAACTACTTAGCACTGATTTATTGGAACACAAATTGGTTTGTTACGCTCATTAAGCCTTGAACTTCATAGACAGGCCTATCAAATCATGAGAAAAGATATTTGAGGTGACCAATTGCAAGTTGTTCTCCTCTTTGCATCTCCCCTGAAGAATGGCAACATGGGGGCCTCAAAACAACTCTAATGACTTGAAAACAAAGGTTGTTCAACAGAGTTACAAGTACAATGCTCTGCAATGACCATCCCAGTCCCCACACCTGAATATCATTGAAGATCTGTGGGATGACTTGAAGCAGGCTGTCCATGTTCAGCAACCATCAAACCTAACTCAACTGGAGATAAAAGAAATGGTTCATACCTTCATCCAGGAACCAGACACTCATCTGAAGCTTTTGGGAAGCATTTAGAGGCTGTTCTTTTTTTTTTTTTCAAAAGGAGGATCTATTAAATATTGATGTGATTTTTCTTTCCATTTTTGCATCTGTCAGATTTTGTTTTCATGCATGTTGCACATTTTCTGTAAATCCAATAAACCTAATTTCACTGGAGCTGTTTTGTGTGTGTTTTTCTGCATTTTATTCTGACTATTTTTAATTGATACAGGTCCTTGACTGAACTGCAAATCACTTTGGTCAGTTTTTGTTGTTTGTAATGTGCCATATAAATAACATTGACATTTGACATTGAGTGCCCATCAGTTATTTGATATAATCAAACTGAAATAGCATATCATACCAAACATACCAAACACCCAAATATTTAGAGATGAAAATAATTAAGATTATCAGGTGTGCCCAAACGCTTTCATATGACTGTATATTAGGGGTGCAACGATACAGAAAATTCATGATGCAGTTTGATACTTTAGTCTCATGGTTCAATATTTTTTTGATCCATCCATCCCATATCTATACCCATTTCTTCCTTTAAGGGTCATGGGGGTTGCAAGTCCATCACAGGGCCACATATAGAGACAAACAACCATTCACACTCTCACCTAGGGACAATTTAGAGTTATGGTGTGTGGGAGGAAGCCGGAGTACTCGGAGAGAACCCATGCATGCATGGAGAGAACATGCAATCTCTGCCCAGAAAGTTCCCCGGGCCGGGATTCGAACCGGCGACCTTCTTGCTGATAGACAACAGCTCTACCAACTGAGCCACCGTGCCGCCGATTTTTTTGATATAAAAAAGAAATTTGCATGCCTTTCCTAACTTGTAATTTACTGAAAAATTATTATGAACATTTGTTTGACCTCAAAAGTACAGTTTTTAAGTTAAATGTAACTGAAAAAGCAAGTCATCCTGTTGCCTGTATGTTGCCAGTTTGATACTCCGTTCAAGCCAACTCGGTTGTTGTGTCCTTGGGCAAGACACTTCACTTCCTTGCCTACTGATGGTGGTCAGAGTGTCTGGTGGCGCTGATGCATAGCAGCTCCATCTCTGTCAGTGTGCCCCAGGGCAGCTGTGGCTACAATGTAGCTTACCACCATCAGTGTGTGAATGTGTGTATGTGCATGGGTGAATGACTGTTAGTGTGAAGTGTTTTGGGGTCTGATGGGCTTGATAAAGTGTTATATAAGTTCAGTTAATTTAGCATAATGGAACAGTTGATGTAAATATAAAAAAAAAACTGAAAAAAAAATCAAGACATGAGCAATTATTTTTTAAATTTGGATTTATGTTTTGTGTCATTGTTTTTTTTCTGTTACAGGTTTTATTCAACTTCATGTTTCCAGAGTTACTTCCTCACCCCCCCACACACACACACACATACCACACCCCACCTCCCTGTAGAAAACACACTAGCCTTTTCAAAAGAGAACCAGGCTCAACTGTTTACCCACAAAGCCATTAGGTCAATGATGCCAGACTGTTGGGGGCTGAACAAAAGGCCACCGTCTGTTTAAGCTGCTTTATCTTGCCCCCCAACACACACACACTTACATTCAGCCTGTAACTGCGACATTTACATACTTTAGCTTCTGAACTTGTCACTGATTAGAATTTTGCCCAAAGCTGACAGAAACTAAGAAGGCTAGTGTTATCAGAATGGAGAATATTCTAATCTTTATGAGCGTTATTGGACTTTAATCAAAATTACCCTGTAATTGGTGTCTGTGATTAGATTAGTTGGAATGAAATCAAGCATTGCCCTCCCCTTTAAAAGGATTAGAGTGGGTTAAAAAACAGTGTTCAATCTGAGCAGCGGATGCAAATGCAATCTAATAGAGGGGGGGAAAGCATCTTCTGGAGGAAAAAAACTGACTTGTTGGGAATGCAAATCGGCCCAACCCGGTTTTATGCTAATAAAAGTAAAGGAAAACATTTCAATGTATTCTTGTCTTGTTACAGCTGGGCTAAAAGCTTCTAAATCCCTGCCATTTACCAAATTAAACTAATTTCAAGTGCTTCCAAAAGGCACATCTGTAGTCTGACGTTTGTCCCCCCGGCCTTTGAGAAGTGGGCCGCACCAAAGCATTCAACATCCCATTGATCCTTGAATAGTCATGCCTGTCAGGCAGCCATATCAACCATTATCATTCTAATTTTACTGCCTTTCTTGGTCCCTAATCTAATTTGCAATGATGCTGGAGCATTTCGCAAGGCTACTGCACTTTCTTCAGAATTTCAACAAGGGTATTAAAAGCTTCCCAATTTACATTAATGAAGTACATATTTAATTAAGGCAGGCTACAGAAGAATCACAGAAACAGACATGTTAGAAGCCAGGATGTAACAGGTTAAAACAGAAAACCTGAGAGTGTAGGAAGAGGACAAAACAAAACAACAAAAAAAGGATAAACTACATTTTGTTCATAGCAGGAAGCTAGAGGTCACCAAACGAACCGGCCAAGATTTAGATTTACTCCCATAACCCAAAGATGTCTCATTTTAATTTGATTCCTGGTGCATCGACTTGTCTCCTCCTCAGACTATAAGTGAGATGGGATAAGATGGGTGAAAATAAATTCAGAAAAAAACCCACACTTTGTTCTGATTGGGAAATGACAAACAGACGGGGCTTTTACTGCTCCAGTAAAAAAAAAAAAAAAGTATTTTATTTTAGGGTTTTTCTATGATCAGGTTTCTTTCAATACACTCAGCAGTTCTTTGTTTTGCATGTTTACATTTGGAAATCAAAGACCCTAATTTTATATCTGTTGCAATAAAAAAAATAATTTGAGAAATAAACTTTTTTACAGAGAACATCTGGTGAAATTGGATAAAAAAATATGAATGTGTGGCCAAGAGGTAATTACTCTTGGCCACGAGATAATCACTAAAGTCATTTCAATGCAGAAACTGTTTGTTGTTTACAAGTTCAAATTAATTAAATTTAATTTTAACATAGGAATGGATGACATACTTCAGCCACTAGCAGTTAGGCATGAAGGAATTCTCAGTGTTATTTTGCAGCTATAAGCTGACGACTGGAGTTGTCTTTCTCTAAAAAGTTTTATTTTTTTAAAGATCAACTCTCAAAACAGGTTCCTCTCTCACCCCATGTCTTTGCTGCAGAAGGAGTCGGCTTCTCAAAATTATCTCGTGGTCACACATAAATATTCTGATCCAATGTCACCGAACGAGTTCTGTGCTTTCTATATTTTTTTCATTTGAATATATTTTCTTTTAATTAACTTGCAGCAGTGCTGTAGTGTTCAGATTCTTCATGTGAGTTGCCAAGACATATCTGTCATGTCCACATTTTCCCTCAAAATAGTCAGAGTTAACATCGCCGTTTTAACTCATCTGAATTTTATTGTAGGTGTCCCCAACTGGCCTCATTAGCTCTAGACCTGTTTCTCTGACAGAAACATCTCCAGTTACATTATAATTTACACTCTTACACTTTATTATAAGTTTTGTAAAAACTGGTCTCATTTTTAAAGTGTACTCTAAATGGTTGAATCATAAACATGAGGTGGCTGCCATGGTGGGTACAAAGTGAACTGAGGCAGGTAACATATGGGCAGTGGTGGGCAATAAAACAATGTGCATGGCCAAGAATGTAGTGTTGCAAGCTGTGTACACAAAAATAGACTGGGATTTTCCAAAACTCGTCATTTAAAAATCTTCCACAGCTTGCTTAGTTCAAACACACTATATAATCTCATTAGACAGTTTTTGAGCATTTATTAATAACTCTAAATTGTCTAAAACAATTCCTAAATATGATGAACAAGGCTCTTTTTCATAGAAATCCACTTTTTCTGTTTCTTTATTTAATTAATTTGTCTGTTCAGTTTATCTTGTCATTTCTTTTTCCTTTATTTGCTCAACTGTTTTTTCTTATCACTTGAAATTGTTCTCATATTATATAGACTGCTCCTGTTCTTTGTTTAGACTTTAAGACAGAGGATTTTAAAGAATTGTAGTTTCACTTTATAAAAAGTACTGTACTGCCAAGATAGTTTTGTTAATAAAGCGAGAGAAAAAAAGAACGAAAATTTAATTTACAACAATAAAAAAATAAAAAATAAAAATACTGCTCAATTTTGATTTGCCAATCGATGTTCAACAATCGCACCACGGTGAGGTACCACTCTCATGCTTATTTAATGTTGTTCACTGATCAGGTTGTTCAACCACACAACACCTTTCTTAAAGAATGGGCTATGTTCAGTTATTAAAGCAGTCAAGACTAACTTTCTTTAACATGTTTGGGTAATTAACTCACTTATTCTGTAATGTTTGACTGTATTACTCGGTTCCAATCAGTAAAAATCCAAATAAATTATGAATTAAAGTTTATTGGGATTGTGCATCACTTGGATGTGACTTCCTGCTGCTCAATTTATGTAAAACAGACAGGAGTTAGGAAACCTAGACCCCTTCACCAGGGTGGCAATATGGGAGGAGGAAGTGGTGATGGGTGGTGTCACGCTTCTTCTCTTCTGCATTCCCTTTTTGTGTTGTACAGATGAGGGGGGGAGCTTGTTTAGGAGAATGTGTGGTGGCCTCTGCAGTGGGGACTATGGGAGGAGGGGCACAGACAATGATCCATGCTCGTCTGCCGTGAAAAGCCAAAGTTATAAATTCATCTATTTGCTCTCTGCTGACCTCAGCCCTGGGCCGGCTCGCCCACAATGCATCAGCCTGTCACACTGTTGAGGAAAACGTGAAGGAGGAAGAAAGACTACCAGATGCTTTATTGTCTCTGTAATTTCCACATAATTAGCCGGGAAGAAAAGTCTCCGCTCTGGTTTAATCAGGCTGAATGAACTTGAAGATTACCATTCCGCCTGATAGCAGAACCACCAGCTTTTCCCCCACCACCACCACCACCACCACCCAGCCCTCTTCCCAAAACTGTGCTGCTGCTGAGTTTAACTGTGTGTGACTACAGACTGTGAAATTGGTTAATGCACACACACACTGGCTGATGACCTACCCCATGCTGACTGTTGATGTAGTTGAACAGATTAGGCGAATCAATCTGTTAACACCTCCTAACATTAAGTTGGGCAGCCTGATGTAATGGGACCACTCAGCCTGAGAGCAGAGCGCTATCATTAGTTAAGACTCTGCATATGCGGCACCATCAAAGCCACATTAGTCTATTGATGATGTTTAATTTGCTTTTGATAAGCCACCTGAAAGTTGTCCTCGGCTGATGAGTGTAATAGTTACTAATTACAAAGATATTACCAATGGGTTAAAAAGACATTTACATCAATGACAGAAAGTCCTAATTAGGGGAACAACATCCTCTCAAATTGACTGAAGTGAAGATACATATTTTAAAAGAAGCTGCACTGCATTCACTGCACCTATTCTTCTACAAACACTCCTCTTGTCACTTTTTTGTGTGGACATTATCTTGTTTAGAGGGAGCGGATGTGAAATTCAGCAGTCAATGGTGAGAGATGGGATTCCTGAGCAATTTCCTTATTTGTTTACAACAGATTATGTTCTTGTTATTCTACTATTTTACCAACACATGTTGCTCATACTCCAAAAAGTTTTGCACTGAAGTTCATTTCATTTAATATGCAACAGTTAATTACATTTTTAGTTATGACATTCTTTATGTCAAAATTACCATCAAAATGTAGCATGATAGGCATTGGTTTTCTGTGCATCCCTATATTTTTGTTATGCAACCTTTTATTAACCTTTATTTAAAAAGGCAAAGCCCATTCAGATCACAGATCTCATTTACAAGGGAGGCCTGGGTTGAAAAGGAAGGCTAACGTGCATGTTTTTGGTCTGTGGATGGAAACCAGAGTACCCGGAGATAACCCACGCAAGCATGAGGAGAACATGCAAACTCCACACAGAAAGACTTCTGGTATGAACCTTGTTGTTGTGAGGAAACAGTGTTAACCGCTGAGCCGTTGTGTTCAGCTTAAAGTGACACATAACCATCATGTTGGGTAACGACAACACTATAACCTCATTCATAAGATAACTCAGTCCGGGACTGACACGTGTTCTGTCCTCCTTCAAGCTAGCATTCAGAAAAACACGAAGGTAGAAAAGCGAGGGAAGTGAGCCCTCCTCTGATGCCCTTCCGAGCCCTTAAATGAGGTAGTAGTGGGCACGTTTTTCTACATCTACATTTCTGGAAAAAGTCAATGCACGGTCCCCATGGGGATATAAAAACAAATTTATGTTTTAAAAATATTGAAACAGAGAATCGCTAAAATTAGTTAATTCAGATTTATCACCAAGGGATTATTAGATGACACATAACAGCAACTTTGTAGTTATTTAAAAAAACTATTGAACCATAGGATCGCTAAAGTAAATTTATTCAGTTTGTTCTAAATGATACGAGGCAGCAGATGCCCGTCACACTATAAATACAGTCTGGTCCACTTCAGTCGAGCTGAGATCTGTTCCACACCTCTTTTGGTTCAGCGCTGCTGGGTTCATTTCTGAAAGCGTACATGTGAGCGGGACCAGACCGGCTAATAAATGACCCGAAGGAGCTTAAACCCAGACCGGTCTGTGTGGTGATTTTGCGGAACTGTCTTGTGAAAGAGGCATGTGATGTGAAATATAAGTCACCCAAAATAAGAACAGTTTTTGCAGGTTATTTTCAAGGTCTTCAATTGTGTATTAAGAATGCAATGGGCACCCCTTTATGTCCAATAGCTCTACAGTGGTTTGAGCATGCACAGAACTTCAGCAGTTAGGTTGTAGCAATTTATTTTTGTGGTGGAAATGCATTGAAGTTCTAGGTGGAGTGTGGTGGGAGCAGTGGCAGCATACCCATAATGTTTGCACCAGTGTGGTCTGGTCATCTAGAATTTGAAACAGAATTAGCCACTCTGGGTTTATGCTTAGGCTGCAACAGTGATTGGGACAAGTCATGGGAACAACCTGGAACAAAAATGATACATGTGTTGGTGACATTGTGCAGACATGATGGGATCTTTTAGCTGCTTCCGGATGAGGTTTGAATGGTCCACGTCACTTCAAACTCGATTTCTGTACCAGACCCTATAGGAGCTTGAGGGTTCTGTGCAGTACCTGGACAGAGATCTCTGAGGTTGTTCCTATGATCTGTTGAAGCCACTCTTTCAGTTTGGGGGTCACAGCACCAAGTAGCATTTCTTGAGCTTCTTGTCCTCCTTGTTACAGTCACTTGGGATTGCTACATCTATCACTACTGCCTTCTTCTGGAGCTTGACAACTTTCAAAATGTGCTGTTGGTTAGCCATCACCTGTTTGTTGGTCTGGATCTGAAAGTCCCACAGTACCTTAGCCCTGCTGTTCTCCAAAACACTTAAGTGGCCAGTATGCTCCATCCAAACTACCAAAATAGGATGGGATTGTTCAAGTTTCATGACAAAAATTGCATCACATTGTCCACAACCTCGAGTCTTCCACCACTTCTTGTCACAACCCACCGGCTGAACTTTTTACCCCCCTCCACATGAGAACTTACTGTGTGATTGGTCAGAAGTTCACGGGAGTGTTTATTTATGCTGAAAATGCTTGGATTCTGCATTTGGCTTCAACCACTTGCTTCATTAAAAACACAAAAAACAAACAAAAACAAAACCACAGAGAAAAACCACTGGCTCCCAGAATTTGATTGTTGTACTCGGAAGCAGACATTTATACAGGTAGTCAAACGGCTAAAAACTCATGGATGGAGATAAAACAGACATTGTGCATGGAGGAATCTCTGCCAAAAAGCGTGAAGCTTTAACGTCAGGTCTTTGATTTTTATTTTTCCACAGTGTACACTCCAGCAGGAAGAAACCCTGTGCAGTGACGTATTCCGCAGCAGGAGGGGTTTCCCAGGAACTATGAAAGGTTTGCAAGAAAGCAAACACCGAACAATCACATGACCGTGTGTCGTCTGGTCAGCTGCCGATCGACCATACTGAGCGCTTTAGTGGAGTCTCTCGCTTTGACTGTGGGACCTCCAGTCCATATTTGGGACAGACATTCCTTTACAATATTCCAGTCACTTGGTTATGGCATTCCATGCTTTTATATCTAGCTATTATGTGTTGGATTGTCAGGGCATCTTTGCACAGCCTGCATCTTGGGTCTTGTCTGGTTTGGTAGACCCTCACCCTGGTTTTTATTGTTCTTGTACTAAGGGCTTGTTCTTCTGCCACCATGATTAGTGCCTCTGTGCTGGCTTTTAGTCCAGCTCTCTCACTGCCTGTGTCTCAATTCATGGGTTGGGCCGCAACGTTGGCTGCAGTTGACGTGGGCTGTAGGCTGCTGGTGTTGGCTGCGTAAACGGCTGTGAAAGGAGACAGTCTAGTCTACAGAAGAAGCATTTTTGCATGACCATGTTCTGCCTCATTACCATGGTTCATATCACATTGCTTCAGTTGTTTTTTCAAGGTATAACTTCATAAAAATAAGTTTTAATAGAAAAATGTTACAAGGAAGCATTAATAATTTGGGTTTAGCTTCAGTATCAGTCCTTGCAGTAACTGCATTTTATTTAACATCTCATTGCAACAAAAGTTTCTTCAGCTAAGTTGTTTAACTTACATTTTTCAGTCCACAGTCATTAAACAAAATAAAAATCCACTGTAAAATAAAAAAGAAATCCTTCGCTGTCTTTGTTTTTCCTGTTTAATTTGCTGACAGTGCAAAAAATTCTGGGATACCATCGGCTTTGTAGGATACTCAAATGCAGCTGATGTTTTCGGGGTTTAGCCGACCGCATGTGTAGGAGCCGACGAATTGGGACAGCTTACGGTGCGAGGCAGTGACGTAAACGGTCGACAAATGCGGCTGACTTTGGCTGCAACACATGAATTGAGACACAGCCACTGGTATTTGTTGATATCAGCAAGGCAGCGGTTTATCTTTCCATGATAGCTCCTCCCTCCTCTTGGCTTTCTGCTGCTGCCTTAAAAAAAGAATATACATGTATATGAAATCAAATAAAATAAGATAAAATAAGAATAAATATTTGTGTTTATTTAAGCCTTATTATGTACTTTTGTTGCACTATTAGGAATTAAACAAAGTTCTAGTGATACTAAATAGTTTGTTGACATTTTACAGGACAGAAAATGGAGGCTCTGTTTTTTTCGGGTGTGTTCATTGTTATGTGTTCATGCTTTATCTGTTCTTGTGACCTAAAGTGTCTCCAAATGCTCAGACTCTCCACTCGAGCAGAAGAAAAAGACCAACCACTTGTCTGCTTCATAATCTCATACAGCCACAAAGGAGGCGGCAGGAAACAAGGGCAGAAAAGCACCTTCAGATGATCTGAAGATGAGTCAAAGCAAGTGCAGCTGGATGAGCCCAGCTCTGTGCACAGCCTGCGTAGCAGGAATGCCCCCTCCCACTACCACCCTCAGAGAATCTATTAAAGGGGGCTCAGCATGAATGGCCCACTTTATTACGGCGTGCCGTGTGCAGTCAAACAACAGCTCCGTGCCCATCCTGCAGCCTTTATTCACAGCCTTTAGGGAGGCTTGTAAAAGTGCTCCGCCCTGCAGGATTTTGGCTGAAGGGAGGGGGTTGTGGGGGTGTGCTTCCTAACAAAAATCAGCCTCAGTTAAAGCCCAACAGAAGACTGTGGGTGGGCTGCTTGTCCCCCGCCCACTTTGACAGGACTGATTTCCACCATGACCCCAGCCAGGCCAAAGCTCCGAGGCTGACAGCTTCATGGCCGGTGACGTGAACTCATCACTTAAATCCTCGATCATAAAAGAAGCCATATTTCCCTCAGGCGGCAGCGTTAAGTGGCACTATCTGTCTAGTATATGGCAGCCGGGAACACGACAGGCTGTCAGCAAAGAGTCAGAGAACACAGAGCTCGACACAAGCGTAAATATGGCATGAAATCAGACACAAAAAGGCAAACGGCAGGAAGCAGATCTCACACAGATACAAGATGTCCGTCCCTCTGAGGTGAGGAGCTAATCAGGGTGTTAACTTGATCAGTTATCAGGCACACAGTCCGAGGAGATTTTCTTCAACAAGAAATATACAACAGGAAAACCAAAGGCAGCAAATTTCCAGTGTTATATTTCTATTTTTTGTCTGCTCCCATCTGCAGGGGTCATTACAGTGAGTCAACTATGATTTGGCAAATGTTTTCGACTGGATGCCTTTCCTGACACAACTTGGGCCTAAACCTCCAGCTTCAGGATTAAAAGTTTTGATGTAAATAAATAAATAAAAGATTAAAAAATAAATAAAATGATAAATAAATTATTAGAGTCACAAAAATAAAACTCATTTTTACTGCTACACCAGCAAATAGAATATAACTGTATCATGTTATAAGGTGAAAAGTTTAATATTCCAACAATTTGTTTTCACTTTGTAAGTTGATACTTTTACATTCTTAATTTTATTTCAATAAACAAAATTATTTTTGTATTATTACAATACACACACTTATACTGTATATGTAGTGCATATGTACTGCATATTCACAATATAACAAGATATTTTAAACATTCAAACAACACATTATTGCATTAAAAAATATATATTACATTAACATAACTTTTGTTACTATGTATATTGTATTAATCTGAAAACTATCAAAATGTGAAAAATACATTGTCAGAACATAAAACAAATATGTGATAAAAGATGTTCAAACAGAAATATGCTTCTCTATAAAGATGCAAAATAACGAAATAAACAGGTAAACACGACTAGAAGTAATAACAGAAATATTGTTCAAATATAGTAAATCAAATGACTAAACTTTAAAGCAAAATAATATTTTGTTGCACGTATGTTCTTGCTCAATTTTTTTCTTCAAGTTTCTTTTAAAATGTTTTTTTTTAATGTTTTTATATATCATTACATTTTTACATTATATTTTTTGTTTTTTACTAGCTTTAGTTGGGTTTTAATAAGTTTGTGTGCATTGAGGCTTTATTTTTTCATTCATTTACAAACAGTAATTATCTCAAAATCAGTGTCTAAACAATTTTTTTGTGAGCAACAACCAGATTTTTTCATTCACAACTTTTTAAAGTTTATGCAAACTCGATAACAAATAAACCTGAACTAAGGACAAAAAACCCATTGTCACAAAGATGTTTAAATTGTAATCAATTTTAGACAATTGTAGAACACAAGTAAAGGTTTGCAGATATTCTTGTTTAAGAAAATAAGTACTTTAAAATTACAATTTCATATCAAAAGTAGACAAAGAACATGAGAAATAAAAAACGATATTAAATAAATGGCATTTTACAATTACAGACATCCACCAGACAGTGAATAACACTAATTTTCCCCAGTTGTTTTCTTTAGAACATTATAAAAAACAAAAAAAGCACCTTATCTCCAAACACAAAGATATTTAGTCGAGCATGATCCAGTAAGGGAAAGATGAGCACCAATATTTTGATGGTAAGGCCTCAGTGTTAGGCCTGTTGTGCTGAGTCTGAGTGACAGCTGGGTGCTGGGAGGTCTGGTCAGACCCAGAGAAAGGGGAGGGTGATGTGTGTCGAGCAGGAAAAGAATGACTGTGGTGTGTTGGGTGTGTGTGTGTGTGTTTGTGGTTGGGGGGTGGGAACAGTGGACTGAGTAAAGCCAATGAATAAATCAGTGGTTAGTAACAGTATTTGAATAACAGGAGGAGGAGGAGGAGAAGCTCTGCAACCTGCATTACTCAACAGACAATAGTCCCTCAACAGATGGGAGCGTTTAGTTAAAGAAAGTCAGCATTTTGGTTAAGAAAGCTACCGCCCGCAGATCCTGCTGGACCACACTGACAGGTGGTCTGATCTCAGCCTCCTGCTTTTCTTCCAGCCAGTGTAGCACTTTGTGTGTCCATTTCACAGGGGTGGACCTGAGCAGCCGCTCCATCGCACGCCGATGCCTTGATGTCCACCAGCTTTAACATCCCTGATGTTGGTGTGCCGATAATCCTGCCTGAAGTGTGATTAGAGAAAAGTCCCATCTGTTGCTTTCTGAGGGTGTGCTTACAGCAGCAGAAACACGTCTGTCACGTTTCCTGTTAGTACATCGCAGCGACATGTCATAACAATCGTGGCCACAGTGACCTGCTGAAAGGGTCACTGTCAGGCCCTTACTGACCCCCAACTTGTCCTCCAACCTTTAAAATGATAGAAATAAGAACCTGTCTACATTACTCTGGATAAACTGTATTTATAAAAATGAAATTTTGTTTTAAAATCAGTTACAAAGTGAAGCTTGTGTAGACAGGAAATACAAAGCTTTGCAGAAATAATAACGTATAACAACCAGTTTTACATGTTCATTTTCACCAGGAGCTATGAACAAAAACAACTGTTATTACTTATGATTTAAGGCTTCAGTTCATTGATTGTCATTTGTTGTTAACCACTTTCACTCAGCAATTATCAAATAATGTGAGCTTTGTAACAGAACCTAATATGATTATCTGTTGTTTTCAGTTACAGAAAAGCTGAAGAAACTCTTAAAATGTTGAACCTTTTTTTGTACCTTAGATATGTGTTCTTACTATTGATTTATGTAACCCATCATATCAAATTAAAGATTAAGTCAAATTTGGTAAAAAAAAACAAAAAAACACATTATCAGATTCCTGCTTTTTAAGATTTCTGCTCTCCTGATATCAAGAGCGGTTCCAGAGATATGGCTTAATTTGTTTTCCTAATCAGGATAACTTATTGATATTTGTTCTGAATCCTGTTTTTTAGATATTCTAAAAAGGAGTTTATAACGTCATTTTAAAGACGAAACCTCCAACAATATTTGGATATTAAAATTTCTCAGCTGGAAAGAAAAAGAGCTTTGATAGCTCGCAGGGAAAATTGGAAAAAATTAAGGTGTTTTCTGCTCAGAAATGTGTTATTTTTAGCTACTGCTCAAAAAAGGGTTTCAAACAACTTATTTAAGATTCTGATATTTCATTTAAAAGAACCACAGAAAAACTGTTTATTCCTTCTATTTTGACAAAATGCAATTGTTACAACCATTTTAACTAATGCACTAGTTCTCCACATACCACTGACTGGTTTGATGTGATGAGTCACATTATATAATCTGGAAGCATCTTACTGATGATGAAGTTATTTAATAAAACACTTGTTTTCAAATGTATTTTGGCTTTCATTTTCATTTCACAAAACCAAATACAGAGAGCTAATGAAAGTTTGTCTATCTCTGCCAAAGTTTATTAAAACTAGCCTGAGAGCTATATGAAATCATGAAAAAAAATCTGTGCAGTTGAGTCAGCCGATAAAATATATCAAACCTTTACATAGTTTTAAGAAAGCAAATGATCTTTTTAGGAGCAAACCCAACAAATGTTCATGTTAGTTTTGTTTGCCTGACGTCTTGTGGGCGTAATCGAATGAGATTAAAGTTGTTTAAACTTAAAAGCGAACACGGACAGCTTGATGGATCTGGCTCTTCTCTCTATAAGCACAACTCACTAAGATCCAATTTGTACTCTCCCAATCATAATGGATGACTGGAGAGAGCCTCGAGCTGCGATCAGATCATCTTTCTTCTGCTCTGTGGCAAGCTCACCTGCAGGAGATGCATCGACTTGACTTGACAGCGGAGGGTGATTCAGACCATCTCAATCTGCATGTGAACACCTCAGCTGATGTACTTTGGCTGACGGAGTGCCAGTTTAGGACCCTGCGTCTGACTGATAGCAATTTATACTCTCATTTCTCTGTTTTTGTCAGAAAAGCTTTGCAGGCGAGCTAAATGACCCTCGTAGAAGAGACGGATAGAAATTGAATTCCCTCTCTGTCTCTGTATAAACTAGTAATTGAATATCACAATTATTCTCCTATTTATAAAGAGTGAGCACTGTTAGGCATTAGCTGTGCATTATCTGATTTTATTAGCTTTACATGGGATGACTGATACTCTAAAGCCTCTCATGGCTGCCAAATCTGCATTTGTGAGTCTGGAGACGCTGAGGACATTAGAGTTAATCACTCCATGTTTGGCTGCCAATGCCACACACACACACACACACACACTGCATCTGCAATGCCCCTCACATGGATAATGATATTTCTGCCTCTTGCCTGTGAAGGTTGAATACCCAGCATGCTCATAGAGAGGACAATCCTCCTGACTCTCCAGTTGGTAATTGTCTTTGGGAAAGAATTATTTTTAGGTGAATTAGCCAGGATGCATGGCGGGACGGTCTGATTTGGAGCTTTGTGGAATCTCATTAAAAGCAGCGATGGCACATTGTGGCGTAGCCTCCCTTTAATGACATGCAGAAGGCCCGGCCCAGAGCAGCCATGGGTCTGCTCATAACGGGCCTGATTCATGGATGTTTGATTGCTGTGCAGAATTGGATTAAAGGATCATCTCGGCTCTTAAAGGCTGCAGTGAAATGAACGGTTTAGCCATGTATTTGACTCTGTGAACAGTTGCAGATGCCTCCTGCTTTGCATACATCAGCAGTGGACAAGGGGAGGTGAAAGTCAATTAAACAGTAATGCTTCTTTTGCATTGAAGCTCCTGTTCATAATGAATTATACACTCACAGGTCTGTTCTCCCAGCTCCACACATTCAGAACTGACTTTTACTGATTGGGGACTTCATCTCTCCACTGACCTGAAGATGATCAGTTCCACACTGCTTATTTGTTTTTACCAATAGAATAATTTTAGATTAATATTATTGGTTTGTAAGATAATACAATACGTTTCTGGGATGAACTGTCACAAAGCTCAGATCTAATTAGTGCAGCCAAGTCGGTTTACATAACGGGTCTGATTACCAACAATAAAAAACCCAAAAAACAAAAAAAAAATGCTATATTCTACATGACAAAGCTCTGCATTGTAATTAATATGACTATTAGGCGACTTTTAAAATAAGTAAGCCTCCCAGGGGCTGATGACTGATAAACACAATAGAAGCAGATTTTTGCAGTCTGACTGCTGAATCAACTATTTTCTCTCATCTTCTTTTTTAGGCTTTTCCCTTTTCAAAGATCACCAAGGTGAGTCATCCCCCTCTACCTCACTCAGTATAACTCTTTTCTCTGTTTGAAATATTTTATGCAGATTTGTGCAGATTTCTCACTGTTTGGTAGTTTTCATTGTTTCGGAAGTTTGATAAGTTTTATTATGAATTTATTACTGAATAAATAAAATTTCTAAGTCTTCACCAACCATCTCATTTATTAATAGTGTTCTAGTTAATAAAGGGCGGCACGGTGGCTCAGTTGGTAGAGCTGTTGCCTCTCAGCAAGAAGGTCGCCGGATCAAATCCCGGCCCGGG
>JARVJO010000140.1:5986072-6015467 GCA_031762555.1 Cynodonichthys magdalenae | reverse complement strand
CTTTTTTCATGTACAGAGCCCTGAGACGACGTATGTTGTGACTTGGCGCTATATAAATAAACTGAATTGAATTGAATAAATTCAAAAAAATTTAATTGAACGTAATGAAATTATCAAAATCACAGGTTTATGATTAGACAGTTAAATTTAATAATTAATAACTGTATTACAATAGATAAAACCTAAATAATTTTTAAATGATTATTCACAATATTTAATATATCTAAGATGATTTTAAAATTTTCTTTGGGGGGGGTGGGCGTAGGTCTCGGTCATATATGTTTTTAGTGTTTTCTCTGCTTATCTTGATGCTTGACAGTCTTTATCTACTTGTTAACTTTTTACCAATTCGCCCTTTTTTGTACATCAGCTAATTAAAAAGTCAATATTATTTTGTTTGTTGTGGTTCACCTGTTGGCAGCACCTGAATGCAGGAGCAAGTTCTCTGTCATAAATTACATGTCACTTCTCATCCACTGCTCCTTCCCCCTCCCTCTCCATCTCCTCCACTCACACAAACACAAAGGAGGCCCTGCTAATGTCATTGTAGCACTAATTATGCATTTAATTCAGTTATAAGGAGCTAACAGCTCCCTCAGTGGCAGCTCTCACTGCTAAAAGGGAATTCATCCCAGAGATTGAGAAATCTAATTAGGAGGAAATGCTTAGCAGAGAAATCCTTTCTGAAGATAATCCTGTTTGCCGACATTAACATCCCAGCTGCGGCTGCTGTTTGCCCATTAAGAGTGAGCGTGTGTGTCAGTTTGTTGATCATTTTCTTGTTGATTGTAAATGATTTTCAAATCCTCTAATGTCCGCATGGTTTCCTGATATAAAAATGGAAGCAAGTGTTGTTCGTTTAACAAGAAGCATCTTTTATTAACTTTTATGAATTCTGTCTAAAAACCAGTTTTGGTGGATGTGTTCTGTAGACCCTGCAGAGGACTGCATTGGCTTGTGATTAAACAATGATGTTTTCTCATCATAGATATTTTTAAAAATGTTTATAAGCCTAAAATGTATTTTTAAAAATGTAAGTATCAACATCAGTCAGGTTGCAGTTTTCACACAGATGTGTGTCAGCGCACATTCATTATGGTGTGTTTGTCAGTGTGTTTTAGTATGCAGAGATGTGTTTCAACTCAAGCTCTTCTATTTGAGGTCAAACTCTTTTCAAGAATGTTGACTTAAGTACTTTAAGGGTTAATCCTGCTAATGGAACATCTGAGCAATTAATACAAGCTAAAAGTGATCGATACTGCTTGATATTAATTAGATTCCTTAGGCCTGAACATGTGCTCCAGATTGAACACATTTAGATGGTATACCACATATGTAGATTTTTTTGACCATTTTGACCTTGGTGCACATAAGTTCACTGTTTTTTTTTGTTTTTTTTTACTTTCAACACATTATTAAAAATGCAACTTTAAAAATGAATTTTCTAACTATATTCCTGACATTACATAAAATGTGTTTTTCTTGTTTGTTTTTGTTTGGTTTAGATTTTGTCAGTGATGGATGCTAAGAAATATAAACCTTGTTGAACAATTATGCTGCTGTATTTTTTTTTATTTTAAATGTTTTCAAGTTTGAGTTTTTTTCATTTACATGGGAGAAAACTTGAAATCCTAATAGGTTACAGCCAAAACAAAATCGCTATAAATCACAAAAAACTGAAAAAAAACTCTCATTTTCCAAATTGACAAGCAAAATAATTGTACTAATTTCCCCAGCCAGTGAACATAAATGTATGAATGTGCAATTTATCTTTATATTTCTTGCAATATACAGTATATATTCTACATGTTGACCAAAATGGTTTTATCCATTATCTCTTCTCACAAAGTCTACTGCAGGACAGACACTTTTTTAGATTTAGATTGAGTAAATAATCAAACATAATCTGACATCATCTCTGATTGCATTTAATATTTTTTTAATTGTTATTTAAATCTTTTCTCCCAAAATGCACTTATATTGAAAAATCAAAAAAGATATGAAATTGCTGTTTAACGTGCAAATTTTAATAAAATTTTCGTTCTTGAAAACTACTGAAGAAATGGTCACTTCAGGACCTGCCCTACTGTTTGCAGGTATTTCTGTGTGGGTGATTTCAAAAATTGCTGCTACAGTATTTTTCTGTAAAAGCCCGGGGCTTTTGCAGTTGTCTTCAGTGTTTGCCATGTAGCTTTGTAGCTCAGGTTTTTCTCCACTGTGATCACCCTGCCTCTCTTAGATATACTCAAAACAGATGTAGTAGATTTAATTAAAAATATTATGTAAAAGGGTAAAAATAATACACAATTAAATTTACTTTACATTTACTTAAAATAAATGTGAAGTAAATGTAAATGTGTTACCTCAATCAGTTGACTGGAGCCAGTTAACATATGTTTTTATTAAATCCACTACATGTGGTTTTTGAGTGTACCACTCAATCAGTCCAGTACAGCTTGATGTCATCTGTGTAAACAAGGTGACTGAGGATCTTTTTGCAGTGATTTAGCTGAGGTGGTTCAGGCCTCTGTAAAACAGTAATAGAGGACAGATCATCCTTTTGGTACAGTATGTATACAGTTTAATACAGTTTAATGTTTAATGTTGTCATGGGTAAAATACAATAAAACATAAAAGTATAAAATAAAATAAAATAAAGTACTAACATACAACAACAAATACAACAAATACAAAAAAAAAAAAAAAAAAAAAAGAAAAAAAAATGTGCTCATGTGCCCAGTTTGTGTAACTTGTACAAATCTAGAATTGTCCTTCATTTCCCCACTGAGATTTTGCAGAGTCTTCAGATTTTGCAGAGATCCAAACACTCATGAATCATAGGCTTTTAGGCAGTTGTTGGTAATGTCATTTTTTTCCTCTTCTTCAACTCCATTGCAAAAAGACATGAAGATGTATAACTGGAACCAAAAAAATCTGCTTGAATAAAGGTCTTATTTAAATGACATAAATATTAACATTTAGCAGAAGTGCTTTATTTATTGTATTCCAGAAAAAGTATGAAAATATTTAGCCTTTTCCATAATTTATCTGCTCTGTGATGGACAGGTGATCGGTCCAAAGTGTCTGCTCCCTTTTGTACTGTGATGGTTGGAAATAGGCACCAGGTCCCTGAAACCCTGAACAGGATCAATCATCCACCCATCCATCCATCCATCCATCCATCCATCCATCCATCCATCCATCCATCCAATATCTATGCCCGCGTCTTCCTTTCAGGGTCAAGGGGGTCACTAGTGCCCATATCCAGCAGTCACTGTGCGAGGGGCTGGGTACACCCTGGAAATCCATCACAGAACAGGATCAATCAGGTATAAAAAAAGAGCATGAATAGTGATGATGATGATACAGTTATCAAAATAGTTGCTGATTAACATTCTGTGGCTAATAGTAGCAGCTCTAATTGATGTGTGTGTGAGATTATCATTATGTTGTGAAGACTGACTCCTCCCCTGACCTATCTTCCAGCTGAGTTTCTGGGACCCCCTGCTCCATCCTTTCCATCTCTGTCAGAGCAGAACACAGAGCAGCCTTTGCTTCTTTTAATTTACTGTGTGAATGATTACATAGCTCATTGGCTGGCCATTGTCTGGCTGATGGATTTAATTAAGTTGGGATTAATCACGGCAGGTGATATTTAATGTTTAGGATGAGGGAGCAGGGGAGTGTCCGCTGATGGTGGAATCACACGTTCACGACATGTTCTTAGATTAATGTACCTTCCTGACAGAGGTTGAAAAATAAATTTCACCCGTTTTGTCTCCTGGCCTCTCGTTCGCACTCTTCATTTTTTCCACATCACGGACCGCTGGTCGGCCCTCCCTCTCTGATTTCTATGTGTGCTTGCGATGAGTTATTTCGGATGTTACTAATGTAAAATGTTCCGTCTCAGGTTTGTCAGCAGCAGCTGAGAGTGAGCTCTGGTCATGAAAACATCCATAAATCAGTTTAAAGGCTTCTGGGAATGTCAGATCTGTCCGATAATCATCATTTTTCAGTGCTTCCTTTGGTATCAGTTGTAACGGCATCAGTGAAAACATCACGTTTTATTGCAAATCCAGTGATGTAAAATTACAAGTAAAGGTGTGGTATAAAATATAACTTGCATTTCCTGCACCTTAAGTCATTCTGGCCCACTGTGACAGAAACAAGGCACAATCAGCTATAAATCAGCTCAAATAGAACTCATCCAAGAATTTGTACCTTTGAGTTGTTTACATTAAATATTTTGCGCAAGAGCAAAGATGGGCAACTGGTGGCCTGTGGGCCACATGTGACTTCCGTTCCTGCCAATAAGACCCCTCCTCCCAAGCACAGCTCTTAGATTAGTCGTTTGTATCTGTAAACAGACATTTTCAGGGATGAAGTTCAACAAATCCAGATACTCTATCAACGACGATCACCTCTCTGCTGTTCTTCACATCACCACCTCAGACAGACAGATTCTTAAAGCCCAAGAAAACAGACCGGATTTTTCTCACTGAACAAGTAAAATTAATTGAAAACAATTAGAATCAGAATATATTGCTTTTTGTATTAATTTTTACTACCATATTGCAAAACAGTTTTTGTATTTGTTTGTGAAGATTGACACGTTAAAAATAAAATGAAACATTATTTTAGTTCAATTCAATTTTGATTTATTCAGGATAGTGTGCAATTAAAATATCATGTTAAAAACATTAGATCCAGATTTAGCCTTAGGCTAAATTTCACATGTAGTCCCATGATTGTTTATGTTTTTACTGTTTGTATTGGAATATTTTCCTTTCACAATTTCATATATTTTTATAAATATTTACAGTATATCCTTGTCCTAACTGTAGCAGCTAATCAATTTACTGCACCTTACAATGTGTGAATTTTTTTTTTAAACTATTAAGCAGAATTAAGTGCAAAGTATTGTTAATTTCGGCCCTCTAACAAACCTCAAATTTCTCATGTGGCCCCAATAAAAAACAATTTCCCACCTCTGCACTAGAGGACTGGGTAGAAACAACTCATGTTCAAATGTTCAGATTTTGACAATGTATCTCCCTCTTTTTGTCCATCAGTATTCTTACTGATGGACAAAAAATATGAGAAACACGTAAAATATATTGTAAAGACCCAGTCATGCTATAATGTTTTAGACAAACTTTGAAAACGTTAAGAACATACATTGAAGATAAAATTTAAAAGATCAACTGGAAGTCTCTTTTAGGCATATACTGTAATGCTAAGAAATTGATCAAATATACAACTTTTATTAGTAATTTAGACATCAAAAAAAATACACAAGTTGTCTAAAACATTATAATATGACAAAGCCTTTAGGTTTGAAAATGTTCTATATAAGCATAGACTAGAACATCTACCTTAGGTTCTGTTCTACTGTGGCTGCCTCCTGGTTTGTCTGATGAAGCAAAATGTAACCAATCAAATTCAATAAAAAGCGGGTGAGAGGGAGGAGTTAATGACAGTGGACAGAAACTTCCAAAGAAATGTAAAGAAACAACAAATAACATTAAAGATTCAAATTTAACCTATTTATGCACTTTCATGAAGAATGGAACACTGACACTAATGCTAAAAGTGCACTTACATTTTTACATACTGTAAATCAGAGCTGCAGAGTTTCAGAGACTCGTGACCCAAACTAAAAATACTACTGATAAAAAACAAGGGTATTATTACAAACAGAACCTTACTTGTCATGATTTTTGGGTCTTTATAATTTTTTTATAATTTAAGTTTATGTTTAGTAATTTGTTTTATGATTTTCTCTGTGTTTTCATTTGGATATTGTTTTGTGTATAGTCTGTTTACTTGGCTAATTGTTTTATTTCCCCTCTTCTTTTTAGGCTACATGGTGTAAAAATATCCTGCATGAATCAGCCTCAAAACTACATAGATCCACAACAAAATATATAAAATACATGTAACCCCGGGATTTAAATGTTTTTGTCAGCATAGCTGTGAATAGATTAGTGTTAACTGACTGTATTGTGTTCCAAAACCCCCTCGTTAGATAATAATTACGATTTAAGTGTGGTGGGTGGGGGCACGCAGCCAGTAATGCTCAGAGCTGATGATAGATTCCTGCTGATTGTGTGCCGCGCTTGCTGCCACCGCTCACAGAACACAGCAGATCTTATCAGGCTTTGATCACGTTGATCAGTCCTCAGGGCCTGAAGGGGCCCCTGGTGACTCAAGCATTCAGTTCCAGCAGCGGTGTAGGTGGGGAGGGGGCTGAAGCCCATGTGCACTGAAACAGCTCCTTGTCAGGGAATCCATCGGTGGCGTGTGCGCTTCTGATTGTTATCTGCAGAAAAAGCTTTGAATATAATTATCTGACCCGGGCCCTGCTATCATTAACATTGTAATAGGGCATCTGTCAGTGTTGTGACCTGCTGCTCGGGGCCCGCAGGAGGCCCCAGCGTCATCGTCCTTGAGACCGAATCACTTCATTAATTAACCTGAACCTCAGGTCGGCCGTGGCTCCCCTTCCAACAATCACAGCTTTACCTACAGAACTCATTACCTCGTCATTTGGAGCCACAGCTCTGTCACCTGCCGGCTGCTGTGTGTTTACACAGAAACATCCTCTGAGCAGGACTTTACACAGAGCCCCCCACCGCCGGAGGGCTGACCTTCTTTACATCAGCCTCTCAGCTAAATTAGTCTGCCATGTAAATCAGAGCGCCGACAACAAAAACACCTGCCAGGGGAAGCTTTCATTATCACCTATTTAATTGAAAGAGGTGTGTCATAAAACAGCTTATAATCAGCATAATAATTCCCATTATGAATACTGGCAGGGGGAGTGTGTGTGTGTGTGTGTGTGTGGGGGGGCTCTTGCCTTCTCAGCAGTGCAAGAAGTCTCAGCAATGAGGCCTTCTGTTGACACAAGAGCCTCCCCACAAATGAAATATTGTGTGTCGGTAGTTTATAGGCCCATATAAATAATGGCTGAATGAGAAATGATTATTGAATCATTGGTGGCTCTTTGTTGGGGTCCAAATGCTGTTTTGCTCGGGCCATCTGTTGGTAGTCACCTGTGGGATGCAGCAATATTCTGTCTCTCGCCTTTTTGGCACAACCTCTAGTCAGCTTCAGACTGGAGTGGCGTGCCATGTGAGAAAAAAAATGTTTTTCAGTGTCACAGTCGAGGGGTTTACAGGTGAACCCATGCACCTCCCACCACCGCTGACAAACATGTTAAACCTGGAGCCGATATTTGTAATCCCCAGTGAGCTCAGGTCCCATGCAACCACCGTGATACATCACCCTGTGGACCGGTTTAACCAATAACAAAAACCTGGCTGGATTAAGCTGCGCAGGCTGCTGCGTCACAATGAGTTGCATCCTCACTGAAATATTACACGTTTATGTTTGTGATACCACAGAAAAAAAAGGCAACCCAAACATGAAGGGTAGATAAAATAATCATCCAACCATATCAATGTATTATATTTTTGAAAAACAAAAAATAAAGTCACACTATGTTTTGTCTCATTTCTCCATTGTCTTGAGTGCAGTGTTTAAGACTTTTTTTGTCATAACTGGATATGACTGAAAGTTTTTACTTGATAGTTTTCAAAGCAAACTTGACATTTAAAGTAATTGGTTGGCTTGTTTGCAGAAGTATTATTTTTTCTCTCTCGTGTGCACAGTGTGGCAATCCACTATAAGAATGAAACAACTTGATTTGTCTTGATAAAACAAGGTCTGGCACCTGTGAATTAGTAGTCTAATAATTCTGTTTGAATATTATTGCTGCTATTCACAGTAATAATACTGCATCAAGCAGTTAATAGTCTGAAAATTTTACCTTTATGAATGATTTAGGGTGTATTCACACCAAGAGAGTCTGTTGGTCCACTTGTTTGCTCTGGACCAAATAGCAGACTTTATTCTTTTCCTTTGGTGCGGTTTGCATTCACATTGTGCGTTTTGCAAGTGGACTATAATTTTTAAACAACAAAGCCACACAGGTGACGATCATTGCTCCTATTGGACAGAAATGACGGGCAGGACAAAGCACAGATGTGAAAATAAAGGTGGGGCTGTTAATACAACTGAAAGAATATTAAGAGCAGCTCATTCAGTAAATTTAGTCAAATCTGTGCTGCAACCTAAAGGTGCACCTAAAAGACTTATGTTTCCAGTAGTTGGTTCGGTTTGAGCCCAGTCTGTATTCACACCAGAAGCGAACCGCACCTGAGTTTGTTCAGAAGCGAGCCGAGACCACCTCAAAAATGAGTCTTGGTCCAGTTGTTTAATCTACACCAGGGTTTGCATGAGTGTATTCACACCTGCATAAAAGGTCCAGAACAACAGGGGAAACAAAATCTGGTCTGTTTAAAGCGGACCAAATGTGTCAGGTGTGAATACACTCTTCATGACATGTAAGAAATTATTAGAATTTTGACAAACAGTTAAGATGTCTCAGAAAATGGAATTTAAAAAAATCGAATGGAAGCCTCCTTTGGATGTATACACACCGATACTAACTGGATTGACTTGTTTGAGTTATTTAGTCATAACAAAATTTTCAAATGTTGATAGAACTTGTCTAAAATGTTACAGAGTGACTAGGCCTTTAGTAATGAAATGCTGAATTATTCCATTAGTTTCCTGGAGTAATTTTAGATATCTGGATATAGTATATGCTATATTACAGGCAATACAAGAATTATATATTGAAAAAAATAAAAACACATTTATTTTCCTTAATTGCTACTGTGTGTGTGTGTATTTGTTTGTCTGCTGTGTTAGCTAAATCTCTTATGAACAACTGGACAGATTTCAGAGAAACTTTATTGGGTGAAATTTAGCCCACTTCAAGATGGCCGCCACAGCCAAGTAATCCTAGAAAACACAAAAATGATGACTAATTTTCTGGACACTGGGCTTAAATTGGATGTGGCAGTAGCTGAAAGTCATTGGGAACACAATATATCAGATCAGAATCACATGAGATGGTGCAAAAGGTAATCTACAAGGTTTGACCAAAAATAAAAGCATAATTTCATTATTTCTCAACACAGAATGTTCTTACTTTAATACTAAGGATGGCAGCAGGTGATTTTAATCCTTCAAGGAGTGCCAGACCTTTAATTGTACAGATTTTAATCAAGTGATTGTGCTTTAAAAAAAGTGATATTTTGGAAAATGATGTTGCTAGAAATGGTCTGCATCAGAGGTTGAGTAGAGAAATAAAATACTGTAACAATCAAAAAGGACATAGTCATAACCTGTGAAAGTATCAGACAAATAAATTTGATGTACAAAAGTCTTAAGTCTCCCTACTGCTGCTGATGTTGCACAAGTTATAAGACAATATCTGTTTTTACTTTTCAGTAAGTTCCAGGATTTTGATTACTTCATATATTGGTACATTTACAAAAACAAAATGACTGAAATGACTGATAATGTGACCTCAGAAAAGTATAGCTATTTTTTTTATAGTGTGTGTGTGTTTGTGTGTCCTCCAGCAGCAATCACAGGTTTTAATCCTGAAATTTGACATTAGAGACAAGGACAAACAGAGGGCATGTTTTCCCAGTGCACTGTCTTACAGGAGCATTGGGATTCCTGGGTGACAGGTTGGAGAGAAAAAAGAAAAAAAACACTACTCAGGTGTCGGCGTGTACCAGAGTATTAGCTGTGAAATGAGAGCGCTGTCGAGATAAAGGTCAGGAGGGAAAAAAGTTACCTTCAGCGCACAAAGAGGCAGCAGCTCCTGTCACGGATTAATCTCAGAATCATTATCATGCATCTGTATGTGAATAATTCTGAGGCGCTGATACATTTCTGGATTAATTCAGCACCGAGGGCATCTGCTGCTTTTCCACATGAGAGAGGTGGCGGGAAACACGGCGACTTCACACTGCCAGCAGGAAAGATTAGAATGTATGTGTGCATTTATATTACCTCCTTTAGTGTCGGCTAAATTATTCATGTCATCCAGATCAGTTCAGTCTCAATGTGTTCCCTGCTTCAGGTCATACATCTAACAGGGTTTTATTTTCCCCGCATTCATTTCATTTTAATAAAGACCTTCGTACCTGGAGCTGTTTAACCTGGTGGGCTGACATTAATATGTTGCTTTACAGTGTTTGTCATTGTTTTGTAGAATCGGGAGGTGGTGTGCTGCTGAGTGGATAGAGAGATTTTCAATTACTGCGACTAAACATGATGATGTCAGGTGTCAGAGCTGGATTTGTGTGGCGTGTGGGAGCTGTTTATTTGGAGAAATGTACAGTCAGTACAGTCGCAGATAATCTTATTTTACTGCTGTTCAGCAGAGTGCTTTACAAAGAGCAGGATTTTACGCAAACCGTAAGAACTGAATTTCATGTTGGTTTGTTCCTTATCACCTTTTGACACAGCAACGTGATTATTATTATTAATGAGGCAACAACTATAGTATTTTCTTTTTTTACTAGGGTGTTTTTATTGTCTTTCCAATGAAAATTTACCAGAACCACATGAGAAGTAGTGAGTAATGCCAGCAGAGTCTCTCCTGTGTGTGCCCTGTGTGCCCTCTTCATTACTCCTAACCTCTCTCTGCCCCTCATTCACTTAGTAAAACAAATGTTGGATTGGACCTGACCGGGTCCTTCACGTCAAATAACAAGCCATGTTGCGCCTGAGTGACACCTGAGAAGAAACGCTCACACGCATCAGTCTCACCTGTCGCTGAGCTGCTCACCAGCTCTGCTCTGCCCTCGGAGCGTCTCTCCGCCTCATCTCCTGCTGTCGAGCTCCCGAGATCCGCTCCCAACTGACTTGACACGTCTTTGGAGTCTTAACTTCAGAAGACAGAAACTGAAGTAGATCACAAAAACCTTCTTTTCCACCTTTCTGAGCCAACTGTCTACTGGCAGTTCCTCATTGTCTGCTGTATTGTCAACCATCTGCAGGGAGTTTAAGTAGTGCTGTAAATATTTACATGGAATGTTTTGCAAGCACTAATAGCAGCATTTACTTCCAATGAAAATTTATTTTCTTTTGCTGGATGTAATGCAAAATTGTCAGCAGTGTTGTTTTTAAAATATTTTCATCAAGCACAATAACATTTTAAAGTTTAGAGCTGTTTTAAAATGGCAGAAGTTTGCTTTGAACTTGCTTATCGTCTAAATAAAACATTTTCTCCAAGTTGAGTTCATTTAAAAGCTACCAGGTAAGATATTAACTGTTCATAACCTTTCAATGCAACCTTGCTTCAAAAGATCTAAACTATCCCAAGGTGTTAGAGGAATGTAAGCAAACACAGTGAGTGACTCACACATTTATTTAAATCAGAATCTAATGTTCTGAATCACTGATTCATCTCAGAGGTCCAAATCTGCAAAACTGCTTCAAAACATTTCTATTTTCTCCCCATTTCATGCATCTTATTATGGATCACTGGAGAAAATACTTTGTAACTTAAATTGTTCCTGATTAAAGTTGAGAAACAAAACTATAAGGCATTCATGCAAGCCAACTGAATGAAAACGACGACTGCGAGAAAAGACAATACCGAGCATGTAAATATCTTTCACATTTGTTTTGTACAATTGTTTAAAGGGTTCAGCCAACCTGAAGAGTTTCTCTTTTCCTCAGGATTTCTCACCTCCAGAAGACAATCTCTTTTCCCCATCTTCTCAGGCAGACTTTCAGCCAGCCCAGTGATGAATCTGCAATTATTGATGGCTTCATATAAGCAGTGAACTTCTCCAATCAGCCTGTATGGTAATTGTAAAGGAAGTCATATGCATAAAATTAATTATACGGTGCAATAAGGCCCATAAATCAGGTCACTATCAATTTGGCTGAAAATGTTTCAAGCACATGCTCCTGCAGAGTTCAAGGTAAAAAAGGAGAGGATTCCCCCCCCGCCTTTTTTTTTGAGACCAAATCAAGAAAGTAATCTATCAGAGTGGACAAAGACGTGTCTCACATAATGGTTTTACTCAGCCATGTGTTCTATATTTGGAAAAAAGAAATGAGCTATTTTTCAATTGTGAGCTGCTTAATCTTATAAATGGTGGAAACAAAGAAGAGCTTCCCTTTGCTCTTTTATATAGACGTAAGCAGAATCACAGACACCTTTTTTTGTCTTTATATGATGCTAAATGATGTGGGCAATGAGGCACATTGTAAAAACTGTAAAACTAATTAGGCAGTGAAAACCTTGCACTAAGTGGCCCACACAGGAGGGAAGTATTTATTGCTCCTGCAGGAAAAATGCTTGTGAGGATCGTCTGAGCGATGGCTCTGAGAGTGCTGGAAGAACTAATTCAAAAGAACAATTACATGCGTTCAGTCCATTTATTTTCCATCGGATAATTATTTGATGTATTTGTTTTAATGACATTGTGTAATTCAGTTCATCTCAGGCTCTCGCTAACTGCTAGCTTCAATTACCGTCCAGTCATTTATAACTCCCCGAGGCTAAAAAGAAGGTAATTGCCCAGATGGAATGCCTAATGAGGGTTGCACAATTATTTCCTAAGTTATTGAGATTTGTATTTTGTTAGCTACTTAATTAAAAAGCCTCTTTTTCAACAGGTCTTTTTTTTTTCTCTCTCAATTGCAGGGCACTCAGGGGCAGATTGTTTCACATCGTCTGAGGCAAAGCGCTGTACATTCACAGTTGGGAAAAAAATAACTTTTCTGGAAAACAAATTGCTGCTCATGTCAAAATATGATTATAAATTTTAACCCGTAGTTGTAATTAGCACAGCAGAACATATATTTTTCTTAATTATTTTTATTGATTACATTTGCATTTTTAGCACTTGTGTAACCCTCAGTTGTCAGTATGAGTGCATTTTTATGTTGTTTTCTTTAGTTTGATCAAAGCTGCACTAAAAAAAATTTAATTCAATTCAGTTTATTTATATAGCGCCAAGTCAACAATTGTTGTCTCAGAGCTCTGTACACAAAAGACAATAAAAGCTAAAGAAGAAGCCAGCAGACTGAGCCGAATCTTCGCTTTGTCACAGTCTCCCATCCTGAGCAGCACAGTGGCGACAGTGGAGAGGAAAAACTCCCCCCTAACAGGAAGAAACCTCCAGCAGAACCAGGCTTTACTCAGAAAATATGTGATTGATGATTGTTGCGCATTATAATATATAAATATGTTTATTGCACACCATTCAAAACAGTTACATTTCAGTTTATCAGCTGTGCAAAAATATTGTGGCTAAGTTAACATATTTAATTATTCAATACAATACACATGAATTCATTTAAACTTACATTGATGTTAATATTTAAAAAAGAGGAAAAAAACATTTAATTTTTTTAGTGTCTTTGGCTTTTATGGCTTTCAAAAAATATGCACCCACTATTACAGTTACACATTGCAGTGTTTTAAAACTGCAACTTCACATCCATATATAACCTGCTAACAGTGATGATACCACCTGAGTGAAAAATTGTTCGCCAGCATGCGCAGGCTGTCACATCACAATGTCAAGCCAAACCATAATATTAGTCTAACTGGGTAAATGCAGCCATTAAAAGGCTATTGAGGCTTATCAGCTAACACAAACTGTTTGGTTTATGATCATAACTGCAGCTGGTATTTTAACGAGGTGTCAGTGCGCAGCCTTCCAGCCTGACCTGATGACCGTGACACCACAGAAGTACTGATGTCAGTGTTGTTATTTAGGACAGGAACATGTGGCTGATTGGAAAAGCTGTTGGGGTGGGGGTTGGGCTACGAGTTAAGTTCTTCAATTCAGTTATAATTTTGGATTTTAGCAGTATAATGGTAGAAATTAAGGCCACCTAAAATATCACACTTTGTAAGTTAACTTATTTGTAAGGTAAAAGCATATTAATTGTTCATAATATTGGGTTTAATATCTAATAACTGCTTTGATTAATAAATTATTATTTTTATTTTTTGTGTGTTTTTTGTTTTATTGTTTGGTGAGAATCTTTAAACTTTAAATTTAGTGCTTCAGTTAAATCTCAGATGAAAGTTGTAATGCTTACAAGCTAAACTGTCACATTTGATCTACCTGAAACAGGATTCAGTGATGCAATGATCCTTGAATCCTTGACTTATTAGCTAATACCCTTAATAGCTGATAATGGCTGCATTTACTTGCAGTGGTTGGACATGTTGTCACTCAGCAGGAAAGTAACAGGATCCTCTTCAGGCCTAGAGACAATTGTGTGTTTTCTCCAGGTGCTACAGTTTCCTCCTACAGACCAAAAACAGGAGCTGTGTTTCCATCAATGCTTTTTTATGCTCAATTTGAAGTATTGCATTAGAAAAGGTTGATAGAATGGCAAAATTGGAAAAAAAAAACTTCCTCAATTTTGCAAAATAGTTTTTGCACTCGCTTGAGGTGGATTTTGGATTTAAGAGTTAATGTGCAAAATGGGAAATGGAGACACATTTGCCAAATAAATTCTAATGTAGATAATATTTACCTCACATAATTATTTAGCTTTTTCCACTGCCGGCGTCTTCATGGATATTCCCATAAAGCGAAGAGAATTGCATTTCTTTTTCCACATCTCCAGACAGCATGTAACATTGATATGCTCCAAACCAGTAGACGAAAACATGCCTGATTTGCATTTCTTTTTTTTTTTTCTTTTGTTGCAACATTTTAAGTTTGCTCAAAATACACATTACAATTGGATGGAAACACAGCTGTTGACTGCTGGAGATAGGAGCCAACTCCTCTCAACATGGAAATGAGAAGCAGAAAAAAAAGACAGATTGATAAACAATATATGGAACACTTTAATTTCTTTGAACAGTCAATTAGAGAGTTTTACATTCACTAAAGACCTTTTTGCATTGTAAGGCCCGGCCGGCCACAGTTGGCCTGGCCTTATTCTACCCCAGCCCTGGTTGTGTTTGACTTTAGCTGAAAGCTGTCTCCATGTGTGCAGATATAATATTAAAAGTGCACAAAACTTATTTTGTTTTATTTGTGGCACAATAATGCACTATAACGAAAGGTACTGAAGACTGTTCCGGATCATCCAGCAGAATGATGTTGAAAATAAAAACATGTACAATAGGTTGCCTTCAGGCCCAGGCCTCCCTTGAAAAAGAGATCTGAGATCTCAATGGGACTTGCCTGGTTAAATAACAGTAAATAAAAAAATAAAAAAATGAGAGAACAAGACAATATAAAACAATAAGCTAAGGGTAGGTAATATTAGCTTGTTTTTTCTTGCTACAGTGATTGTATAGATGAACTTGTCTGAAAAAACCTTACTGTCGTCGCAAATGATTCAAGTTAACCTTGGGGCAGGCTAGCCAGAAAACAACCACAGACCTCTGGGTTCTGGAAATCAGGGTGGAATTGGGTCATAAAGGGCTAATACAAACGTGCAGAACCCAGGTTTGAACCCGGGTCGGTTTTTGCATTGCAAAGACCAGCACCAATTTGACGTGTCAAAATGTCAGACAAATTTTGACACGTCTAAAACAATGTTCATTCTTCTATTTAACTGTAAGGATAAAAGATAATGGTTATTCAAGGTCTTCCTTACAAATGTCAGTAGCCTTTAGAGTTTTATACCTTTCATTTTTACTACTATTAACTTACTGGTATCAGAAATGCCCCTTGCTGTCTGCAAGTCATTCAGTAAATATATGGGCAAAAAGTACCACTTTAAAACACCTCAAATACTATGTCTAAGGCCTACAACCTATACCTGCAGATGACAGCATTGCTCTGCAGCAATGAATGGTTTGGTAGTTTGCACACTGTAAAATTGGAAAGAATAAGAACGCAATCATTTGCAAAATCTCCTGAGAACTGCTGCTTATTCTGCAACTATGTAAAACGTTTCAGTTTTTGTTTTTTGTCAGTACTAATATTGTCATTCTCATGCACTATAGTTTGCTAAATTTTAGTGTCCAGTCACAGAGACCAGTCATATTGAATTCAGCTAAAATGACCGTTAACAGGCTCCAAGAGAGCATTAGACACAAAAGAGAAATAAGAAACAGATGCTCGAACCTGTTCAGGTTGGTAAAACTAGTTTTCATATATTTAATCCAATCTTTATAGTTTTAATCGCTTACGCTCTGTGTCCAGACTGCAGCTATGACTGACTCATTAATAAACAGAAGGGCAGTGATGTGTTTAGTACAGCCTGAAATAATGCTGTGCTTTCTGTCAGTCATTGTTTGATTCAGCTTTAAATGAAGGATGTGAGGGCTGAAAAAGTTCCCTTGCTCATGATTTATACTCATTTTAGTTTATGAGAGTAGCTTTTTGAGCAGTGAATGATGTCCTCTTTTAATACTGCATTTGAAATGTTTCACCGCTAACACATATGTCAAAGCACCTATTAATCAAACATAGTAGCCCTGCCGTTTGTCTTTGCCAGCCTGCTGTGTCGAAACTGCCAAGCTGCAAAACCTATAAAAGCCACAAACACATCAGCACTTCAATTAATGCTATTAAATGCAGCAGCAATTTCTCAGGGGCCGCTGTCACTCAGTTTAAGTGACCCAGTAACTGAAGGGCCCTTAATAAGCAGGGCCTCTATTTATCAAAGTGATAACCCTGGAATTATACTCAGCCTCAACTAACAAACCAAGCATTCATTTGTTTTCTATAACCACTTAATCCTGTTAATGTCAAGTCTATCACAGACATTGAGACACAGAGCAGATAACCACGCACACACACTCACATCAAAGATCAATTTAGACTCTCCAACCAATCTAACATGCATGTTGTTGAATTGTGGGAGGAAATGTTGGCTGCTCTCCTCAGCAGGGTTTGCCATATTGGGCAAACATTTTTGGCAATTGCTTTACACAGGATGCCCTTCCTGGCTTGACATGGGCTTTACACCTCAGTAGCTTTGCATTGCAACAAAAAACCCTGTACTCGTGGTCTTATGTAGTACTGGGAGGGTAGGAATTAACGTGACTCCTTCCTATTTTCTCTATTAAAGCAACGGGTTGCTCTTTCAGATCCCTGTTCTGTAAACATTTTCGTCTTATTGCTGTTGTATATAAACTTGTCTTTTGTCTCAGTTTACTCCAAGGTTGTTGCTTTAGCTTTGAGTTAGCTGATCTTGGTGCACTAAGCTGGGTGTTAGAACAGTAAAATTTTAAATAAAATGGGGATATTGAATGTAGCTTTATCACTATTGCCATTACAAATACCCAAATGAAAATGTTGCAAGTACCAACTGAACTGCTGTCCTTTTGTATTTTAAAATACTTCAGTTTCTGAAAAAAAAATAAATAAAAAAAGAGAGAAATGGAGTCTACCAAATCAACTGAATAGAAATTATATCAATAGACAGCAGAGAAAATTGCAGTGCAACTATGATCCTGTTGTATTAATAACATGTTTCTGGGATGAGGATCAGCATTTCCAAAATTTAGTCCATGGTCCTCAGTCGTATAAGGGTGGCTTGCTTTCTCCGGGTTGGGAGTGAGGCTCTATCTCAAGTGGAGGAGTTTAAGTATCTTGGAATTTTGTTCACAAGTGAGGGAAGAATGGAGCGTGAGATTCATAGATGGATAACTGCAGCTTCCACAGTTTTGTAGACTCTGTGCTCAGTTGTGGTTCAGAGGGGGCTGAGCTATAAGATGAAACTCTGTTTTCCAGTTGGTCTTACGTTCCTACCCTCACCTATGGTCACAAAAGTTGTGTAGTGACCGAAAGAATGTGATTGAGGATACAAGTCAAAATTAATTTTCTCCACAGGGTTGATGGTCTCTCCCTTAGAGACATGGTGAGAAGTTCAGTTATCTGGGAGAGACACAGAGTAAAGCTGCTGCTCCTCCAAATTGACACACTGTCCTCAGCTCTCAACAGACCACCTCAACGGTTCCAGCATCTGGTAAGGATGCCTCCTCAGACGCCTCCCTAAGGAGGTGCTTTAGGCATGTTCAACTGAGAGGAAAGCCAAGGAAAGCCCCAGGACACGCTGTAGAGAGAATGTTTCTCGGCTGACCTGGGATTGTCTTGGAGTCTCCCCAGAACAGCTAGAAGAGGTGGCTGTGGAAAGAGAGGTCTGGGCCTCCCTGCTCAAGCTGCTGTCCCTACGACCTGACTCAGGAACAAGCAGAAGATAATGGATGGATGATGCTTCCTTTTATACATCAAATAAAACACAACGTTGTACTTTTATTAATCTTTGTCACATTTTTTGAAACATAATAGAAACAGAGTCAAGTTGGTTTAAATGAGGTTTCCTACAAGTTCCTATGTTGAATCTCTGCTGTTGAATTTCAAACCAAATGTTTTTAAAATCTTTTATTATTAGCACTAACAGTCAAATAGCCCATTTTTAAAATTCAAATTCAGAGTTTCCTTGAAAAAAAAATCACTTGTCCAGCTGTCTGTTCAGCATTTTCCTTCGTTGCTGGTCTTCAGGTTGTTGATTTACCTCCTCAATTTGCTCTCTGGTTCAGAAATCATCTTAGGTTTAATAAACACAGACCCCACAGTCACTCCTGATTCAATAAAACATATTTCATATATAATGAAAGCAAACCTGCTCTCTGTTTAAAACTGTGGGGCTGAACAAACAGTTGCACCATTAACAGATACTGTCTGTAATTACAGCCATGTGATAATAAAGCTGGGAGTGAGGCGCAAGCTGTTGGCACATCAGCACATCCATTTTTCACAGGCGGCGTGCTGTAATATTGTTCCTCAACATAATGGCAACACTTGTTCCAATAAAACAGCCAGTTTTACACTATGTTTTCATAGTAAGCTTTTATTTGACTGCAGTAACTGTGCGGTGAATTCATCAAATCTTTTACAGCTCACTGTAACTCATGAATGTCTCCCCCAACAGCTGCTGCAGCTCTTATTAAAACTGATCTTGTGCTGCCAGGAAAGATTACGGGAGTCGCTTTCTGAACATTTCAGAGAGGTGAAACTTTTTTCTTTGTTTTCTGTGTGCCCATGTGGATGCCTAAGTCTGTATTCAATGTATGTGTCATATGTGAATGTGGAGTTCTGGACGCGTCCTGCGATCTGTGATGGTCTTGCGACCTGTCCAGGATGTACCCCGCCCCTCGCACATTCACTGCTGGATATGGGCAGAAGTGACCCCCGTGACCACAAAAGGAAGAAACGGGTAAAATATATTGAATGGATGGAAGTTCTGGATGCCATTTTGGTTAAGAAGATTTTCATCAACAGCATCTCAACAAGTATTATGGGCCAATGGAAGCCTCCCATTTAAGTGGGGTCACTGTCATGTGTACTTATCCCCAGTATTTCTGTCTCTCACCTTTTTGCTCTCTCTTTGGCTACGTTCACGATGCAGATCTTAATGTTCAATTCAGATGTTTTGAGAAAAATCAGGTTTCATTGCATGGTCATTCCCATTATATTTTAAATGCAACTTCCATCAGACTTCAGTGTGAACTTTATGGTGCTGATGCGACCCACAAGTACAGAATAATAATAATAATAATAGCTAGAAGAAGACATGACATCACACTTGGCACACTGAGTTTCAGAGCCGTGGTGGTCATAGAGACGTTCAGGAGGATTCCTGAAAGGCCGGTCAGTTCCAAGCCGAATCGGCCGGTACGTTTTTTTTTTTTTTTTAAACCCCATAAAATGCTGTTGAGGCTCAGTGGCCACAGCTGCGATTTTGAGGTCGTTTCATCCAGGCCACATGCGGCTCTTTGTCCCTCTGCAGCGGCTCTTTGAAAATGTGACCAAGGATAACAGAATACATTTTTGTTGTTTTTTTATACTCACAACAGAAATAAATTTGTATGCAAATATGTGATCAATACTACTAATACAAAAAATAAAGCATGTTAGCTCATGTTAGCCTGTTTACTTAAATAATCCAACTTCTTTCTATGATCTTTCTCTGAAATTCATCAGGGTTACCTTTAAAGACTTTTAAGATTACATAATAAGAATTATGCCTGAATAGTTCAGTTGTACTAGTTTGTATGGAATTCAGTATGAACTATATACAGCAGGCATGTCCAACTCCGGTCCTCAAGGGCCGGTCTCCTGCAAGTTTTAGATTTGTCTCTGCTTCAACACAGCTAATTCAAATAGATGATTTACCTTCTCATCCATGTCTGCAGAGGCCCACTAATTAAGCACTCCTTAGGTTCAGCTGTGTTCAGCCAGGGCAGCACCTAAAACATGCAGGACACCGGCCCTTGAGGACCGACTTTGGACACCACTGATTTACAGTATTTTTCTTGTTTTTAAATGAATATGGTCTTTTCTTTTGTTCTAAGGAGTAAAAATGTTTTATTTTGTTTTATAATGTCACCTCCACTGGCAGTAAAGGCTCCTAAAAAAGGCCTCGAAAAGGCCCACGGACAGTTGATAATCACAGTTGTAGCTTGTTTTTGCAGCTCTGGACAATTTATCAGTGAGCCAAGGAGCAGAAATGGCTCTTTTCATCGTAAAGGTTGCAGATCCATGATCCACCCTGCTTTTTGCTAGATATTCCTGCACAGTGTTGTATTTTTGAAACAGAAGCGGTGTGCTGAAAGTAAAATGAACTAAAATATTAATTCCACAACTATAGTATTGATATGGTTCGAACGTCACATATTGTCACTGTAGGGCTGGGGTTTAGACCAGATGCAGACAATGTAGGGAACATGCATTAATACTTTTATTAAACAAAATAAAAAGCTGGTGTGGCAGCAAAACTTACAGAAAACTCTAGAATCACAGGAGGACCACAAAGAAGCCTGCGATACATTGGTGGAAACAATACAATGATCAACACAGTGATAGTGGTGGTGGCAGGAGACTGGTAGAGCAGAGGTAATGAGGTATTGAAAACAGCTGACTTAATTAGAGACTGGGAACAGCTGAGGATGGCTGGTTGACTGAAAACGCAGAGAAAGCTGACTGAGGGTGAATTGAAAAATGGCAGAAACTAAAACTAAAAAAATAAAGCACAAGAGTATTAAAACAATAACAGATTGAGAATATCTAAACAAAAAAACAAACAAAAACCCATAAAACATTAATCAAACTTACAAGAATCATGACAAGTATCATATGTTGTGGCTTCTCAGTCACCCAGGACAAGGTTTGAGATTTACTTATTATTTATTTAAAGATAGAGATACAGAGATGAGAGGGGGTAAATACTGGATTACTGTTAAACTTGAGGGCTGGGATGACTGAAAAATGTATTTAATAAAGTTAAATTAGGCTGGGCTTAAATGTATTTTCTTCACAATGATCAGCTTTTAGAAGTTAGTTTTTTATCTCTACTGCTACCTCCAAACCAATGTTATCCTCAGGGTGGGGGTATCTAGTGTCTCAGAGACAGCTCACAACATATACAGTACATGTCTGCAAAGCTTTAGCAAAGGAGACATGAAGGATTAAACCCTCTTATAAACAAAAAACAGCTGAGAAAATCCTGTACCAACAGTGGACCAATAGCTGCAGCACATCAAGATGGTTAGTTTCATACTGATGCATAATTCTTGGAGTTTGAACGGAAGAAAAACATGAGGAAGAGGAGTAACTTTGAACAGTGTTGTGATTTGATTAGGACCCACAATAGATAATTCAGTTGCAATGATGAACACGAAAATGCCTTGTTTAACTAATTTACCTAATGAATGACTCCATCTCTCACTTTGTCTGCAACAATGGCTCCTGCTCCACCTTCTGTCACCCTGGGGCTGTGAATGCAGGGACCACCCACACAGGACGGCGTAAGAAGGAGGGTTTATCAGCAGGTATAGCCTCACTGTCATGAGTTCACAGGAAGTTCAAACAATCTCTTGAGGACAGCTGGGATTTCTGACCTCACAGGTTTCCATGTAAATACACCCCCATGTTTCTGTTCTGTTTACAGCCACAGTAGTGGTACAACCTGATGCTTGTTCAGTTACAGTTGCTTGCATAAACTCTGCTGTCTAACATGCACAACTCGGAATCAGTCAGGCATGGTTAGTGCTTCCCACCGCCTTCATTTAAGACATTTCAAGGAGGTTTTAAATTAAATAATCAGTTTTACTCACCATGAAGCTAGGTTAATTTAGGATAATTCTCTAAAATGTTTTTAGGATGTTTTCTAAACATTCTGATTACTTTTATTTCACTTCTTTACATTACAAACCTGGTTTAGCACAGCTTTAAACATTTCTATTTGCTGTTTAAATTACAAAAATGAAAACACTTTTTGGGTTTAAACCATAAAGCAGAGTATGAAACAAAAATATTTTAAAAAATCGTATTCAATAGTTAATTCATGTAGTCTTGTCCCAAGTTTGATACTGCAACACAAACATTTGAACCAATCAATGCACCTTAATATTTTTGGAATAACTCTCAACATGGTGAATCATATTTGCTCAATTATCAGTGACTTCTACTTTATCTCATCAAATGTTAGAAATTGTAAAGGTGCCAATCAGTTTCTAGAAAATTTAGTAACAAATCATATGGCCTGTCAGAGTAGCAATGCTTTGAAAATTTAAATAATGCAGAATGACTTCATACTTGTGGACTGGCAGTGAATTAATGGTAAAGTGTTGTTGTATTCCTATTTAAAAACTTTAAATTTGACACACAGCCCTACAATTATAGTAAAGTATTCTTGAGCAGGATGCTGTAAATAACTATTCCTAATATGAGAACAGGTAAATGAATGAAATAACAAGTGTGCATTTAGAGCAAAAATATGTAACAGGAAGTGATGTTTGTTTGTGTTTGAATGTGTACATAGTGGACACACAAACAATGTAAGTGTTTGTAGATCATGGATAAGCCAAAAGTTGCTGTATGTGTCTTGTGAGCTATTGACCAAACATTTTCGCTTTTTCAAAACTTTCAGATCTGGCCCATTTATGATTTAGTTTATGTGTTGCCAGCCCATACAACTACATCTGGGCCACCAAAGGGCAGTATCTTTGTGGTATCTGGGCCAACTGTTAATGCATTGTGTGGGCCAGAACTAGGCCAGACAAGTTTTGCTACATGTGTTTGCGCGTACTGCTTCTCCGAATCTCTTTTGGAGTTCAAATCAACTGCCAATAACATGCCATTCTCAGCAGCTCTAACACAGCATGAGGAATGGGCAGATAAACTTGCTTTGATTTGGAATTGCTCAGCCATTATGTGCCCTACAGATTTTAATACAGAGTAGACAATATATCAGATGCATTCACACCCCACAAATTGCTCAAAGGAGTGGAAATGATTGCCTTGGCTTGGTTGCGTGGTACACAATAGTTTCCCTCTCAAAAGAAAGGAAACAGGGGCAAATAATGGCCAGAGCCAAGCTATTTATGGAGCAACTCCAGAGAGCTATTAAAAACTTCTCAGTCAAATGCTGATCTGCCTGAGTGGATCCCAACAACACTGCAGCGCTTGGCTCGCTCTCATCCTCTGACTGGTTAACATTCATCGCAGAGGGAACTCCCTTTCACTCAGAGCAGGGAGGCAGAGAGTGGGGAACAATGGGGCCAAAGGGGAAATGAATTCTAATGTGAATCTGATTATAAAGTCTTAATTCAGACACAGAATGGTTTTTCATTCCCACTAATGCCCCAAGTTGTTCTGAACTTTAATGTTGCTAACAACACATGCTGTGCAGTGTAGTAAATCTGTACTAATATCATTTATTTTCCTAGTCACTTTGGTTCTTTTCTTTATTTTCCATTACATTCTATTGTTTGACCCATTTTTAGCTTGTAATTGTGGAACAGATACAAATGTATTTTATTGTGAGAACATATTTTATAATAAATGTAAATAGAATCTTGGTATGGCTGGTGAAGTTACAGCTGTATACTTGTATTTCTTACAATATCAGTTTTTCTGTTTTTTTGCATAAAAAATTGAAACAGATCTGATAAGTTCTTAGTATGAATCATTTAGCTACACAGACAAAAGTGACATTTTTTACCATCTTTGTTTGATACAGCTCATTAAACCTACAAAGCGTTGAATGAAAACCCAATGAAAAAATGTATTTCTCAATTATTTGCTGAAAAAAAACATTTAAAAGCAACACTGGACAACATTGATTGTTTTTCAACAGTTTTTATGTCTGTTGTGTTTTTCCATCACAAATCACATCCTTATCTCCCATGACTTTTCAGCAACACTGAAACAAAAAGACTGGCAGCAACATTAGAACAAGGAAAAGTACCCCAGGCTTCAGTATGTCCCACATATTTTAGTGACTGCCCCCACGTGGAAGCAGCACATTACAACAAGGCTTACAACCAAACAAGTTGACCCGTTCTAGGACCATAAACCTCATCTGCTCCTTTTCCATCTGAAGACCTTGTGCCTCATTCTGTGACCTGTGAAAGTGAAGCTTGTAAATTGTACAAATATCAAACACCAGAATCTTTTGCAACTTTTGTCTACATTGGGAAAGACAACAAGCTAATTACTGTAAATTAACATTAAATAAAGATATTGTTTTAGTTATTCAGAACCTTTTATGACTTTAAAAAATGTTTTTTGGTTTGAAATGATTAGCAGCGATTTTCATTCTTTAAACTTGTCTGGATTTTTTGTCACTTTTTGCGAGACATGTTCCTTAAATTATCTACTTGGTAACTACCTTCAATCTCACATTGCTTAACGTGGGTTTTATTGTCAAGATGAATTTCTTTTGTTTGGGATAATTATGTAGGTTCAAATGCTGTGGAAAACATTTTTTTCTCACAAGTCTTGGTTGTGGAAAATTTATTTCTGTTGATCTTTGCCATAATGATAGAAAAAGTAAATGCAAAGAGAAAGAAAGAAAGAAAGAAAGAAAACAATGTAAAACAATGAACACAGATGTATGAAAGTGTTCTGAGGTAACAACATGACAATAATTGACCTTCAAAAAATATTTTGATAAAGAAATATATTTTTTTAAGTTATTAATTCTTTGTGGAAAATAAGCAAGGAAATAATAAAGTTTAACATTCCCCAAGTTACATTTTTATTATAAGATTTTATATTGCTTCTTGTGAGCACAATAAAGATTATTTACAGTTCACACTGGGGTTAAAAATGACTCATTATTATTATTATAATGACTGTATTATTCATACAGAATAAAGCTTTTTATTAGTACACAAAACAACATTTAGGCTGAGTCTCACTGAATCACCTAACTTAACCAAATGATGCGTGTGTGTATGTATGTGTGTGTGCTTGGGGTGTGTCGAGGACATCTGCCTCTGTTTTTAGGCAAGTGTTAAACACAAAAGCCATCAAAGTGACAGAGGTTAAGTCAATCTATGGCTGACCAGCTGCTCCACACACACACATTCACAGCATACCCCACACACACATGCCCATTCATACTCCTCCGTGTGAGAACGCCCTCCAACCTGCTTAATGGATCGACTTTAATATCATTAGTTGAAATGCTGAACAAATTGCAGCAAACAGTCTTCACAATGAAAACTAAATACATCTCCCGACTTTAATGGTTTTATACAATTAGATGGGATGGGATTTGATGCACTTTTAAATCTTGAGTATAAAGAATGACTACAACCTGTTGGTTTAGCAGAACATTAAATGAGAGAAATTTAAAAGCAACAAAAACACAACTGTTATTTTCTGAAATACTGTAAGACTAAATTGGTAAACCAAACAGCCAGAAATAAATAATAAAATGTTATTTTGGGGTTTTGTTTTTCTAAGTATAAGAAGTTTTAAAGTATATTTGTAAATGGAAGAAAATGTGAAATCTAATGTAAATCAAGCAGTGCAAAAACTGCTAAAAATCAGACTTTGCACGGCCTGAATATAGCCTGAAAAATGTTGCAGACTGACAGTTTTACAGACAGACAAGAAGGCTGCCACAATTGAATTCTCTTCTGTGAAACATTTTTAAAGGGCTATTGTGCAATCTCCATCCATTCTTTTTCTTCAGCCACTTTTTCCCTTCCATGTCGCAGGGAGCTGAAGCAGCAGTCAGTGTGTGAGAGGCGAGGCAGGTCACAAATCCAGCCCTGAGCCACTTAGAGACAAACAAGATCATTTAGAGTTACCCGTTAACCTAAAATGCGTGGTTTTCATCTGTGGGAGGAAACGAGAGAACCGAGGAAAACCAACAGATGCTCAGGGAGAACATGCAAACTCCACACAGAAAGGTGAATCCGTCACCTTCTTGTTGTGAGGCAACAGCTACTTCTCTGCAGTGCTGCCCGTGTGCAGTCATGAAAAAAATGATAAGAAATGGATTGTGCATAGAATTAAATCAAACTGAAGGGAAAGTTGTTTAATCTATTAAAAAACCTGATACCGTGTCCCAGGAGGAGCAAGCAAAACATGTTTCTGCCAATAAAATGATCTGAATAATGAAATCTAAAGAGTGTTTCTTTTCTACTAAAACACTAACCCAACAGTGAAGCAAGCCACTATGCTCCCAAAGCTATTTGGAAATTTGTTCAGTCATATACTGTATTATACTGATTGACCAGTTAGTATTATTTCATCTTGTTTCCTACAAAAATAAAATAAAAAAAAAATTTCTCTGATTTTTCCTAAAGGCAAGATAATATGAATTGCGTAAATATTTCCCTGAACCAAATTTGGCACCATCTTCCTTCTGAAGCACAAACAAGACTCTCTTTTTCAAGACCCTATGGAACCCAGGGTCATCTTTCATATAGTTTCCCTCAAAGTTCCTTTTGACCTGAGTAACATCTGTTTCTGCACATTCACTGTCCTTTGACACTAAATCATTTACAGACTGATAAAACTTAAGACTTTAGACTTAAGCAGACTGTTGTGGTAACTACGTCAAAGAAATGAAAATGCAGCAAAACAAAAGACTGGACAAAGGGTCAGACAGTGATGGTGATATTCAGTTTCTTTTTTTTTTCTGAAGCAGGAAACAACATGAAGCGACATTGTTAAAGTGATTCAAGAAAGCCACAGTTTAGAAAGCTAAATACAGTCTATGAACACATTTTACTCAAACCCTACTGATCGGTCAATAACCAGTAACAGTTACCTGTGGCTGAGCTGGGCTTCTGTGGTGGGGCAGAAGCTGCGGAGGTGAAGGCAGAGAAACCAGCTCTATCCACGAGAGAAGAGATTTCCAGGCTCAGGTGCTGTCTGTTAGTTACATCCAGAGGACGAGGCAAAGCGATATTTACTTTTTTTCTACTCTTTTCACAAATGTTTAGACGAGGCTAACTGTTTAGCTAAAAGTCTGTTCACTCAAACTTCTGATTTCAAAATAATATCCACGTGTGTTGTGTGTCTGCATATTCTGCATGTTACATGGATGGATGGATTTATTAATATAGCTTGGATTTCGACAAAATTAGTCTGTTCTGGTGACTTATTTTGAAAATACGGATGTTGTGTTTGTTCCTTTTCCTGTTTGTGCGACATGATCTTTGTAGCTTGACCCCTGGATTTCCGCCCTTGGGCACCACGCATGCACAGTAATTTACTGAAATGAACATCTGTAACAAAGCTTGTCCTTCATAACAAACCTCAGTTTATTAGGTTCACAGTGGATAAGCTGCTCATAACAACACACTTCTGCCACAGCTGTAAGTTGTTCATCGGTGGCAGCAGGTTATATACAGGTCTCTGTGGCTCTGATCCTCAAATCCATAGTCATAGAGCAATAATGTGTGACCAGACTGATTCACACACTTTTTTAAAACCAGAAAACACATGATTCAAACACAAAGCTCTAAACCTGTTTGGGTTAAAATTGATTAAGTTAAGGTCTGTTTAAAAATCTACTAGTAAATTGAAATCAAAATCATTTTTAAAACGTTAATAATAAAGATAACACTTTAAATATTTTATAGTAAAACTATAGTAAGTAAAACTCCTTGTATTGAGGTTCCTTGTGTCCTCCTGTGACATTTTTCCTCAGTCCTGGTCCTCCCCTCTCACCTGTCACTCGTTCACTAATCAAATCAGCTGTCACAATCATTCCTCCCAGTTTACTAAATATCCTGGTCCTTCTTCTTATTCAGTTTCTCATACTGTTTGTTTCTGTCTTGTCGCTTCTTGTGGTTGGGTGACTTTTGTATTTTGCCTGCTGCCCTGTCAGCCTTTTTATTTTTATTAAAATCTTTATTTGTTTGGATGGAGCAATTCATTCTTGGGTCAGTCTGCATTCTTTGGTGTTATTTTACCACAAACCCAAACTGTTATTTTTATTGTATTTTCAGCTCTTTTATCAAAACATTTCTGCAATGTGGTCACAAAGATAAGCCTGTCTTTAGGCCACCTATAACCCTTCATAAATCATTTATCTAGCCAGGTCTCATGAGCTTTCACTAAAAAAGTTGCCATTGAAGCAATGGTGAGAAAGATGTGGAATACTAAGCGTAAAGTAAGACACCTCATGATTACATTTTATGGCTGATAGATCATCTGTCATACAGCCCACTCTTGATTTCCGATATTGTTTTACCTTGTCATGTATCAAATGTTACAGCTCTGTTACTAGACAGCTCAGAGGCATCACAGTGGTGGGTTGACTTAACCTCTCATGCTGCTTTGGTTCTTTCATAACACACACAGATATAGAAAAAAAGGGTCACAGGTGCAGCAAGGAATGTTTAGTGAAAAGGGCTTTAAGGGCACAGCATGCTCCATATGAAGCTGAACAGTCGACTCACTGTCATGTGGTTGCTCGATGTTTGTTTTTGTACATCTTCACAGCTCATGAGACACATGACACCAAGCTCCAGGGAAACGCCTCCCACTGCAGTAGTGATGGGAAAAAGAGTTTATTTTAGTGAACTGAATCATTAGAATCACTTCATTAAAATGATTCTTGAAAAAGATTTGTTCACTGAATCATTCGTTTCATTTGTAACACATGTACTATATTAATAATAATAACAATAACACTAATAATAATTATACTAATAATAATATTAATTGCAGTAAATTTACAGAAGGGATAGTAATATGTTTGTGTACATATGTATCCTTTTGCTATTTTAAATTTATTTTAAATCAAAAATGAAACAAAAAAATAAAACAGATCCGCCCTACACACACACGACAGCACCCCGCCCCTGAAGAAGCTCAGCTCTCCTATCATTTTATAAGTCTGTTAAAATAATGTGTGCATTTGTTTTCATGTTCCTTCACTCAAACAATATCTATTTGTTTGGAGAAACCTGTTTCCTCCAAGTTACGTCTCTTTAAGAGTCATGAGAACCATCTGACCAGCACAGCGCCACTTCCAGTACAGAGGTGAACGGTAGAAGTGCAGTCAACTGTGAATCAGATTTAGAAGAACCACTGATCCTCTTGACACAGCGCCACACAGAGGTGAATGATGTAAGCACACTGAACTGTTTAGACACTGACACACACACGTGAACAAAACGATCAGGGGTCGGATTTATAAAGCTTGCATACGCACAAAACGAGCCCAGAAACTTGCGTACGCCACTTTTCACGCAAAGGTT
>JARVJO010000140.1:5913738-5937737 GCA_031762555.1 Cynodonichthys magdalenae | reverse complement strand
ATAAGGTTGTTTGTTAGAAGCATTTCTGAAATTGATTTATTTATTATTTAAATTTGTTAATTGTCTGAAATAAAATAAGTCATTCATTCATTCATTCATAATTCCTGCCTTGTCAATAACATTTTTTACTATATTTAGTACTTTATTTTATAACATTTAAATTAGTTGTTAGAATCTCAAACTAACTTCAATACACAACTAAAAATGTAAAATATAGTATATCATCCACTCAGCTCTTGCTCATATATGTAGAGAGTAAAATTTGAGGATGTTCTTCTGGGCATGTTTTTGATGAGAGGATAACAAATTATAACATGGTATAAAACTCAAAAATGTTGATTTTACATGATATTGCTCTTTTCACAGTGGCAAGTCTTTCTACCGGCATGGGGTGAAGATATAAGAAGCCAAAGATTTGATGGTTTAAGGGGGAAAATCTCAAAATGAATGTAGAGAAGGCAAAAAACCTTGTTGTGGATTTCAAGGAGGAGAAGCCACACTGTCTTCTGTTTATCACTGGAGCAGCTGTGGAAACACTCCAGAGCTTCAAACATTTTGGAGACCACATTTCCAAAAGTTTGACACGGTTCAATAACATTAACTTACATTTTCTCTGAAGCCAGCTGGCCTCAGAACCCAATCAAGGCAGCTTCCTATGGTCATGAGGTCATCTTCACCTGGTATAAGAACTGCTCCACTAATGACAGTAAGACAACAAAACCTGCTCAGATCATTGAAGCCATTGAAGACATCTACATCAGCGGCTGCAGGAACAGGGAAGCCTACATAACGGAGGAACCCATCCACCTAGCCCATTGATCAGTTTTAGAACTCTCTTCTCTCAGGTAGGATGCTGTGGCGCATCCAGGCTTAAATGCAGCTTCTACTTCATCTTGTCCTTAAAATACTGCTCCATTTATTACTTTATTTAACTGTTGGGTTATAAGGAGGTTGACGTTTCTTTAGGCAGGTGCCACAACTGGACACGAACTAACTTTCTACTATCTCCATCTTCTTAAATGTTAGAGTGACACAAATGAAACATTTAGCTCAGTTAAAGTCAAGTGCAGTAAAATCCTTAAACATTTTTTTGTTGAGAAAAGAAAAAGAAAGCTCATCTGTATGGTAATCTAAGTGCTTTTCGTTTGTTTTTTTGGTGCAGTAATGCAAATAAAACTTAGCATACCCCTCAAATGTCTGAAATGGGGGAAAAGCATGAGCTGCTGTTTTTGGCGCAAATTTGAGCCCACCATAACATTCTTTTAGTACTGCTACTCCTTCAGCTTCTGCTGGCAGCAAAAATTTATGTGGCAGCAGATCTGTCTTACGGAGCGACCCATCTGTCCAGAGCTGCCTTCGCTGGCAGCAGCTCCCCTTGGCTGCAGATTGCTAATGTGGCATTAAACAATAAATGGACGACGGGTTCTTCCTCCAGTTGTCTCTTCAGGCCGTCAGAGTCAGCAGCTGCACCGTCCTGTTTGTTTATACCAATAAAACGTAAACTACACACTAGTTCCACTGTGGAAACCATCACAGAAAGCACTTAGATTTACACAAGACATTTTATTGCGAGTTAGTTCGGTTTTTGTGCTTTTATTTTAAAGTGGAATTGCAGCATTTTGAGGAAAGACAATATATTTCCTAATGTTCACTCTGAGGTAATGTTCCTGGTCACACAGTGACAAATATAAGAAGTCACAACAAGTTAACACTGATGAGCATCTGCAAACCATCCTTTGTCTTTTATCTGTAAAAACTATCATGCTTTATGTTCTGGAGCAACAGCCTGATAGTTGAAGGCCTTTGATTGATGTTAAAAGGACGTATGAATGTAAAATCTTCTCTGCTGTTAAAGTGGTTCAGGGATCCAATAAAGATGCCCCCCTGAATGCATCACTAAAAAGGTGTTTTGGGCATGTCCAACAAGGGGGATATCCCAGGGAAAATTAGTTTTTCAATTGGCCCAGGAATGCTTCGAAATCCTCCTAAAAGAGCTGGCAGAGGTGGTTCTGGAAAAAGATGTCTTGGCCTTGTTGCTCAAACTGTTGCACTTCAACAGAAAAATCAGCAAATAATGGCTGGTTGGCTAGATGGATGGATGGATGGATTGACATTGTAAAATCTCAGTGTTCAGCAAAAACATTAGGAGGTAAGTAAATCACAACCTAATTAAGAAAATGCCGTCAACAAGTGTAAATCTATATATGTATGTAAAAAAAATCAATGATCCTAAATATAAAAACAAAATATATATTTTAATACACTATCTTGTGGTGCTCCTAGACACATTGTCAGTGACGTAAACTGGGGTCATGGAGGGTTTCGGGTCTTTCAACAATCAAACCACACAATAATACCCCAACCGGGGGTAATCACACCCCAGCTTGTATCCAGATAGTTCTACCCTACCCATTCCTCTCCTGATCCACATCCACCTCAGCTCCACTTCCACTGCATCTGTGACTAACTTCATTGCTCTGCGCTGACTGTCCCCTCTCTGCTGAGAGACTCCCCAAAGAACCCTCTACATCCCACCTCAATGGGTTCACATCTTGCTCAGCATCCATTTTTCCTGCTCTCCTCCAGTAGCTCAAAGTACTTTGTTCTCTTTCTCTCATTGGCCTCCTCCATTAGATCCTCCACAGTGAGCTCCAAGAGAACAAACTGCTACTCGGCTTCTGAGATAAGTACAATGTCAGGCCTTTACGTTGTTTTGGTAACTTTTTTGAGGAACTTCAGCTGCCCCCCAGATCAATTTTCAGCTTCCAGTCTAGAGTCATTGCCAACAAGACAGAAGAGCTGTTCTGGATGTATGCTGTTGACTTCTCCTTATCTCTGAGAGAAGCCATAGTTTTCCTCACTGGACAAAGGCACTTGCAGTGGCTGATCCCATTGCAGATGGTATCCTCTGACCTTAAGTACTTGAACATGTCATAGCGCATGTTGCCAACACATCATAAACAGGCTGGACTAAAACTTTTATTTGGTTGGCAAGGAAGCAAGCACAGAAACTTTAATGGTAGTAAATTCCTTTTTTGTTATTATTAATTTATTACTATTATTTAACCAGGCTTACCCCACTGGGATCACAGATCTCTTTTGCAAGGGCATCCTGGGTCTGAAGGCATCCTATTGAATATGTTTTTGGTTTGTGGGGTAAATCGGAGTACCCAGAGAAAACCCATGCAAGCACGAAGAGAACATGCAAACTCCGCACAGAAAGACCCGAGGTCTAAGCTTCAGTGCTAACCATCATATGTGGACTAGTGTCACTTTTAGCATTATAACTGTTGGTACATTATTGATACTATTGAAACAGTCTGTACCTGATATTTGGTATTTACCAGGTACACACTAGCTGTATTCTGGCAACACATATGCATTCAGTAAGTACAGGGCTTTATTAATGATTTGGTACCTGCTGTTATGTATAAAAAACATAATATTTGCTATTATAATTGTTTTTCTAATCAAAGTTATAAATTATTTTACAACCAAATTTACCCACTATTCATTTTTCTCATTAAAAAAAGTTCAACATTTAGGTCCTACATTCTTCCACAGCATCACAAAATTTTGTTGTATTTTTATCACAAAAGTTGTCACTCTGAGGTGGAACTGTGTTGCTTCCTCTTCTTTTAACATGAACCTTCAAAAATGAAACATGAATCATATTCAATTCCATTTGTAATTTTATTTGTATAATGCTGAAAAGGTTAATAGATGTCTACCTAAATACATAAAATATTTGTAGGGGCTCAATTAAAACCTAAAACGATGACCAGAAGACTTATTGGCTACTTGAATGGGACTTATCCAGCTATGATAAGTAATTTTGATACAATTATATGCTGATTTTGGACAGCAGTGGCCATCACTGTCATCAAAAGGTTTGCAAAGCAAACACGAGCAAAGCTTTGGGTGCTCAGAAGGAAAAATAAACAGAGGTTTGAGGTTTAATGTGTGGGTGGTGGGGTGTCCTGTGGAGGAAGCTGTTTTCTCTCCACACACCGGGCACAGAGCTCACTGCCTCTGCTCGCCAGTGTGACGTTAGTTCGCTCAGGGGCGTTTATTTTTGCTGCGTCGTGTGCGGCAGCTTGAGCATCCCTTTCATCCAGATTACTGCTCATTTTGAGATGAGGTTTGTGCACAAATTTGCAATTCACCCTGAAAATTGTTTGCTTGTACAAAATTGTATCCTAAATGAAGGTTTCCTCCTTTCACTAATACTGTAAATCAAAATACCCCAAACAAATATGCAAAACAAGCTAGTTGGAAATCATTCAGCACTGTCAGCCCATTTCCTGTTTGAGCACAATTTTAGAGTGAATACAAAATGGTTAAGTGGCCTAAATAAGAACGTTGTCTGCAGGTTTTGTCTTTATTGCTTTGCTCTTTTAACATAATTAAATTGTATTTAAGTTTGGCTATAGATAATTTTATTCCCTTTTACTTGATTACAGAAACCTATGTGTTTTTTTCTGCTTTTTTGCTGAAGTTCAGCTCTACAGGTAGAGCTGAGTATTCAAAGTCTGGAGATTAAGAGAGCAATGTGACAAAATTTTACAAAAACAGGAAAGAAAGTGAAATCCTCCCTCCAGATTGGGGCTGAGTCCTGGCTTCAAACAGTTGAATTTCTGGGCTTTTTGTTCACAAGTGATAATGATTGTCTAGAGATGAAATATGAGGGGACCCAGAATGCAAACTCCAAGTTTGTGAAATTAAATTGAAACATCCATTCATCCATCCATTGGCTCCACCCACTTTTTCTTTTGGGGTCACTGGTCCATGTCCAGCAGAGCAGTCACTGTACAAGAGGTGAGGTACACTCTGGACAGGTTGCAAGTCCATCACAGGGACACATAGAGACAAATTAAACAGAAAACTATTCATGCTCACACCTGCTGAGAGTTTAGAGCTACCAACTAATCTAACAGGGGGGTTTTTGGTTAGCAGGAAGAAACCAGAGTACCTGGACAAATCCCATGCACAGGGACACCAAGAAAGGTCCCAGGCAGGAGGCAAACCTGCAACCTCCTCCGCTGTACCACCTGAACTAAAACGAATAACAGAAACAAACTCAACCAACATGACAGTAGCCCACCCTAAGGAATGTGTTTTGATGTTCCAACAAAGAGGGGTCCATCCTATGTCAGACAGGTGGAGGGGAACCTGAAAGAAGAACGCCTGGTCTGATCCAGCATTCAGTTCGAATTTTGCAGGCTGCATTCGTCGGCCGCATGAGAAGGAGTCCACGAATCAGGGGCGAGGGGCAGTGATGTAGGCAGCCCACAAATGTGCACTCAGGAGGATGCAGCCCCTGAATTGAGACACAGCTAATAGAATAAGGAGAAATACATGAAACCTATTTTTGATAAATATGTTCAGTTCAAAACTGCTGAAAATATGTTTCTATGAAAAAAGTTGTACATTTTTACTTTTATTCATTTAAACCCATTGAGATCAGAGATCTCTTTTTTAAAGAGCATCCTGGAGGCAGCCTAAACATGCATGCTTTCTGCACTATGGGAGGAAAAACACAAGGGTAACATGCAAACTCCCAGACCCAAACCAGGATTCGAACCCAGGACCTTCTTGATGTGCACCACTCTAAGCTGATGTGCTGCCAAACTACTTGTCTGTAAGGCTGAATTCTGTGATGAACTGGTGATCTGTTCAGGGATTCACCAAATGATCTCTGGAGATAGGTGCACACAGACCAAAAACATGACTGTTAGGCTAAATGGTAACTCTAAATTTTCCCTAGGTTTCAGTGAGAGAGTGAATGGTTGGTTGTCTTTTTTGTCTCTATGTGTCCCTGTGATGGACTTGCAACCTGTCCAGGGTGTACCCCGCTCCTCGCACTGTGACTGCTGGATGTGGGCACCAGTGACCCCCGTGACCCTGAAAGAAAGAAGCTGGTATAGATAATGGATGGATAACTTCTCCTTTTAGCAAGTTAAGTTTTACTAAAACAAGTCTACGTCTATTACAGTAGAAAGTGTGTGCACTTCTGCAGCCACTGATAACCTGTTTTATCGCCTCCCTCAGCAGCACTGCCAGCATCAGCAGGTTAAAGGTAACGAGGGCGTCATCATCCTCTACTTTGTCTAATTACAGCTCAGATGAGTGTTTAGCCACTGCAGCAGTTTGAGTGGTCCTGATGGGAGAAGCGTGGCAGCAGTTCAAAGTCCTGTTATGGAAATCTTTAATATTTAATACATCGATTAACATTAACAACTGAGGCAGAACTGCTTCAACAGTTCCATTATTATTTGATATCTCTCCATAGAGCAATGATGGCTGCTATAATGAAAGGTGGATCTCTATTTCAACCTTGAAGGGGTTGGGCAGAGTGCCAGTAATGAAGACATATTAAAGCTTAATGTAGCTTAATGTAGCAGGTGTCATTTATATAATGTACAGAAGCTCTTTCTAAAGCATTATATTCATCGCTACTACCTTAAAAGCCACTAAATCTTCTGGGCTAAGTTAGTCTGGCTATGATTCTCTTCCAATTAATCAATAGAAAAATTGTTAACACACCTTAACTGGGATCCATTAGGGTGTCCCGGGGTAATAAATGCTCCCACAGAGCTCAGAGGGAGGAGGGCAAACTGCCTGCCGCACTCAGGTTAATGGGCAAAGTTGAGAAAAGTGACCACTAAATCTGCAAGGACACCACATTCACACAGACTGAGCTTTTGTCGCTGGCAAACGACCATCTCTAAGAGCTCAGCGTTGATCAATTGTCTCAGTGAGATAGGAAGAACATCAAGGCTCCGAGGAGACAGAAGCGAGTGTGATTCATGTAACCTCCGTCTGAGGCCTCACAGTGCAGTACTGTACAGACTCAGCCTTTCATAGAATAAACATAGTTCTACTCTGATGATGTACCAAAATGTCACAAAGCAAACAGTATATTATAGACCTTTACACTGCAAACAAGAGGTAACTTGTCAGTGCAGATAAAACTCATTATAATATTGTTTTTTTTCCCCAACAGATCATGTCAATGGGTTATTGTGTTCATGATTTAAAACAAAAGCTTAGTTTAATGTTTATATGATTTTATATTAATTGTAATTAATCTTAATCAGTGCAGATATTCCTCCAAATCAGTCATGTTCTGTTAAGTACAAGTACTTTGTCACTTTACTTAAGTATGTATTTTGGTTATCTATACGTCACTGACTGGAGTCATTATTTTTAAGCCAAATTTTTACTTCTGCTTGTTACATTTTCATGCAGTTATCTGTACTTTCTGCTCCTTACATTTTAAAAAAGTAAGCAGAAGAATGTCTTGATCTGCTTGTTAGTGTTAAAAAAAAGCTATGTAGATGGGTCATACCTCCCAGACCGAGTGAATTTTTTTTTTTTTTCTTCTTTCTGCTCCTTTTCATTTTTCATTTAATGATGTTGTTTGTATTGTGTGAAATTTGTTGTTTTTAATTAAATGAAATAAAAATGTTAAATAAAAAACTTTGACTGTGATTAAATAAGACAAATGTGGTAAATAAATACAGACACACATAGATATATATATACATTATATATATATATATATATATATATATATATATATATATATATATATATATACTGTATATTATATTATATATCAATCCAACACCCCATCAGTTTGTATGTGATTCCTCACCTTCACATGAAACAAATCACATATATAATTTTTAGGGAGGTCACCTCCCAATAAATGTTATTCTGGAAATCCTTACCATTTATTTTTACTCATTACATTTACTCTTAAGTACATTTTATATCAGACTTTCACTCAATATTTTTAAAGGATACTTTTACCTAAGTAATCTTATGGTGAGATACTTTTACTTTCACTCAAGTTTGAGGTACTTTTTATAAGACTGGTCATGGTATGACTTCTCCTGCACCTAACGACAGGAGTCTACCTGCTGCAGGTAGAAGCCAGTGATTCCTGTGAAAATCATACCGAGTTAAAAACAATACTGTGTCTAAAACCATAAAAGCTAACAGGAAAAACAAAGGATTTCAGCCAAAATGGATGGATTCTTACACTTTCAGTTTAAAGTCTGTCTGCAGCAACATAGACCATCACTGCAAATACACATTTTTTCAGCAACTAAAACTCTGAACTAAGAAAATGAATCAACAAACCAAGTGAAACTGTTTCACCAGAAGTTTGACACAGTCACAAATTGCCTGATTTTGAATTAAAATTAATCTAGCAAATTTTTTTTGTCCTTTTGCCACAAACAATTTCATAACACCCATCATGACCCCTGAAAGCAGTTCCTTCTTAATGTTTGTGTCTGAAATAATCTGCTGCACTGAAGTCTTTGTGCAGCTAAGATGAGGATGAGTCAGCTCCAATGCATCTCAGTGTAAGATGGTCCCCTGAGCATCAATATGAAGACAGATAAAAGAGGCCAGTTCAGCTTCAGATCCACTCTGAACCGTCACAGAATTAGATCAGAAGGAAAGTGAATGTGACAAGAGCTAATTAAGTCACATCATGCTGCTAAAGTTGGCTGGAGGAGTGGGGGACACCTGAGGTAATTGCATTTACTTCATCTTGTAATGTGTGCCATCATAACTGTTAATTCAATTGTACAATCATTCTGCCAACTCCCGGCCATTAGGCACACATTTAATTGCTTCCATAAAGCTTTTAATATGCAGCACACAGAGCAGGGGACGTGACACTGGCCCTCGCCACCAGCCAACATGCAGATGTTCCACCATCACAGTGAAGACACAGATGTGTCTGTGGCGTTATTGGGTAGTCCTGTTTCCAATACATCATCATTAGATGAATGTTAGGTTAGGGCTGTTTTGAGACTCAGAGGAAACGAGATTGGCTGTAAGTTGTCTTTCCCACACATTTTGTTTTTTTTCATGTAAAGAATAACAAAATTCTGAGAATTTTATTTGTTCACAAAATATTTAACAACCATATAAAAATGTAGTTGAAAGGAAATATGTGAAATACATACAAAAAAATGTGAAAGATATTGTTCAAATGAACGTGTAGGAGATCAGTTTGATTGTCAGACTTGAATATTTAGTTACAGACATGCAAAGTTTACCCCACATAACTCAGATCTGGTCCATTTCCCCTCGCTTCGGAGACCCAGGAAAAATGGCCCCCGATCACACGTTCTTACAATGTTTATAGAAAACCTGGTCACACTCTGGACATGATGTCATAGTAAACAAGGAAGTAAATGTAAATGAGGTTCTAGAAACAAACACTAAAACTAAATATAGACTTGTTGTTTATCTTACTGTTTAAATTAAATGATTACAATCAATCAAAGTATAAAATAAGTGTGTGTCTGAAATTCTTTTGATCAGTCAAAAATATCTTATTATGCAAATAACATTGAGGAGAATCTTAAAGGCGAGATATTATGCAAAACCAACTTTTTTGAGCTGTTATAATATAATTCCCTCATCAAAAACATACTCAGTTTTGCTTTGACTCATTCATGAATGTTTGAGAAATCCTTAAATCTCCTGTGGTAGCTATGGGGAGCTGTCTAAACGATATTTGTACCTGCCTGGAGGTCAGTCTGCAGCCTGTTTACAGAGAGCCCCTCCCCCAAAGAATTGTTGTGAAGCTGTGCTGAAGTGGGAGTGTTGGAAATGGTAGGTGGTTCTTGAAGAAACATTAAGCCAATTTCAAGGCATTTAGATAAGGTAACAAGGTTTCTTTATTGAGGTATGGAAATGAACTATGTGCCTGGAAAATTCATTATTTTCCCTGCCCCGATGTTCTTTAAATACTATATTCAGTTAAGTTTAACAGAATCACTGCAAGCATAAAAGGAAATATGTTTCTAAGAACTGTAGTTTGTTTCACTGGTGTCTAGAGGTAAATACCAAATTACCCCATGCTTTTATGTCAGCTTTTATAAACATATTGATGAAAAATGTATTCAGTAAATTCCAGTGTGCTCATGTGTTCATCATGTATCATACATCTATCAAAATTAGTTTTGGTGTTCCTCAAGGTTTGGAGCTCAGACCTGTTTCAGTTTATGCTGTAGATGAAGCCCTTTACCAGTATAATTAGGAAAGATGTATACCATTTCTGTAATGATCTGTGTTCCTGGTTTACATCCTGGTGCTGATTACCTGCAGCTGATTGGTACCTGGGCTTTATAAGATTCACTCTGTGTTCTGGTCTTTGTTGGAGCATCATCACTCTATGGTAGTGTAACAGCTGCTCAGACTAAGTTCTTGTACCCGAGTATTCTAACCTGTGTTTGCGTATCTGAAGATCCCAGAACCTTCCTTGTGCCTATTGCCTTCAAAGCCTCACCTCAAGGAACTCCTTGTTGGTTGAACCACCTACCAAAACTCACATGCTGCTTCTCCCGCCAGCACTAATTATCTACCTGCCAATACTGACATGTTCGATCCTCACTCTCTCCTCCATGCCGGTTGCCTCCAGGAAAACCTGTAAGAACAGGAAACTTTATCACCTCCAAACTCACCCATTTCCCTGCTGGACATTTATACTCTCCATCTGCCTTCCTCCTACAGATCTGGAAACGATCCTGCACCTGTAAATAAACTTCACTTACCTTTTTGTCTCTGAGTCTGTTTACTCCCACATTGCTCTCATGAGACTACACCTGCATTTCTGATGATTTTCTTTTTATGCAGATAATGCACAACTCTATCAGTTCATTAGACTTGAAATGTAAAAAATGAAAAATAGCCTATAAGGACTAAGTTTTTTAACTCTGGTCACATTCAAAGCATATGGTTAATGTTTTAGAAAATATGTTCCCATGGGGTACACACAGAAACTGGGATGCAGATTTCTGCCATCAGTTCACATTTTATCAGTGAGTCCTCAAAGACAGGAGTACCCAAATAACAGCCTGACTGCACAGCCCTGCATGGGAAATAAAGCTTTTTTTTTAATAAAGCAATTTTTTTTCCTTAATGTTTGTCAATTTACAACAGCTGTTCATTTTCCAAGAGGGTGGCTTTTTTTGCTGTTTTGAAAAATGGTAAAGTAAAAAGTTCAATGTTCGTAAAAAAACAAACAAATCTTATTTCTACCAAAACGTTTGAGCTGGCTCAAAATGCTTCAGCCACTTTTCTGATACATTCACCAACTTACATGGGTTTCCCTTAAAGTTTAGAATTGCATTTGAAAGCCCACTCATCATAGTTAAAGCTGTTTTTAAGACAAAACACAGTTTTGAAACAAATCCAGTCTTATCTGACACCTTTTAAGGTTATCAATCTTATCTGCCTGAACTGAAATCTGCTTTTCATATTAAGCATTTTGCTCAAAAACATTAATTTATTTCCTCTAATGCTACCTTTACCTCACATACAGGTTATCCACCTGATTGAACGAACTTTGAACTTGCAGTCTTAAAAACCTAAGGGACACCGTCATGTTCAGATCTTCTACTGTTTGATGTATTATACTGTCTGTTTTTTAAAAATGCATCGAATGCTCAAAACCAGATGGACTATCAACGAGCACAGTGGAAATAAATGTAATTTCTGCAAACATAACCACCTCCAAATATGCTTCTTTACAGACAAGAAAAAGGAGTTAATTTTTTTCCTACAAAATGCTTCCTAAAGTCAGCTGAAGAAAAAATGGCTCCAAAGAAAAGCTGGATAAAAGAGCTATGTCAGTCTATCTTGTATTTTCACCAAAGCATGCCATGGACATTTCATTAAGACGTCAGGAAATCATGTCATTTTGTAAAAACGGGAGGTCCTGTATCTTTTTTTTAAATGCTGTAGAATCCTCCCGAGAGCTGTTGGGGGCACACCAAGACGTGATAAGCAGACATGCTCTGTGAATAAGGCAAAGAGGCGGCAGGTCTGATAACATCCTGTCGTATATAACAGGCACACAAAGCCCACAGGAGACAGAGCATCAATACCCACACATGTACACCATCATTACTGTCCCCACACAAAGCCTGGTGTCAATAGCAGTCATGTTATTGAGCCGTCTCTCAAATTAAAATCTTGTGTCAAACTGGATCTGATGGCAACAACTATTTAGTGGCCATATTTTACAGCCCAGCCAATAAAAAGTAATAACCGTTGTATTCAATGTATCTGCTTCTGCCAGCTGCCAGGCAGAAAGGGTCCTTAATAGGAGCTGTCAGTCACTGTCAGCACAGCGTGGCACACAAGAGGCCGACTGTAATAAACACAAGGGAGGAGATAACACCAGCAGCTCCTGTTAACTTCCTGTTTGTAACGCTCATAATTTGTCTCTCTGCCTGCTCAGTGTCGCTCTTGTCGCTTTATCGCTCATCTTATTTTTTTTTTCAGGCAATAATTTATCTGCAGATGTTTGTCACTAAACTTCATAATACATGATGCTGCAACAAGAAATAGATTCATGGAGGGGTTTAACCCTCCTGTTATGTTGTGGGACAAATTGACCACATTTTAATTTTTTTTTAAATAGTTTGATTTTGAGGTCAATGCTGAAAGGAATCTCCAATCCTTTGAACAGGAATTCCAACTTCTGGGGAGCATTCCAGTAGATTTTTCTGACTTGAAATTTAAAAAGTCCCACTTCTGAATAAAATACGCCACTCGCCAAATAGATTTTTCTCTGCTATCTTCAGCATTCCTAAGACACTTTTCTGTATCCTCATCATGGTCCATGTAGCTACTGCAACTATCTGTGCTAGGCTGTTTCTATGACATTATTACAAGCAGTTGGATTCTAAGCGTGACATGTGAGTGAAAGCATGAATGGTCGTCTGTTTCATTTGTGTCTTCGTGTTAAACTGTCTAAGGTGTACCCTGCTTCTTGCACAATGACTGCTGAAAATAGGCCACATCACCACTATGACCCTTCTTAGATAAATAGGTAAAGAAAATGAAGATAAAGTTGACAATATAAAATAAAATATATATATATATAAAATCTTAGTTCAGACTGCTTTTGTTTGAATTTAATCCTGTTGTTCCAGTCCAAAAAGGTCCTATCCTGCAACTTATTTGAAATCAAACATTTTGAACTTCAACTGGTTAATTATTATATTAAGTTGGATCAAATGTTTGATATGTTTCACTATTTTGTGGAGAAAGAAAATAGATTGAAATTTGGTTTTCAATTCAGATTTACGATGTTTTAAACGTAAATATAACATTTATCTAACCATAGACCTGCACTGATTTAGCAGCAGAACTCCCTTCTGACCACTAAGGAAGAATGTGCTTGTAATGATAAACAGCACCTGTCAAACTGGACACATGACTGAGTTAATAGAGTTTGGTACAAAGGGGACAGAACAAGACAAACTCAACTCTTGTACTTATCAATTAACAAGTAAATAATACTAAACCAAATGCCACTCTGGTAATAACCCAACCAATCTGTAGAAATATTAGTTGCTGATCATTACTCAGATTATCAAAAATAAATTCCTCCATGTGTTTTATGCACAGTGTAGGTGCATACGGTAAGTTCATGTGTTGTGATGCGTTTGTGGGTAAACTCTTTGTGAACTGTCTGCACAGCCTCTCGTCTCCTTGATTAGAGGACAGCAGTGTGGGTAATGAGAGCGTGGCGTTCTGGCTGCAGTTTTAATCTTTATAAAAAGCTTCACTCAGCCCCCCCCCCCCCATGTCCCACAGGAGGGAGATTAAATGCTTCTTCACATTAGTAATGTCAGCACAAAATGATTATCTTTTCTGAATAATTTATTCTTTAGCCCAGCGTAATTTTCTTATCTCTCCCTTTTTGCCTCTTTTACTCTGCAGGAGACGGTAAATGGCTGTTAGTCTCCAGAAAACCTATAGATCGTTGTTTCCATCAATCAATTAAAAAACACTTACCTCACACTCAACATGATTTATATCTTGTTAATAGAATTGTCTCACTATATCCCTGTATTATTAAAGCCTTAATTCCATTAGCTGTTTGCCTAATGCTTTTTTTAAGGCTGACCTCCAGCTGCATGAAGATGGAGGAAGGATTAGTTTGTTATTGGTCAGAATACTGAGCTTCTTTCTGGGAATGTTGTAGGTCAGGGCAGCTGGAGGACTCCGAATGCTGACTTCTGATTGCCTTTTGTCTTCCAAAAGACCTTTTCCTTTCATTGTTTTCTATTCACTGATGTGGCATTCAAGTAAAAGACAACCAGAGTGTTTTAGCTTCCAAAGCTCTACAACACTACTACTACTACTACTACTACTAATAATAATAATAATAATAATGAACACTGTCTGGACTTAACGGGAGATCAGTTTAAATGTAAAAATGAAGTGCTTTTACACATCCCACATTATCTTCCTATTATTAAACTGTTATGATTACAAAAGTCCTTTGGTTTTTAAATGCCTAATACATTTTTTTTATTATTTTATTAAAATGAAACAATGAAGAATATAAATTGTAAAACCATTGTGATGTTTTAACTGCACACAGCTGATTTAAAGCTACAGTAATTCTTGACCCATGTTTGTCTCTCTCTGCCTGAATTGCATTCTGTGGATTATTAGTGAGGAACAAAAACTCATGTTATTTATTATTGTTTTGTTTGTTTGTTTTTGACATAAAAAAGTAAAGCAATAAGTTGTTTAAATTGTGGCTCCAAATATGAACACCCCTTGGTACAATAAGCTTTTTATTTCGGTAATCATTTTTTACATTTATAGTCTATATATAGAGTACTGGCATATTTAAAAAGTTTTACACACATTTCGTCTTTTAGCCCATTATCCAAATCTGTAAATTTATGTTTGTTGTGTATTACATTACATTACATCCATATTTTTACCTAATGAATTGAAAATACAGAGTTCTCACTATGAATTTTCTGCTGCAGGGAGGTGTAAACCAGGGTGCTGCAATAAGGACACATGGCAAAAGGGGTGATGGCGTGTGTGCAATAAGTGTTTCACAAAATTATTAGTTTGGTTTGTTGATCTTTCATGTGAAATATGTTAAAATGTTCTGTAATCAGAAAGTTTAATATTTTGAACCATCAAGATTAGCCTTTTTTGGACATTTACTTTGAACTTATAGTAATGTCTGGAACTCATTACTGGAAAAGAGGATTAATAATATGTTTCCTGACATGTCTGCACTCTTTTAATGAAGGCAGCAGTGTAGCAGATTACTAAACTTTTTTCTTTTTCAGAATGCTTGAATGCTTGTTGCAGTCTCTTAAACATGGGAGGGTTTTCCTCTAAATGTCTACATAATACCTCATTTAAATGTTTGCATAACGCACCAGTGTGATTGACAGCCAAACTGGAGGAGCAAAGATAAGATGAAAGCACAAAACCAAAAACATTTTCTTGCAAAAGACACAAAAACCAATGTAAAATCTGCCCTTTTGCTTTCAGTTGTATCTTGTTTTGACATCTTTCTTGTTAGCTTGACTTGTACAACCTTCCTCTGATGTTTGTAATGACAGTAAAATAGAATGATGATTAGAAAAAGCTCATGATGAATAAAACTAAACTATTACACTTCTGAGTTTGTAATCCAGTATTTCCTAGATATTCCTACTTGCCATCTTAAAATAATAATAATAATAATAATATTACTGACAGGATTTGTTCCCTGTTAAACAGGAGCAGCAGTGTTAAAATTCATCCAGTAGTTGTTGAAGTTGTGCAATCAAAGAGTCACACAAACTGAATGCTTGATCCACAAAGACACTATTTTTAGCTTCTTGGGAAACCACGTGTCCTGCACTTTGTGCTCTTACAGACAGAGGACACATCTGTTTTCATCTCAGATATCTCACTAATGATCCTCTTTAAGGTAATATTAAAAACAACTTGCAGAAAAACAAACACACTGTTGCTGATTGAAATTAATCAAATATTTTAAAATAGTACTTCCACCCTGGGAGTGAGCAAGGTCCAAGTAGGAAAGGTAAACTAAATAAAGCTGAAGGATGAAGTGTTCTGCAGGAAGCCTCAGTTGATGCAACACTGAGCTGAAGACTCAGCAGGGTGGAGTCACAAGCAACAGGCGTCCAAAAATATGCCTGTGGTCAAACCAGGGTTAGAAAATCCTGGTCCTGGAGGACTGCTGTTCTGTATGTTTTACTTGTTTCTCTGCTCCAACACACCTGATTTAATCTGTATGCTAGTCTTAACTCACCTTTCTTGGTTCTGCTGAAGGCTAAAGTTGGTGGCCTTTATTCTGACCCATGTGGTCTTGCTTTGAATCTTATTTGATCCGTTACCTGCAATGTTCTCAATCTGGACCTGCTCTTTATGGTCTTGACCCCAAACCTTTTACAGTACTTGTTAATCCCGTCAGTGTTCTGGATAAACTGGTCTTGATTCTAAACATGCTTGACTAAAAAGACACATTTTACTAAGGTCAGTGTGCAAACAGGCCTTAATAAAGTTATTTTTGTTCTTTTGTGTTTTTTCAGGGAAGACACCAAATTAATTTAGGTAAATAATGAACCTCCAATCACTGTGTCCTTAATGTGGGACAATGAGACCTTAACATTTAGGTAAAAATTGTTCCAATATTTAAAAGATAAATGTAATCCATCCTCTCCCACAGACATAGAATATTTATATTCAAGCAATAAAATTAGAATTTTAAAATGCAGTGTGGCATATTGGTGTCTGGAGACTTTCACAACTGTGCAGCAATGTGAATTAGAGCACTGCTGCTATTATCACGTTACTGATGTAGCATTATGTGGGTTACAGTAGACAGAGCCTCAGATAATTCAGCCTAATTGAATGAAAGCTCTCAGGCCTGATCTCACCAAGGATATGGAACATTAATTGACATTTGCTGAAGCCGAACAAAGGACACTAGAGCCGTAACGCTCATTCAAACATATTAATCCCAAGAATAAATTGTCCTCTTCAATCTGTTATTGATTTGAAAATGAGCTAAATCAATCCAGAAAATAGGAAACCAACTGGGACAAGCCTTCCTTGAGATTTATGGGAATTTATTTAAACCAGCAGCATTTGATTAGGGAAGCACAATCATGCCAGAGCAGAATTTAAGGAGCTGCTGTTGTGGCACACACACACACACACACACATGCTTGTGAAAGTGGAGAGGCTCTGTTTGTAGCGATGTCCCTTGCTGATAGATAATAAGAAATCCCTGCAGTCTGCTCTTAAAGGCAGCACTATGATGGGGGGCTCTGGATGAAGGGTTAAACTGGTGAGAGCATGTTTGCTAAGCTGTTTGAGGAGCATTCTCATATGGCCGCTGGCAGTGATGGGCTGCGTGTTGGTTGGGGTGGGGAGGGTAGGAGGGGGTATCTTTCCATCTCAGTGCCCCGGAGTGCAATGATGGAATGACCTGGACTTGATCTTTGAGGGCAACATGCCTGATGGCTCCTGCAGATTGATAAATTGATTCAAAACTATTACCATGGTAAAAAAGCAATAAGGTCATAAAAATTGCATCGGTCCAGCCAGCTAAGTAAATCCGAGGCATTTTCAGGAGCCGGGGACGGTGGGGCAGGAGGCGCCGGGCATGAGGTGGAATGAGAGAGCAAGAAATGACTTTGAAGAGCTCATCATCTCCAATCTATTTTTCCTGCTGGGGCTCCATGCCGCTGCATAGAGGCACTTCATTACAGGGGAATAACTGTACACAGGCAGAGCCCCGGCCAGCCTTCCCCCGATCCCCTCAGGCCCTCAGGGGCTTCCAGCTGGTTAATACCTCATCACCGGCTTCATTGAACGCTTTAATCTGCACTTCTGTGATCAATAAGAGCCCGCTGTAAATTAAAAAGGCCATTTCGTGTAATCAACCCTGTTAATGCTCATTCTGAAAACCATTATTTGTGGAAGGTATTTAGGAGAAAATTGCCACCGTGACAAACCCTGGAGTCCTCCCCCTGTCTGTGTTTGCTGTTGGGCTTTTAGACCAGGAGTGATCAGTGGTTTGGACGGGAAACAACTGGGTAGTATCTGATACCAATTTCAAACATTAACTCCTCACTGCAGCACCCCCTGCTGCACAGACACCCGCAACTTCAGTTTATTTACATGTGAACAGGTTAATCATTTTCTAAAATTAAACTATTTTACAAAACAAAAAAATACCAGAAACAAAAACAATATATATGTGCTTAAATCATTTTTATCTATTTATTACATATGTGTACAATACAAATAAACTAAAAATAAATAGAATTTATTATGCAAAAAAGGGCTTCATGTGGACAATAACAAACAATAAAGGCAATATTGTTTTCATAAATATTTCCAGGAAAGTTATTGTCAATGTGAAAAACATTTCATGCATATTTACAGAGAATTGTTTTCCCATAAAAGTCTTAAAGTGTTTTTTTTCCCCCCGACTGAATACAACAGCTTTTCAACTAAGCTAAAATGTTTTGATAATTTCTTTCTAAATATTTGAAAGTCCTCTATTACAGTACAAATAAAGACATATGTCATAATTGTATTACTGGATTTTTGTTATTTATTTATGTATTTGAATTTCTGAAAATAATTAAAGGGGTTTTACAAATCAAACATTTTTTTCCTGTCAAAGCTGATTTCACAGTCATGATAGTCAAAACAATAGAGGAGAGAAACACTGAAGTGCAGTTAAAAAGCAGAGCCGATTTCTAAGTAAATGTAAATTATTATTTTTATTTATTTTTTAATTGTTATTATTATTATTAAATATGCGCAGCAGTTTAACTGGACTTTTAGATGTTGCAACAGGTAGGACACTTTTATTTGGACAAAAGCAATTGTGTTAAATCCTCAGTGTTGCTTAGATTTAGATTTATTATAATTTAATTTTAAGATGAATGACTGAAAATGAAATATGTTATGTGACAAAAAGCAAAACAAGTATTTAAAAAAACTCAGCTAATAGAAATGCTTCAGTGCAGCTGTGATTAATTTATTTATTAAACTGTTTATCATGGGTTGAAACCTTTCTGATGAAGAGAAAGACACATTCACAAACCAGTTTGCTTAATGCTCAGGTGGCAAAAATCTTTGGCTCCATCTCAGTTACCAGTTTGTTCAGCACAGCTGTGTGGCGTTACAGGTGGATAAGAGGATAGCAACAGCTGAACACAACAGCAGAGCTGGGATTGAGAAGGGACAGAAGAGTCTGTTAGTGCACAGACCAAAATGGAGAGAGCATAGAAACTGGGAAATGGAGGACAGAATGGATCAGTTAGGAAGGAGAGAATGAGCCCAGAGTGCAACACACACACATTCAGACACACACATACCCTCAGAGAGCGAAAATGAAATTTTCCAGCCTGCTATTTCTGCAGCAAATTCAATTACTGAAGGCACTTGTACAAAGAGCTGTGACTTCCCTGATGGTGAGATTGGAAAAGGCAGATGGCTGCAGACAGTGAATAACAGGACACGGCTGCGGCGGCTGCTGAGGGCAGGGACGAGCACAAAAACAATAAAAGCAATGTGGACAGGTGTGAGCGCGCAGAGACCCGCAGAGATAAAAGGTTACGAGTTCAAAAAAGTTCTATCGCATTATCTTCCCCTCCGACACAAAGTGAGAGGAGGGATTATGCTACGACCTAGCACAGTGCTGTGATTTACAAATGGCTGCTGTCAGTACATGAGAGTCTTCCTCCATCACATACCACAGCACTTAAAACACATCTGAGATGATGAATAAGAGCAGAGACAGAGCAGGATATTAACCTCACCTACCTGCACACAAACACACCTGGAGGCAAACACAGAAAGATTAAGTTCTCTGCCGCATTCTGCACAGAATCAAAACTAAGACAGCACAATGGTAAACTCAGAACATTTATACAAAAACTTTTGCAACAAGTTGGATAGTAGAAACTCATCATTACTTTTTCAGTTTTACATCAGAAAATTAAGTCTGAAGACAGTTCAGGCAGGTAAAATAGGCTGAATTGGGTTAATTAGAAGTAGGTGTTTTTCAATAATAATGTGGAAATTTGTTTACACTAAGGTCCAGTATCTACATGTTGATATTTCCTGCCAAACTATGATGTTTTTCCAACCACGACCTTCAGTTAGCTCATTCTCTCTTCCACTCCATTCAACCCTGAAGGTTATCAGGGCCTCTAAGTTAGCTGAGTTTAGCTTCTGAAACAGAACTACCATCCTCAGTCTCTTTCCTTCTGGTCCACAGAGATTCCTTAGATGATCCTCAATCTTCAGATCCATCCACAACTACATGTTTTTGTTCTTACCTGTGATCCATCCATCCATCCAACCATCGTCTTCTCCTTATCCATCCTTGTTCTTGTTCTTAACTCTGATTCGTCCATCTATCCAGCCATCCATCCACTCATCCATCCATCTATCCACCCATCCAACCATCCAACCATCCATCCATCCATCCATCCATCCAAACATCGTCTTCTCCTTATCCATCCTTGTTCTTGTTCTTAACTCTGATCCGTCCATCTATCCAGCCATCCATCCACTCATCCATCCATCTATCTACCCATCCACCCATCCACCCATCCAACCATCCAACCATCCAACCATCCATCCAACCATCGTCTTCTCCTTATCCATCCTTGTTCGTGTTCTTAACTCTGATCCATCCATCTATCCACCAATCCATCCACCCATCCATCCATCCACTCATCCATCCATCCATCCATCATCCATCCATCCATCCATCCATCCATCCATCCACTCATCCATCCATCCATCTGTTCACCCATCCAACCATCCATCCATCCACTCATCTATCCACCCATCCATCAACTCATCCATCCAACTATCCACCCATCCATCAACTCATTCATCCAACCATCCATCCATCTATCCACCCATCCAACCATCCACTCATCTATCCATCTGTCCACCAATCAAACCATCCATCCATCCACTCATCTATCTATCCATCCATCATCCATCCATCCATCATTCATCCATCCATCCATCGTCTTCTGCTCATCCATCCTTGTTCTTGTCCTTTACTCTGACCCATCTATCCATCCATCCATCCATCCATCCATATATCCATTGTTTTCTGCTCATCCATCCTTGGGTTTCTACTATAATAAAAAAACATCCCTCTCCTCATTAATCATCTCCAGCTCCTTCTGGAGGATCCTAAGTTGTTCCCAGGCCAGAGAGAACATAAAATCCTTGCAGCAAGTTCTTAGTCTGTCTCAGTGGGACGTGCCTAAAAACTCTTCAATTAAAGGCATTCTAATCAGGTAACTGGACAAACTCAGAATATAGCCAACCTTTTGTTGAGGAGGAGCAGCAACTATACTCCAAGCTCCCCTATAAGGACAAAGCTCCTTGCTTTATCTGTAAGGCTGAACCAAACCATTCAGTGGAGGAAGCTCATGTCAACTGTGTGTATCCAAGATCTTGTTCCGTCGCTTATAAGATGTGAGATTTGGAATGTACTAGATGCTCTTCCTAGGGAAAAAATGTTAAAAATTATATAATTACCACCAATATATGCATTTAATATTGGTACTTGACTATGTGAAAAGTACAGTCAAAATACTTATATATTATTGTTGTCTTTATCAAACAATAATAAAAGGGAAAATGCAAGATTTACTGTTTATCTTCATTTTCAGAACAACTCTGGAGCAACATTTTAAGAAACTAAATGTAGTTCTATGTTTATTTTTTGAATTTATTTAAGGAATCTTTTATTTTTTTAATTAACACAGTCTTGAATAATTAGCAGTACTGCACCTGCTCTCACAGAGAAACTGTTGCCAAATCCTAAAATACCTAAAATACCAGCATTAGTCCTGTTCTCAGATGGTTGTCTGCGTGGCTGCCCTCTTGGAAAATATCTGTCCTGTCTGGTAATCCTGATCGCCTGCTCTTCATTCTCAATGTGTGCTTTTTCTTTTATTTTTCTTTTCTGCGCCACAAAGCCAAGAGGCTTTACCACCGAGGAAGAGGGGATCTAAAGTATTTGATTCCAATTCCAGGCAAACCCTGAGGGGGACTTCATCAGCACGGCAGCCTTTGGTGCTTCACACCGTGACAGACAGAGAGGGGAGAGAAAAGCTATTAAAGTTGTATCTTAAAAGGTCAATAACATTGGCTGTAATGACTGTGACTGTTTAATCCAAATATATGGGTGTGTGGCTGAGCCCTGCTGCTGGCATTGATAGACTTGAGTGGCAAGTGAAGGATCCTTCACTGTCACAAAATCCCAGGCTGAGAAGTAATGAGGAACACCACCTGAGTGTAAACTCTGCCACAAAACCCTGATTTCTTCCTCTAATCATTGTGATTGTGTGTTTGTGTGGGTTTGTGTGTGTGTCAGCGTGTGTGCAAGACAATCAATACCAGATCATCCGACAACACCTCGGTGAGTTCACTGCCAGCGTTTTGAAATATTAATGAAAAGAGTGATAGCATGAAGGATATTAACTAGAATATCAGACCAAATGTTAACTCAATCAATGATGGTAAATACCATTATGAAGCTGCACAAACAAGATTTATAAATGGGTAAAAGTTGACAGCAATAATAATTTGGAACATGAAAATGTCACATAAGATCTGATAAACACATGTGCTTGTCTATAGATTATTGTGTTTGTAGCCTACTTTTAAATTTGATAACAAAAGCAATACCTTAACACTGCAAACAAAGATGACAAGAAAAAATAAATATGGGGATATAATTTAATATATGAAACACTAAGATTTTTATTTATTGTTAAAAACATATTTCAGCAAAATATTGCAGGAAAATTATAGCTAAGATCATTTTCAAATTTTTTGTAAAATATTAATTGTTTTCATTTAACACAATTTTTCATTTAACACACAATTTACAATCACAATTTCCATCATCAACATACATATTAGGGTTGAGCAATATTGGCAAAAAAATTAATCACAATTAATTGTGACATTTAGCTGATAATGATTAGTATGATGATTAATAGATGAGAATTGTACTTGCTTGTTTTGACTATAAATCAGTTACCCTGTTTGTAAAATTCCATCCATCCATTATCTATACCTGCTTCTTCCTTTTAGGGTCACTGGTGCCCACATGCAGTAATCACTGTGTGAGGGGCGGGGTACACCCTGGACAGGTCACAAGTCCATCACAGGGATACATAGAGACAAATTACCATTTAGAGTTACCAATTAGCACAGTCATGTTTTCAGCAGCGGTGGCTGGTCAATAGAGGGCGCTAGGGCGCCGCCCCACCACTATTTTTTAGAACACAAAAAATATAAAAATAAAATAAAATGTTTAGTAGAAATATCTATATATGTTTTTAGATGTGTAAGATACATTTTTAACAGTTATTAATGGATAACCTTTTATTTATTCATGATCCATGTCGTGTTTAGTCACTTCCGGTTCACGCCAGGGCGCAGAAATCTTTACCATTGAAGCCTAATGTTAACTCCTGGGCATATGCAGTAAGTCCTCAGTGCAAAAGAATAGGGAGTCTCTAACCGCAGCTGCGCCCAGAACGTGATTTGCATACCGTTAGTGGGTCGACGTCTGTTCAGTACGGCCGGAAAGTTGAATGTGCTGACAGCATGTGAAATTGTCAGTCAGTGTTGCCTTTATTTTTATGAGCAGTATATATATTATATATTAATGGTGAACACAACGCAATATAATATAATGTAATATAATATATTTTATGTTGTTTTTGTTTAGTTTTGTTTTTTGTAAATTACTATTGGTTGAATTTATTCTTGAAAAAGATGCAGATATTAGAAGATATTTTTCTTCTTTCTGCTGCCTTTCATTTTATTTATATATATATTTTCTTCTGTAATGCAATTTATTTTGTTTTTTAATGAAATGAATACATTTTTAAAATAAAAATATAATGTAATAGTCTACCTTAGAGGTGCAACAATTTGTTGCTATTAAAATATCAATTGTTTTCTATATATTAAATATTTATTAGAAAGCTCACTTGTAGTCATCTCCATATTGAATTAAACTTGTACATTTATTTCACAAAGCATCTGATCAGTTCTACACTGCTGCAGGCAGACAGGTTCCTGCAGGACCACAGCCAGTTCTCCAGTTC
>JARVJO010000140.1:5892330-5910752 GCA_031762555.1 Cynodonichthys magdalenae | reverse complement strand
ATAAGGCTGAGTTCACCTAAAACTCCTCAGACTGAAGAAGTCTCTTGGAGGAGAGACAAAACGTTTCATTAAAAAAAGAAGCTGTCCAGAGGACCTACTTATTTTTCCTTTTGAGTAGTTTTAGTCATTTAAATTTTGTTGACAACTTCTGTTCAGAAGGGAATGTTTGATCAATGTAGGAATTTAGTAAGTATTGAAATTATTATTTATGAGGAATCACATGGAAACTAGGAGCCATAATAAAATTTTAATACCTGTCTGAAATTCATGTTTTCTATGTATTCAAATCTGGAACAGATATACAGTGAAGAAAGTGAACCTTTGCAACCAGCATTTATTACAATACATACCCAATAATTACAAATCACTTCTTCTTTAGTATTAAACATTAGCAAAGTGATTAAAAATACTAATTTTGACAACAGGTGTCAGCACGCCAAACCGCTTAAAAAGCACAGAAAGCATTGTAACAAGTGTTAATTCCAGCTGCTGCGTAGTTAGGATCACTTTACATTTTTACTGAAAAGTGACTGTGTCCAGAATTAAAATTTACTCAAAGTCTGTAGCTAAAACATTCAATCTACACTGAAAAAACAGATGTAGTGGATTTAATTAAAAAAATTATGTCAAGTTTAGTTCTACTCAACTTAATGGTAACATTTTACATTTACTTACAGTAAATGTAAAGTAAATGTGTTACTTTCACTCAATTCCTTTGAAGTATCACACACACACACATTTAAGAGCTGAGAGACAAGTAAATACTAGCTGCACTTTATACATTTTTTATTTTGGTTTCTTTTTTAACAGCTTCTCTGCTCTGTTCTCCATCCATTTTCTGTTCTGACAACACACATAAAGACATGTAATATGGCTGCAATCAAAGGTGACCCACAACCGGAAATTCCCAGAAAGATTTATGACCATTCTAACAAGCTTCTCTGTTAAACTGTAAAATATTGCTTTGATTACTCAGCATTAAAGAAATTAATGCCTTTATTTAAATTAAAAGAAAGCCTTATCACTGAAGTATTTAAATAAGACAAATGATGACAGGCCCTAAATAATGTCTGTGTCTTTATGTTGGCCTTACATTAATATTACCTTTTATCTTTGTCCAGGATATTAATAATGGAATACTGTGGGAATTAATACTTTTGATCATTAAGAGTTCAGAGCTGTGTGAGTGGGAGACGTGAGCGCTCGGGTCGTCATTAATAACCATCATAAAACACAGAACATGCGGCTCTTCAGGGTCTCATCGCTGGTGATTGATTATGAATATTAACAACTTCAAATGGCAAATAGATGACACCATTTCAATCCACCGTATATTTCAAGTCATGGAGGTGCTGCATCAAAAGTGGAAACATATTTCATCCAGAAAAAGCTGTCAAATAAAGCAGGAGTGGGGAAGGTGTGGGGACGGGTGGGCAAAAGTCCACTTCACATAAAATCCTGTTTGGCCCAGTTAGTTTTGGCTGAGAAAAATTGAAAACTCCTTCATTTTTAACAAACAGATTTAACTAGTAGTTTTAAAGGAATTCATTTAGTATTTTAAATTATTTCTGTAAAATGCTGCCCAGTCATGATTGTTATGCTTTACTGATAAACTTTGTTCAAATGGGCACCAACTTAGACAAATCCTACCTATCAGATCCGGCTCATTATGTTCTGCTTGACATTTATTTTTTGTAATAAATTATTAAAAATCAACAAGCTGGATCTTCCTGTCCCTGTTATCTTTTTACTACAACATTTTTGAGATCTGCTTGTGATTTTAAGACCAACATTTTCTCTGCTTTAGCAAGTTTGATTTCCTAGTTCTGTGAGAGAACTTTCTGGATTTTAGCAGAACTAAAGTACCTAAAAGAAATAAAATACCTTAACAGAAAACGACTTTGGTAAAGATTACTTTCACTGATAAGACAAGTACTTAAGTCAAAGTCATAAAACTGCTCACAATAATTGGGAAAGTATAAGTACTTTTACACAAACTCTACGAAATGAAGTGTTGAATTTATTTAACCAAGTTATGTCAACTGGTTCCACAAATCTGAATTGAGTAATGCTGCGTTCACACCGGACGAGATTTCAGCGTCAAAATCGCGTCCAACCCTTCAAGTTGGACGCTTGTGCACTTTGAGATCAGACAAGAGTCAAAATTGAGGCGCGTGACGCATGTCGAGCGCCTTTTCCCCCCTCCTCTGCCAGTCTGTGTTTCATGGCAGATGAAATAAAGAAAGTGGTTTTGCTTTATTTACTGAGATCAATGTTACCAGATAATTCATTCATAATTAATTCACCAGATATTTCAGAGACGTTCTGAGTTTGGTAAGTTTTACAGCTGCGAGCTGACGAGGCTCGCTTTCAGAACTATTAATGTCCCGAGTCCAGTTTGATGAGCCTCTGACCCGCATCGGTGCCGATACCTCCTGCCAGGACACCGACTGCAGGCCCTCAATTTCAGCTAAACAGCTCCTGTCCATCTGTCTCAGGTTAGTGGACATCATTCAGGAAACTGTCCCGTCAGAAAATGTGTCACTACGTCACACAGTGGAGTCAAGAAGTTCAAGAAAGTTCAAATCGCTCAAATCACGCTAGTGTACAGTTTTGCAGTGTACAAAACTGTACACTGCAGCACTTCCTGACGCTTCTTGATGCTCGTCCACCATAGACTTTGCATGTAAACCTGACGCTCAAAACGCATTTGGTTTGAACACAGCATAAATGTAAACTAATTTACACCTTTTCTTTCAAAGAAAAAAACGTACTCAATTTAGTTCAACACTTTTCGAGTGTATAATAATAGTTTAATAATAATATAAACAACTTTTTCATGATGAGTTCAGTCATACTTAAACTTGTAACGTGTAACTAAGTGTTACATTTTAAAGTAAAAGTAAACATCTTATTTTCAAGTTTGAATGTAACAAAATAAAAGTACTAGTTACAATTTTAAAAAATACTTACAAATCCTCAAAAAAATAGTTAAGTACTGTAACGGAGTAAATGTACTCCTTTACTATACACCTCTGATCATAGAGTCCCAGCTAAATTCATCAGCTCCTCTCTAAGCCTTTTTTAAAAACTTTGTCCAGACATAACATTTGGTTCTACACAACAATCTTTCAAGTACAATGGGAAAGTACTTACCCGGAATTTAGTGTAAAGTCAAAAAAACTCTGGCAGAGTCAAAACTGCAAAAAAGCCGACAGATTTTCAGATTCTTGCAGAATTCTGAGTGTTTGCGACCCATGCAACTGCATTTTGCATGATCAGTGTTTGGAAATCATGGACTTTTTTGTGTGCATAACTTTCAAAACTGTATTTTTGGCCCTGCATATCATTTGTGCCCAACTTGGCAACATCGCCCCTCAATTATGATTTAATATACTGAAGTATAAATTAGATATTCAGTTTAAAATTAATAATTATTTATAATCCACATAATTAGACCAGATCAATTGGTGTTGTAGCTTCTAACTTTTCTTTCATAAGGACAACTTTCTTGCAGGTGTCAAAATACAATTCTAGTGCTCTGAAGTTAAATTTAGAAGGCTTTGAGATGTCTCCAAAATCTCTGCGACTATTTTGAGAGAAATTTGTTGCACATGTTCAAAATTAAAGGCACAAAACTACAAGCTTTTGCAAATTGAGAACCCCAAATGGAAATGAATGGAAACATTTTTAAATATTTTAGAGATTCCTTTACAAATGCTGTTCACCAACAAGCCTCCAATTTCCAATGAGACACAGACTGAAGCCAAGTAATGAGGTCCTTTTGGACTCAAGTTGATCTAACAGCTCTACAGCACAGCAGAGGCCTGATCTCCCACAAATTTATTTCGCTGGAGCAGCCTGGGGCGGAGCCACTGTGTCACTGTAACCCCATACATCACACCTTTGTGAGCACATATTAGGTGCTTTACTCATCACTATACCCCCCTCCATTAAAAGTAAATAATCTGTTAAGGAGCAGTACTATTTGTCACACGTGGCAGGTATCTGTTTGTATAAAGAGGATAGGTCTGTGAGGGTGATGAGGAGGCCTAACGTGAGAGGACTCCCAATATCCCCACCCAAGCCCCCTGCATTTTAACAAAACTTGAGCTCCCAAGCATAAACAAAACTGTACACAAATGTGTGAAAACTACAAAGTGAACCTTTCACCCGTTTTCGAGTGCTCTGAATTAAAAAGCAGTGGAAAAGGTAGGAACACAATCCTCAGTTCATTAACACAAATTTGCTAATCAGCAAAATGCTTAGAGAGAAACCAATTAGTCCAGCATCACAGCAGAGTAAATTAGAAGTCTGCAGCCTCGATGCTTTCACGTTTTTGCATATTTAAAATGCTGAATTCATACCACACACTCCTCATAAATCATAGATATTTATGAAGTGAAGGTTTTGTTTTATTATAGCATATTATGTCATGTTCGATGTCTGAGCTGTCACAGGATGGAGGTAGAGGCCGAGCTGGTGGCACTCATCTAGATTATTGATGGCCACTTCCTGTCAGCCTGTACACAGCTGTTACAACACACTGGGTGTGTGTGTGAACATACAGTCTTCTTTTCACATCCATTTATTTCACTTAACCTTATTAGGGTCATTATTGCTGGCTCAAAATCATAAAACACCCTGCAGTCAGATTTTTTTTGTTTGTTTGTTTATCTTTTATCAAATTTTTAAAAATGCAAACTATTAAAGTAGTGAGAACATGTAGAAAAACTCTTTGATATGTTCTACTGTTCCCTGACCATTTTTTTTAAATTTCAATTATGATTTAATAAATAAGGTAAAGAAACATTTGTCAATATTTACAACAATGGTGAGTTTCAGGTCTGAAAGGAAGTTACCTGTACAAGCCTCCTACTAATTTCCAATTTTTATGAAGGCATGTTTTGTTTGGTTCTTTGTTCGTTTTGATTTTCATGTTGCCTTTTCTGAAGTTCTCTGTATAACCAGAAAACAGAAATGAAATGTGAGGTTGAGACTTACCAATTCGATATAGCTAGGCTCACATCAACACACGATGTGGGTCTGGAACCAGTCTCCTTGAGAAGGGTTGGACCTTATTCCACTCTTGAGTTGCCCTTTGTGAGAGGTACAGGACTGGTGTGGGCCAATTGACAGTGGAGGCAAGGGACATTGAGACTGAGTGGAGCATGTTCCATGTCTCCATTGTTGAGGTGTCCCGAGCTTCAAGGTCGCTAGTGGCTCTTGTGTCTCCCATCCACACAAACCTGGTGGTGGACACCTCAGGTTATGGTCAAACCTACCTCAAAACCCCTTGACCCTGCTTCCACCCTGCGCTGATGAGAAGGTTCTCAAAGTACTCCTTCCACCACCCATCACCATCACTGGTTAAGGTCAACAACATCCCACCCAGTGTTGGTAAAGGGCAACTTTACCCTCATTGACCTCCTGATAGTTTGCCAGAATCTTCTTAGAGCTGACTGAACATCTCTAGCCAAGGCCTTGCTGAATTCCACCTACATTTAAGTCTTTACCTCAGCAACAACCAAGGCTGCAGCATGCTTGGCACACTGACACCCCTCAGCTGCCTCCAGAGTCCTACTAGCCAACAGGACTCCTTCTTCAATTGACGACCTCCCTAACCGGAGTTGAGGTTGCGGGTCATTAAAAAGCCCTGTGACAGCAGTACTCCGGGGGTGGACATCTTTGAGCTGTTTGGTTGACACACAACATCACCAGAGTCTGCCTTGAGATAAGCCGGACCCCTTCATAGGAGCCAGACTCTGCCACGCGTGGCCATTGTCTAAGATTTTGTTCCTAATTATTGATGATTTTTTTTATTGTATTGCTTAAGACATTTGCTTTTATTTAAAATATATTTTCTTTTTTTCAATTTGAGGTCTATAAGTTGCCTAAACAGACCTATATCACTGTTGCCTCACAGCAAGAATGTCCTGGGTTCGGACGTGGGGTCTTTCTGTGTAGAGATGTTCTCCTCATGTTTGCATGGGTTTTCTCCAGGTTCTTTGGTTTCCCACCACAGTCTAAAACCATGCAGGTCCAAGCCACTCTTGCAAAAGAGATCTGTGATCTCAGTGGGATTTGCCTGGTTAAATAAATAATAAACAAATAATAAATACATTTTTAATTTGTATACAATCCAAAACACAGATCTGCATTTTGTAAAAGCACATAAAATAATTGTTGTTTTATTCTAACATGCTACATTTACAGGGTTTTACACAGTACATTTCATTTGTTTTTTTATATCATTCCATAAATGTAAAAATATAATTTTAAGAGAAAAATCTTTGACTTTATGTGTCATAAAACCTTTCTGGCATGTCCACATTTAATTCTGGAGTTAATGCTAACTATGAGTTAATTATTCATCAAATGAAAGTGTAGAAAAGATTTGCTCTGCAGCCAACCACAGGATTCATGCTAATTCTTTCCATCACAGAGATGATTTTAGTGATAAATAATGGAGGATCTATCAGCTGCTACATCAGTATGTAAGATGCTCCACAGAGTTAAATGATCCACGCCAGGATGAAAGGCAACACAATAACCAGAGAAAGGGATTAAATGTTCAGAGACTGAAAACCTCTGAGCATGTCCGTCTCCTCCGTGTGAGTTGGGAACTTTGAAGCACCTAATGGGTCTTCAAAACCTAAACTAGTGGCCCTGCTGAGCGTCGGCCCCTGACCTAGGCCCGTGTGCCGAACATGATTGCCTTTGTTCTGGGAAGAATATTCAAATGGGACCCTTAGAAAAGATTCTTTCACGGTGCTCCAAATGCTGCGCTGCGGGCCAGGGTCATGGCACCACGGTTAACAAAGCCCTGCATGGCTACAATGATCCACACTGCACACTCACTGCAATTTAGCTTGAGTAATAGATGGGGGTCATACCGGGTCACTTTCAATTTCCACTTCCCGGGAAGAAAAATGAAAACAACTCATTTGCACATATCTGAATAATTCAGTCACTCAAAGAGAGAAGAGATGAAAATATGGGCCTGAAGAGAGGGAGAAGAAAGAGGAGGGAGACACTGTTGCACGCAGAGCGGTAATGACGGCCGTCCTCTTAGTCGTTTCGCATAAAGGCTAATGATGAATTTGACAGAGGATATGAATCCAGATGTAAGAATAAAGCAACTCCTCACTCGGGAGGCTCCGCTGCCTTTGGCGAGCTTTTAAACTTATCATAAATGTATTAAGATTGCAGCGGGCCATGAAACAGCTGTAGACAATTAATCTTGTGCAAATCTTATCCGAGGAATTGGTTTCTGCAGAGTAACATCTGCTGCGAGAGCCGATTATTCATGGGCAACATTCAGCCGCGGTGCCTGTATGCATATAGGGGCACAATCATTGCCAATGAAGTAAAAATTTATAGTTTTCCCTGTTCAGTAAAAATAACATTCAGCAGCATTAAAACATCATCCATCAACATTGTCCTGGGGCCCGGGGCCATCCCAGGCAGGCAAATTAAAAAGTATTCATTTTGTTGAGAAGTTGCAGAGCGTGCTGCACCGCTGGACTGATTTTTTTTCTTTCTTCTGCATCGCTGCTGAGAGGAAAATTGGAGATGCTGTTGCTGTTTGCTCTGCTTGAACAGTGAGGAGGAAGCGGAGAGATGAACCTGGGCCCCCAGAGACGGTGATCTGGAGATGTGGGCCATGATGGATGACAGTCAGTGTGGACTTGGCAAATATGAACCTGGATTAAAATCAAGCTGGGGTAATTTTCTTTGAAACTTGCTTTTGTGATTTAAAAATAAATATGTCTCTGATTCAATATTTGCGTTGTGTTTACATTTTTTTCATTTTAAAGTAATTTTGATTTCAAATGTTGTACCTTGATATTTTTAGATTTCTTGACTCTGTAACTTGCCTTTTTTTTAAAGGTATGATTTTTTTTTGTTTGTTTGTTTTTTTGCTTATTTAATTTAATATTTTTTCTTACATTTTTGTCATGTTTTAAGACTGTTATAAATGCAAGAATTGGATCTGTTCTCATTTGTGTATAAAATAAAAATTGTTCCATTAGTTGCAACAAGAAAAGACCATGATGGCCTATGTGCCATTAACGGTCCTTGGCGCAGCTGTGTTTGGCCCATGAATTAGTTTAAAAACATTAGAATTGGCCTGCTACTTTGTAATGAATTGAGAGTCTTTTGGTTCAGTCATTTTGTTTAAAAACACTGAGTCTATGATTAACCAACTTGGTACTGAGAAACTTACAATGAAAAGTTTTTGTAATATTTGACTTTGATTTGAAATTCCAACAAACAGAAAAAAAATATCCAGTATATGACTTGAGCTAATGTGCATCAAAACAACAGTTATTTTTATATTTTTATAACAGTTTGGATTTTTATTGAGAACTTTTGGACTGATTTGTTTGATAGTTGTAGTATAAAATATAATGGTACTGATGTGTTTTTTCAATTTGATTAGATTTACATTCAGGTTATTTATGTTTATTCTGAATTGCATATAATACAATATAGGATAACAAATGCATAAATATTTTAACGTAATAGTACATCTGAAAATAATGGTTAATTTTTAAAAATGTTTTAATGTATGTAGATAGATCCTCAGCTAGAGTGATAATTTCTTTTTTATTTTGTCCACACATTCTTGTCTTTAAACCAGCAGATTAAAGCAATTTGAGTTTTACATCTTTCCCATTTATCATGCACATTTGTGTTGATAACAGTAACTCCAAGGGCCAAATCACACTGAGCCACCGATTTGTCTTGTTTTTAGCAACTACTGTCCCTTATGAGCGTTTAAACAAGTTGATGCCTCTAGAGGGCGCTCCATCGGACACACTGAGCCTTTAATTTGTTATGAAAACCTGATCAACATAGAAAAGAACTTCTGTAAATCATTACCAAAAATATACCCAAAATGAAATAAAACTCATATAAGTGGACTTTGATCTTATTTTTTCCTTAATGTTACAATTCTTTTGACCACCTTAGAACTATGACGCTATTTCCCTGCATTGTTTGATGACGGAGGGTCTTAGTATTTCTCTTTCTGATTCTTTAAGAAGACTTATTCCAAATGCAAAATAAATACACATTTTTAACACCTAACAATTTTCTCTCAAACTCCAGTCCTCTTTTAGAGTTAGATTTAGTCTCTTCAGGGCTACTATAGTACACAAAATAAAATTATCATGTAGCAACTAAAGCAGCATTAAAAGTATGATTCCATACTCTACTTCTGAGAAAAAGAGATCAAATAATTTAGGATAAACTTGATTTAACATACTGATTTTACACACGAAACGTAAGAAAGGTCAGTGACGGCAGAAACTATTCTTGCTGCTCTGTAGTCAAATCAGCAGTGTTGTGATGTAAACGGGCCGAGTGGAGATTAATAATCCTCTCCTTCATTCCCCAACTGTTGTGATCTCACAGATGGCAATATCATTTACAGTGGAGTCTGTCAGCTGGAGCCGAGCCAGACGCTGTCTCAATACAAGTTTGATCATCTGTAACTTTGGCCGCCTGTCACTTGTTTTGGTTGTTAAATGAAGAAAAGTCCAAAAAATGTATATATATTCTGACAATAAACTGTTATGGCTGATGCTGGGAAGTAATTAAAAAAAGTATATGTTATCTGTCACAGGAGACAATCAAACTGCATTTGTTTTCAAAGATACGAAAGACTAGAATTTTGGTTTTATCAACAGTGCAAGGCAGGCATGGAGTAAATAGAAATAAATCAAATTTTTCAAATATACACAGTAAATCAATTGTTCAGATCTGACTAAATACAGTTTAGTGGAGAAGTTATGAACAATTAATATCTTACCTGTCATTGATTGCTTTTTAAATAATACTCAGTTTGAAGTTTAACTCTGACTAAACAGATGAGCAGCTAGTAGTGAGAACAAGACTAAAGTGGGTTGCTTTTGTCTTAAATAGACTGCACCTTTAAAAATTTCAGTTTATATAAACATAATACTAAAACCCTTTACATTGCCCTCAGTTCAAATTAGTTATTTACATATTATTTGTATTTATTAAATTTTTTAAAAAATGAAAAAAAGATCAGCTGTCAGAATTCAGTCAAGTACAATGCTTTTTGTTCTTAACCATTCTGAATCTCACCTCAAAATGTTCTTATCACTGTTTAAATGACTTAACTGCAACGAGACAGAGCCCACAAACAGAGACACCAAACAAATGAAAAATAAAAGATGCAAGACTCAAATTAACTGCTAAAAAAAAGTAGAGAGGAAACTGCCTCAAAAACCAGGGTCACAAAATTTTTTATTGATTTTAATAAAATACTAATATTTGCAGTTAAAAAATAACATTCATTGAAGGAATGCACATTGTCTGCTGCTTTGCATGTCAAAGTTTGAAAATAAAAACTGATGTAATTTGTTAGCTGTCAGAGTATATGTTTAATGTACTTTATTTGTAATCAATACATGTTCCCATGCAATGATGAAATGTGTGCTCATCACATGTGAGAAACATCCAAGTGGAGCAGCGGGCAGATACACAAGTGCCCGGGGAGCAGTTGGGGGTTAGGTGTCTTGCTCAAGGACACCACGACATGGGTATGGCGGGGAGTTGAACCTGTGACTTTTTTTCCGAGTCAACTACACCACAGCTGTTGGGGATGAGCCTCAGCTACTGCAACACTAGATTTCAGCTCAAGACGTGTAAAAGAGTTTTAGAGCATTTTAGCCATAGTTGTGTTGGTCACCTCTAATTGGGTTGACTCTATAAGTTAAAAAATGTACATCCAATGATAACTTGTTGAGAGTTAGGCCTGCTGAAAACAGACTGACTGACAAACACACACACAGGCAATTACATGATTGCCCAAACTCAAAAAAAGGCAGAGACCCAAACCTGAGAGACAAGACACATAACAGGCAAAAACACAAAGAATACTTTATTTGTCTTTCAGCCTGTAGGATCTGGGGACTGTCACCCAGTGATCACAGCAGACTCATGCACGATATCAGAAGCAGCTACCTGAAGGCCGTACTGGCAGGCAGGGATGAAGAGGTGGCGAGGAGGAGGAGGCCATGTTTAAAGCTCAACGTGTATTGTTCAACGTGACACGCTCAATTTATCATTAGTTGTGAGGCGAGAACGGATGAGTACACTTTCAATTTAGTTCCGCTGCTTTCTCCATTCATCACGCCCCTCATCATCCATCATTTGTGCAGCCAGCTTCCATCCACAGTGAACACACTCTCATCAGTTTAATGCAATTAATCTTAATGCCGAGATAATTCCATATTAATGAAGCAGGACTTTTATTTGATTGTTGCTTTGATGAAGTTGTGTCGGCAGTGGCATCGGCAGCTCGTGTTTGTTGCCCACTGAGCATGAAAGTGAGAAGGTTTCTGTGTGTTTCCTTTGTGTCGTCTCTCTGCCGAGGTTTATGTACATTTCCCAGAGAGGCGGTGACGCCGGTGACGCCGGCGCCTTCTGTCTTCATACAACGAGCCCTGAGAAATTGGAAAACTTGCAGCAATAGATAGGAGGTGACCTGGAAACAAAAGCAATCAGGGCTCTGAGAGGGAGGATTGTGCGGCGTGTGTGTGTGTGTGTGTGCGTGTGGGGGGAGGGGGGGTGTCAGCAGCAGCCATCAGGCTGAAATTCAACCACGCTGTCAATAAAAGAAGAAATAGCTTTTGAGGCACGGGGCTGAGGGCAAAGAGGAGTCTGCAATTTCACACCTTCATGTACCTCGCCGGAGGACATTTTTCATGTGCCTCAACCTTCTCATTCAGTAAAAGCCACCCGGCAGTTTGTACATGATTCCTCTGATAACAAACAGCAGGGCTGAAGGCGATTGGATGATGAGGTCAGTGGCCCTCCTCTGCTGTCCAATCACTGCATAACTTTCTTTTTAAACCGAGCAAACTGGAAATTTAACCACAAATCAATCAACTCTCCACTTGAAGAATTTTCGACTCAATTGTAGCTCAATCAAAGCAGATAAAAAAAATCAATTTGGACCAATTACAGTCTGTTTCATTAGAGTATGCAAATCCGAGGTGCTGGGTATGTGTTTCCCTCTTCTGGTCAGAGGCTGTAGCAACAAGCTGATCTGTGGTCAGTCTGACTTTGTGCTGTTTGGACTGTGGATGGTGCTGAGCACAAAGCACAACAAGCAGTTTTGTGTCTCTGGCTTTTGGTCGCAGTTTGTGCTCTTTTTTGTATTGTTTTGTGTTGCATTGTTTTTGTCCTCCATTTGTTTCATATGGCAAATAAATTGTATTTTTTGCTGTTTTTATACACATATTTATGCACATTGGTGTTTGTGTTGCATCTTTTGTTTTCATCTTTCATTCTGTGTCTTTTAATTTTAATTAAAACAGCTATTTCAAATAGATTTAACAGGATGATTCTGATTATTTCACACTAAAATAGACAACAAAAGAAACTCAAACTCTTTCTCAGAAGAAGAGAAAATGAGAATGATTTTATTTTTCTAGTTTAAACATTAAACTTCCTGAGAATCCATCCTTGTTTCCCTCAGAGCAGAGTACTCAGCAGAGACACGATCTCTAAGACCCCATTGTGTTTATGTGCTAAATATTCTAGACTTAAAAGTTACTTAATAATTGACAAAAGGCTCAGTTATCATAGATTTCTAAGCCACTGCTGGTTTGGTTTTTGTTTTTGTTTTTTATCAAAGAAAAATCAATTTCATTCCCATCTTTTCGTTGTTATTGTTTAAATAATATTTCAAATTTAATTTCAACATTTTGGCGCAAAACTATAAAAAACAATCCTGTTTCTTTAACTTTGTCTCTTCAAGTGGCAGCAGTACTCTGTCATAACAGGATGAGTAATTGGTTGCCTTTTGTTTGCTTCATCATCAGCCTCCTCATTTATTTGTCTGTCTGCAGTTTTAATCTTTTATACCTCCAGCTTCTAATATTTGAGAATTTGTTCCACACAATTTATTATAAATTTAAGACAAAGTTGCAACGCCTTGACATATTTCCTAATTATATCTGAAAATGGTTTTTACAATATTTTGCCAAATTCTATAACAGTGTTGTTCAGTGAATACTATCAGCTTATACATTAATGTGTTTTTACACATGAGGGCCGATACATAAACTTAAGGGATTGTGAGGCAACTGATTAAAAAAGGACAGATGCAAATAGTTGTTTCTGACTCATGGTTTAAGGGGAAAATTGCATAAACAAATGTAAAGTTAAAACTATTAGACATTTAGAAAAGAGACTTAAAGTTTTCTTTTTCAGAGTAAAAGCCCTGAATCCTCTAAAACAAAGGTTCTCAAATTGGGGTCCCAGGACCTCTAGGGGTCCCTGAGCTGTAACTTCGGGGTCCTTAAAAAATTATAATAAACTGTTCATTTTATTTTTTGTTTAAAAAAAACTTCATCAACGCACAAGGGGAACAATGCACCAGTAAAACCAACATACTCAACCAAATAAACAAAAATTATTCTCATAGCATTTAGGGGTTAAAATGGCAGTAAATCATTTGTAAATTAGCATGACGTTTATGAGGGGGTCCCGGGAATATTTTCACCCCTGTAAGGGGTCCTCAGACCCAATAAATTTGAGAAACCCTGCTCTAAAAAATGTAATTTTAAAACTCCAGTGTGTGAGGTGTGATGACATCTAGTGGCATAAATTGTCAACTGCAACTAATTGATTTATTGACGCCATGCTTATAAATAAACAACTACTTCTCAGTGTCCTTAAATGTTGTATTAGAACTTTAATAAATAAAAAGACAAATGCTACTGAGCATGTTTAACAGAAATACTTAACTAGTTCTAAAATTAGTATTTAATGATGACTAAATAAAAATATTCATTCAATGACCCTGTTTTCCTTGTATTCTACGCTTCGTCTGTATCCTCAGTGTTAAAAAGTAGCAGCAGCTCTGTGGATGTGAGGGCAGATTCGAGGACTCGTCTGAGCACAGCCGTATCGATCCCTCTCGGGGAGTTGCATCGTACCTCCTCAGCCTCACATACATTACAGCCAGCAGCACAGAATAGATGGCAGAACAATGTATTTAAAGGCATTACACTCCAACTAATGGCGAGTCTCAGAAGGAGCCTCAGTCATTTACCCTGTGACCGCTCAGTTCCCAGCACAGCAGGATTTTAAATGATGTCCTCCCACAGACTACACTCACTTGGATTCAATTTGGAAATGTATTCATATTTACTTAGTGTACCTGCATTGCATTTGTATAGATCAGTCGAGGCTAAGAGTAAAATTGGGCAAATCGAATCAACATATTGGGACATACGGGATTGGTTGTATGGAGTCCACAGTGGGGGTCACTCCAATGCCTTTTATGATGTCCCTCTGAAATCTATCTGAATCACATTAAATTGGATATAAAGATGTGCAGACACATACATCACAGTAAATGGTGTGGTGGAGCATCGCTCGCCAAGAATCCCACCTCAACAATCGGGTTATAGAATCGGTTTTAGATCCTATTAATAATTCACAATCTTGTTAGGGGAGAACAAACATTTCTGTTCAAGCAATTTAAGTTGTGGGATTGTTATTACAGGCGGGTGGATGAAGAGGCAGGAGGAAGGAGGAGGAGAGGCTGTGAAATGTAAGCCTGGCCTGTGTGTGGAAGAATAACTCCATGCTATTTCACACTCTCTGCTTTCTTTATTAAAGCGCCGTCACAGTAAACATGTCGCTGCCCGACTCTGATCTGCAGCTCTCTTCTGGCTCATCCAACGCATTCTTCTGACGAGGATGTACTTTTAGTTGTTTTTTAGTCAGGACTATTTGCAAGAGTCAAGAGTCAATTTTGTGTTTATTCTAAGCTGTTATATGGACAGTTTTCTATCATTAGGAATTTGCCAACTTTAATTCTAGTGTGCAGAAAAATGTTTAAAGTATGTAAAAAATACTAATTTTATAGGTAAAAGTGTTTTTAAACAAGTGCAAAAATTTGAACATAATGAATTATTTCACATCTCTATTTCAGTACTTTAAACTCTGTATATTGTAATATTGATTTATTTTGGGTAAAAAATGAAAGGTAAAACATTTTTTGCTCACTCTATCTTCATAAAGGTTTTTTTTATGAACCGAACAAGAAGGTGCTTTATATTTATTAGAAATTACATTTCTTTAAAATACATTCCTAAATAAAATAAAGCATTGTTACACATCAGAAATGTAACATTTGCTGCCATTCATTGGTGCAAGAATGTGTCTTAAAGGGAGATTTTTCATGTCCACCTCTTTAGGTTTTACTGCTGACCATAGAAAACAATCCTCACAGATTCTTATATTTTTCATGTTCAAAGATGAAAAATACTTCAAACAAACAGGAACATAAAGCACAAAATGATTTTGATCATCTTTTCTTTATTTTTTGTCTGTTTTTATTTTATTTAAATAACTTTTTTCAAGTTATATTGATGTTTCTTCTATGTTCTTAAGACAAAAAAAATATTTAAAGTGTTTTGAAAGTTGACACAAACAACTCAATTATGCCAATAAATCCTGCCATACCTGAACAAAGAAACACTTAGAAAATACATTTTGCTTCCAAATACAGATGGACCTCTCAAATAACAAGAAAAAAACATTACATAATATAAAATGGATCATTGCACATCATGTATCATGGTACTTATTACTAGACAGAAATTGTAATTTACTTTATTGGACATGAAAACAACATGCATCTTTTTTGTTGTGAATAATTTTTAACTTCATCCTCAATCTCAGGTAAATAAAATTTTTGGAACAGCTGAATTATTTAACGGTGCTCCACAGGGGTGTTATACTTTAAACCAATATTTTAAAATCCTTTATTATAGTAAAAGGTTTAGACCTGCCACTCTCCAAGCCTTAGTGTTTACACTCATGTCATAGGTTGATAATGAACTATTTTTTCTCTTTCCCCACAAGCTTCAGCTCATGATGTGGCGAGGAATCCAAGCTAAATAAAACCCTAATGACAGATGTACGAAGCTGAGACACAAAACCACAAACAATTGTTGAAAAAAAATTTATATGCATGTCCAATTTTTTGTCATTTGATGCATTTGTGAGATTGTTTTTGGTTTTTTTTGTCTGTTTTAAGCAGCTAGAAGAAATATAATTTCAATTTTTTTTTCTTTAAAAACAAGCTTAATACAAGCATTTTCTCAGACGGTTTGTTCAAATAAAAAAACAGACACACAATGAACACAGTCCTTGTAGTAATACTGACAATATTAAAGGCAGTACTTGTCATGTGATGCGCCGCGGCCTCTGGACACATGTGGCCTGAAGAAGCGAGTGTTCAGTTCTGACTGCTGATGGTTGTGTTGTCACATACTGCCTCCTGCTGGCTGGTTCACAGTCTTACCTGAGGGAAGCTAAATTGATTATTACTTCATCTGATAGAAATAGCTGCTTCCTTCCTTGACATCATCCTTACTGAACAGGAAGTTGACCACATGTGGCTCAGAGTCATGCTTCTGGGGGGTTGATGCCGTTCTGACCCACTATGATTCTGCTGTACATCTTCTGCTGCTTCTCTTTCAACGAATCCTTCACTTTCTCTCTCTTCAGTCCACCATCCCTGCAGGAAAAAATCAAATAAAATCACAAGCTCCTGTTTAGGGCTGAAGACCACACTTTTTATGTGAAGAACTGCATAAACCCTGTAGATCATGCTGCAAAGTTGTGAATTTCATATTTGATTTCCATTTCAAATTTCTTTTTCTTTTATGACTTCAGAACAGTATCGTCTTAACAGCAGAATGTGGTGGGTTGTTGTTTAATTTTGTTTAATAAGATAATAAGAATAATAATAAGAAAAATAATGCATTTTATTTATTGGTGCTCTTCAAAACTCCCACGGTCACCTTACAGAGGTCAAAAATAAAATCACAATAGAACAGTAAACACAATAAAAACAATCATATCAATCAACAAAATAAAATAGTGCAAAATAAATAGGCTCCAACAATAATAAAAAAACATAGTCTTTTGAGATAATGTGAGATTAATAGTTGTTACAGATATTTATGTTTTGAGTACATATGCTTTCATGAACTGAGCTGGGAATTGAGGGTGGTAATGGAAACTGAATTTCTTGTTTGAAGTAAGAATAAATAGTTTTTCGAATTAAATCTGAGTGTTGAGTTGATGGTTATTTATTCTCACCAGTCCAGGTCCAGCAGTCCTCCCTGATGAGCGATGGCAGATTTCACCCTGTTTGCAAACTGAGCTGCACTTTCACTGTCCTGCTTCCAACACACACACACACACACACACACACACACACACACACACACACACACACACACACACACACACACAGCAGGTTAGAAAAACACACTACTACTTAAATGCAGCTGCATCAATCCCTCCTCAAACTGAGGTGTACCTGTATGGTCATGGGAGGGAGATACCACACGTTGACCACTATGGCCCAGCTGGTCATCATTCGCAGAAGGTAGCTGACCATGTTGTATTTGCTGCTGTTCCAGAAAGCATCACCAAATCGAGGGTCATACTGAGACACAAAGAGAGAAAACAGAAGGTAAACAAAAGCATGGTTGAAACTCTGTATTGGTGACAAAGCTGCCAGTGAAACCACAGTGAGAACCAGATGAGCAGTCAATGGTTCGAAATGTTAAAATGCTTTAATACCTTAATAGCAACTGGATAAATCATTGCTTCGGTTTCAAAGCTTCCCTTCTTAAACATCATGACTGAAGTATTGTTGATGCAGGTTCCTGTTAAACAGAGAAACAGAAACCACCCAACCATTCAAATCCTTCATCATCCTCATGTGATGATGGACAGAAGATACCAACCTTCAGGAAAGATTAGGATGGGAAGTTTGGTCCTTGCTGCAACATGCTCTCTTAGCCTGCAGAGAGAGGAATGCATATTTTTGAATTATAATAACAGAGGTAAAAAAAGAACCTCTCTTTAGTTTGTTTAAAATAACCAGAATATATTAAATCAATCAGATCTGATGTGGACTTCAAACAGGGGTCTCTTTGGCTTCCTCTACTTTTCAATATATTTATTTTACCGTATTTATTCATGTATACTTGAGTATAATATGACATAATAAAGCATAAAAAAATCTACTCCTCCTGTACATTGCTACCACTAATTTCAGACAGATTTCAGGATTTTTCAGCCTTTGTGGTGCGCCCTCTGGTGGGGAAACATTATTTGGTGGGAGGGGGACACTCCAGGAGCACGAGCTTTCGGTTCAGAGTGTCACTGAAAAAAACAATCCTCTCCCAGACCAGAGCAGAAGAGGGATTTATCAGAACATGAATTAACATCCAATTTTTCTTTTCATCGCTGCGGTTTTTATTCAAGTTTAATACGATTCACTTTTTGAGCCTAAAAAGCATAAAAGTCTAATCATCAATAACCTGTGTATAATACTACCC
>JARVJO010000140.1:5874386-5888040 GCA_031762555.1 Cynodonichthys magdalenae | reverse complement strand
GACCTGAACCCAATCCAGATGGTTTGGGGTGAGCTGGACCGCAGAGTGAAGGCAAAAGGACCAACAAGTGCTAAGCACTTATTTTGCTGCCTGCACATTGAATCCTGAGATATCCTCGGCCGGTGAGGATACTCGCATGCATCCTCGGATTTCGAGAGTTTGTTGGCCACATTCTTTGGCCGCATGAGGAGGAGCCTTCAATTGGTACAGTACTCGGCGGGGGGCAGTGACGTATGCAGCTGACAAATGCGCACTCATGAGGACCCAGCCCATGAATTGAGACACAGCCCTTGTGATCCAGCATCATAATTATGCAAGTTTTTGTGAAGAGTGTTTATTTTTTTTTTAATCAGCTGCTGATGTGTTTGTGTATTTACTTTACTCAACTGATAAATGCATTTCTTGTAGAAATAAAAGTATATTTTGTTTAGTATAGAATAAAAAAAGCTAAGATTTGTGTTCTGTTCGCCATGTCCGTAGGTGCCTCATGAACATTCCAGTTCTGGTCACCAACTTGGGTCTTTTGGAGCAGCAGGCCTATTGGAAGGTGTCGGCTCTGTGCTCTGCAGCAGGATACAACCTCACCATGAAGAAACACGGGTATCTCTGTGCACACACCCGTATTGTCATAAAGGGTTCATATTTCACTTCACCACTAACTCTCTGTTTTAGGGCCAAGTTCTTCGCATCCAATGGGCTGCTGAAGGAGGTGAATGAAGTGAACAAGATGAACGAGTCACTGCAGGCAGAGCTGCAGGTGAGAGGGTGTGTGTGTGGGCACGTTTTTGCTACATCGTGGGAACCATTTTCCAGGAAAAGGCAGCCTTGTGGGGACCGAATGTGCATCGTGGGGAGCAATGCCCGGTTCCCACGGGTATGAATGCTAATTTAATTTAATTTAATTGGGGGGGAGGGTTTAGAACCAAAGTGTAAATTAAGTTTAGGTTAGTTTTAGGGTAAATGGAATGGAAATCAATTCACGGTTCCCACAGGGATATAAAAGCAAACCTGTGTGTGTTTGATTGTCCCGTTGATGCACTGCCTCACCTGCTCTGTGTGATCTGTGGACAGAAAGTGTGCAGAGACGTGGAAGAGAGCGAGTGTGCAGTTGAAGCGCTTCAGGCGGAGGTTTCAGCTCTCAAGAAGAAACTTGAAGAGAAGCGGAGGACAGCAGGAAAAGCTACTGGTAAGTTACAGATCTACCTAGAGACTCCTCCCCTTTTTTTTTAATCTCATTTGAACCTTCTCACAGAAACCAGCAGTCCACCTGAGCCGAGGAACAACTTGCTGCTGCTCGAAGCTGTCAAAGCTCTGTTCGGCTCCGCCCCCATGTTCCTCACGCAGACTCTAAACCTGCAAGCATGCCCTGTGCCTAATGAAGACGTTCCCATGGCAACCGAGATGAACTCAGACACCATACAGGAACCGTTAAATTTGCCACAGAAGAGTCCAGCACAGTGTCAGAAGAGGCAGGGAGAGACTCTGCTGGGGAGGGAGAAGAAACGCATGAGGAGTAAGTCTTGATTCTCCACCAAACTCTCCCAGTTCACTTTGTTTACTGTAAAATCAATACCCGAGTAAATAAATAGAAATGTGCAGGTGACTTCATTGGTTTCTTTTAAATTGACTTCTTTCTGGGGATTTTGTGTTATTTGGTCAACATTTTTATTTTCAAATTTTCCTTTTATCTGTTATTGTGGTATTGCAAAATTAGACAAAGAAAATTGTCATTTTAATGACTTTTAAGAAATTGTATTTTAAAAGAAAGTTAATAAAATAAAATTATCTACATATTTATATTTATTTAGGGAAATTGATTTGATGTGTTTTTATGTAAAAGGGCTTACCATAGTTGTTTCTTTTAACTAAACACTTCCTGATAGTTTTTGTACAGTTTTATTGATAAACATGTTTATTTATTTCAAGTCTTCAGTAATTGTTGTTCAGCAGCTGTAATGTTTAGATCAGAACTGCAATGCTAAGTTTTATTTCTCAGCGGAGTCCTCGGGCCAAAGGGTTCAGGCAGTTTTTGATAAATGTGAAATAAAGGAAACCCTGTTTTCTATTCCTCCTCTTAATAAAAAGAGACTTATGACACTTTCTTTTTTGTGATGGATTGTTATTCATTTACATGCATCTATGCAATGCTTCCAGGACTTAAATACAGTATAACAAAACAGAGAACTGAGGTTTATCATAAACTCTGCCTCTTGGTTGTATCTTTAAAGTAGATGGTTTGGTTTGTTTGCTCTATAAACACAAACAGCTGTGTTTTTGTGTCTACTGAGCTTTAGGGTTTCCTTTCACCTTTGTTTATATAATCAAGACTTTAAACATCTGCAAAACCTTGGGGAAAGGAGGTGAACATTAGCTGCTGAAACAGATGAGAGTAAGGAGTCTTTCCTTTGACTAAAAGTCTCATTTAGCTGATCTAATTTCAGGCTGAAAATTATAGAAATTTAAACAATAATTTAAAAAAAATGCATAACTAAATCACTCTGGCAGACTTGGTGCAAAGACTGGCATTTAAAATGGTCAGAAGGTAAACTTAACCATGTCATGTTACAGAAAGTTCAACACAAATAAAACTTAACATCTGGAAATAAAACAGAAATGGACTCATCAAACCAAATTGTCCCTTATTTATGTTCTGTTCTGCCTATCTGGTTAAACACATCTTACTCTGGATAAATAAGCAGTTGTCTTCCTTATTGGATCCAGTGTGACGCCTTAAATTTGACCAGGAATTTGTCTCTTCAGTTCAGGTGTTTAACTAGAACCAATGTTTATTCAGGGAGAGTTTAACATTTAATCAACCAGTTTGTTTAATAAAAAGGTTCAGGGTTAATAATAAGCAATAGATAAATATTTATGTGACCCATCACATCGAAATAAGGATTAAGTCTAAAAGTGGGATGTGGAGAAATAGACAAATATAGTGTTTTGAGTAAAATGTTTGCAAAAATTGCATTTTATGAAAATGTAATGAATAAATGTTTTAACAAAGTATCCTTTAATTGAATTGTTTGATAAATAATCCTTAAAATTTTTTTGAAGAACTTTTTTTGTTCATTAGCAACAAAAAACCTGATTTTGATGAAAAAAAGCCTTAAAATTTTTATATTTTCCCTATGAGTGAGCAAAGGTTTTTTTCTTTCCAGCTAGGAAATCTCAATATTAAAATACTGTTTGAGGTTTCCTCTATATAATGACATCAAAAACTTCGTATTAAAATTATAAAACATTAGGATTCAGACCAAATATTAATGTATTATCATAGCCAACAAGACAAATTAAGTCATATCTCTGGATCCACTTATATCAGAATGAACCAGGTATCAAAATGTAGCTTTTAAAGCCACAAATCTGAAAATGAAATTAGATCATTTTGACCAAATTTGACTTAATCCTCATTTCGATGTGATGGGTCACATATAAATTAAAAAAATTATCCCCATTTGACCAGATTTATTATCCTCCTGCATGATTTTAGCTAAAAAAAATAAAACATAAAGTTGAATCTACCTTTTAATAAACCATTTTCCTGATTAAAGTTTCAGTCTTTAAAAAAAAAAACAACCATTTAAACATTTGCAGAAGACAGTTGTCTAGAACAACATAAAGCTCCAACAATGAGTTGGAGTCAGGGTCTTATGAAGGGCTGATGAGGCGATTGGGATCACCTGGATCAGGATTACCTGTAATCAGCACAAATATCCAGTAGAGGGAGACAGTACCATAGATCCTATATCCTATGGGACGTTAGATTAGTTGAATTTCTACTCAGATGAGAACTTCAGTCACCAGAATGAAGCTATAAGGAAGTATCTTTACATTGTAAACCAATAGTTTTTGTAACTTGGTTGTTTTGTGTTGCAATGTTTTTATATCAGTGCACCAAGTCATTAAGATTGTACAATGTGAGTATTTGTAGTCTGTGTAAATCATGATGCACTGAGCACTACGGTGTTACGTCCCCTGGCTTGGTCTAGGAGGTTAAAGGGACTAACAAATCTAGACAGTGAAGGAGTCAAAAGTGGCATTAACGGTGTTTCTTTTCTATACAGACTGATTAAAAAACTTCAGGGAGAGCTCATGCCAACATAATAAACAAACCAACCCTGAAAGAAAAATAAAATATAAACTTACCTATCCCCAAAGAAAATAAAATATACAAACCTAAGATAACCTACCTAACAAGCAGGAGAAAACAGGTTAAACAAAAAGGCAGCTTTCCCCTACAAGATCAGTCTGACCAAAAGTGCAACATTCTGTCAAGAACAAAGAGGCCTTTAAGCTGATACAACAGGCAGACAAGTGGCCCATAGGCACCGAAGTGCAGCTTCACAACCATTTATTAGGGTCCAACTGAACTGACTGGATTGAGACCCAAGGAGCAGCATCCAATCACAGGAGAAGAGGCGGAGCCTAAAATAATACACAATGCATTACTCTAATGCAAAAACAAACATCCACATTGGGGATGTAACAACAGAAACACACTTGGTACTGTACTTAAGATTAGAGAGGAGCATTGAGTGACATGTATAAGTTGAGATAGGTGCACACAAGCAGATATGTCTGGAGAAAATCCAACCTGAGAGGCTTTTCGTAGGTATCCTTTGCAAACTCTGACAGTGGTGAAACAAATATATCTGCTTGCTGCCATTAGCAAAAACTCTTCAGACTTTAGATGGTAACATCCTCCTCTTGTGGTTAAATTCGAACAATACTTTTTGCATAATACAGTGTAAAACGACCTACAGACAAACATACAGCCACCTGTTTTTTGTTGTATTTACCTGTAATTTTATCACTGTAACTCCAGGACAATTACTTCATCAGTCCTTTATGGGGAAAACAACCATTTCACTCATGTTGACAGTCTAGGTTAGATTTGTTCAAAAATTTAATGTGATAATACTCCAGAGGCTGGCAAAATTGGACTGAAAAAAATGGAAACACAAATTCTGTCCTGTGTTAAATCCCCTCTCTAATTATTACCAGAGAAAACATGAAGAAAACAATAATTTCATTTCATTTCATTTCATGTTTTACCTTTTGCACATCCAAGTTTTATTGAATGTATTAAATGCTGTATCTGGCAGGACATTAGTGGATCTGCTGAAGGTCTGTACTGCAGGACATAAATCAGCTGCAGGTCTGACCTACAAGACAGGTACTGCTTTCACATGAACAATTTATAAGTACAAATCTCTTGTTTAGAAGAATAAATTCCTTTTGTCCAGACACTTGAACTTTCATAATGCAACATATGCTGTAGATGAGCATATTTACAGTATATACATTAAAAAACTGTTACAATTTTTTCTATTAAACAATTAGATTTTGCACAAACTTTTAGTAGGGGAGAAAGTAAAACGGCTCATTAAAATATGCAGACAGTTTCTCAAACAACCTTTTTCTTGTTGCTGAATGTGGTGACTGAAAACAAAAGGAAAATTTAAGCATAAAAAAAAGTTATCTACTGAAACACTTCAGTTTTTTAAGATTGTGAATAATCTCTCAAATTATCTCATTGATCTTTCTTTTAATTGTGTTTGTGAAAACAAAGAATCTGTAGAAACTGCATTAATAAATTCTTCTTTAGGTAATACAACATAATGAAACCAGTGTTTGGAAGTTTTGAGATTTATTACAAACAAAGATGAACTGAGACGTGGTGAGGAGTCTGGTTACACTGACAGCAAATACATTTTAATATACAAAATGAACTCAGAATGATCCTCTAATCCAGATGTTTGGTGGAACAGATGTTAGGATCCTTCATGAACTGAGGATGTTTGTGGGTCACTGACATGAAACCTGCAGGAGAAACATTTGTTACAACAGTGTGATGTTCAAGACGGGAACTTTATGAACAACCAACAAAGATGGGCTAAAATCATATACGAGTCATTTTTAGTGTTAAAAACTGATAATTCTGATCTTTTGAAGTAGGGTTCTATGGGAAGATTATCAGAGGTGTATAAAGTACTTGAAAGAAATAAAGTAAAAGTAAAAATACTGTAACAGATAACAGCTTTGGTAAAAATAATTTCACTGATTAGCTAAAGTACTTAAGTAAAAGTCATAAAACTGCTCACAATAATCAGGAAAGTAAAAGTACATTTACACACTCTAAAAAAATGAAGCCTTGAATTTATGTAACCAAACTTTACAGTTACTCACCTCGGTGTAGTGGAGTCAGTCAATTCAACATGTCATTTTTTAGAGTGCATAAACAACTTCTTTCATGATGAGTTCAGTCATATTTCAATTTGGAGCGTGTAAAGAGGTGTTAAATTTAAAACAAGTAAACTTGTAATTTTTTATGTTTTGAATGCAATGAAATAAAATTAAAAAGTTACCATAAAAAATACTTGATAAAATTAGAATTCCTCAAAAAAGTTACTTAAGTACTGTAGCAAAGTAATTATACTTAGCTAATATACATGTCTGAAGATTATTAAGATTTAATGTCTTACCTGGTGTAAACAGCTTTTTAAACAACCTCAGTTTTGAGAAACTGATTAATTCTGACTAAACTGAGAAGTTCACTGCAGCCATCTCAGTCTCAAACATTTCAGACGTTTTAAAAATGCTATTTTCTAATCTTTTACACACATTATTTAGTTTTCATATAGATTTTTATGGTTATTTTCAGTAGTGGACACAGTTTCACTCATCCACTAACCTGCAATTAGCGGAACTAATATTTCTAATGAACAGTTTAGCTTTTCCTTTATCTTTATAAACTAGTAATGGACTTTATGTGCTCTAAAATAAATTTATTTTCTTTGCTGCTAAAAATATTAGGTTTCATTACGTCAGTTTACAGGCAAAATCGGAGACTTTAATATAAATTTTAAATGAAAACTGAACAAGACTTTGTCAAGAAAAAACAAAGTCTACACTCAAAACTATTGTAAAAAAGTCAGAAAAACTCATTTTTAGATATTTTCCCAGCATCCTTTGCAGCTAGAATGCTATTCAATCACAGAAATAATTTCTTGAGTTTATTGCAAAATTTAAAAAATAAAACAAAGATACAAATATTTGCTTTAATCTGGGATATTCATTTTTTTGTGTTAATTGTGTTTAAATATAATCACTAAATCAGCACAAACACGATTTCACAGGCTGTAATTTTGTTTCCCCTCCCACGTCTGCTTTCCTGTTCATCAGCAGTAGCTCCGCCTCTTGGCTTTATTGTAAAACATGGCGGCCATTACCCAGAATGCAATTGTGATTTACTTTCCTGTTATCTGTTTTATCAAATTTTACCTCTAAAAGAGGATCTGTGATCAATGAATGATTTTGTGTTGTGTTACGTTTGTGACATCACACATTTAGGTTTGGTTTAATATCTGTGTTGAAGTTTAGTAATTGACTGTAATTCTGAAACCGTTACCTGACGGTCCAAGCCAGAGGAATAAAGGGGGGAACTAAGCACGTGGGGTGGGGGTGTTCAAAAACAATTTGCAGGTGCACATCATACTGAATGCCACATAGTGTATTAAATGTTAATAACAGTTTAGCTTTAGCTTCTGCCATTTATCATTTTAGCTTTTTATTTTTAGTGGAACTGAGATACTTTTTTGTGGTTTAAGAGTTAGTGAAGCTAATATGTTGGTTACCTGTGCCCACCACTAGTTATTTATTATTTAAAGGAAACCTATTATGCAAAATTCACTTTTTTTACATTTTTATACTATTTGGGTCTGTACTGCTTCCAGAAACAGTTCAAGCACCAAAAAATACTCACAGCTGTTTTCTGACAGTACATAAATGTTTTGTTAGTGTCCGTAAATGAGCCGTTTCAAAAATTTGCAGATTGGTACGTTACAATCCGGGGAACCTAGCAACGCCAAGGCGAGCCCAGCCCCTCACCTTGTTACCCAAGCAGAGACTCCGCCCACTTCTTCACAGGATGACCATGTTAGTTCTGCTAGGTCCTCTTTAAGTACAATTAGCAGCAGCATGCTGCAGCATTTTATTGTGTGGACAGGGGCACATCTGGCTGTGATATACTAATTATACTGGAATAATAGTGTAATGCAACTTATTGTGGATTATTGCCATTTTAAAATAACTCTAGTTTCAGAAAAATCATAATGGTAGATATTGTAAAAGTTTATAGAAAAGAATTTGCATCAACCACTGTGATTTTTCTGAAACTGCAATTATTAAAAAATGGCAATAATCCACTTTAGTCTTGCCCCAGCGTGACTTGACTTAGCTTGACTAAGCTGAGTCTGCTCAAAGAATCTACAGCAGGTAAGATGCCGTCATCTGTTGGAGCAGCAGCATCAGAGCCAGAGACCTCAAAAGGCTAAACAACCTGATAAAGAAGGCTGGTTCTGTTCTGGGGACGACTGTGGAACCTCTGGAGATGATGGTGCAAAGAAGGATTTTGCATAAAATCAAGAACATTGTGAACAACTCTGACCATCCTCTTCATCAGACGGTCATAGAAAAACAGAGTCTTCAGTCGGAGGCTTCTTCAGTTTGGTTGTAATACAGACGCTACAGAAGATCTTTCCTGCCACAGCCATCAGCATCTACAATAACTCTTTAGTCAAATGAGTTACTGCAACATCTAATTTCCCTCTGGGATCAATAAAGTAATTCTGAATTGAATTTAAATGAATTGAAGATATTACGGTGTTTCCACAGAACCCTACTACAGAAGACTTGAACTATCTTTTTAAATTGATCCAAAGAAGATACCAATGCAAGTCAAATAACAGTTTTTGAATGAATGAATGACTTTTTTGAATGAAAAATAACAGTTACTTCATGATAAATTTCAAGCATATTCCTGAGCTCAAATAAAAAGTCCTAGTTTAGATAAAAAGACTAGTCATAGTTTAAGATGGTTAGGAATAAATAAGTTAAATACAGTGAAGTCTTCTGCTTTTAAGACACATAAAGCTTAGGTTTAATTTTACTAGTATAAAATGAGATAAATATGTTACGTCTTTAAAACTAAATTCAAAAAATATCTATAACGTTCTGTCAGCAACCAAATTGCTGACAATCAAGATGATGTGGCAAAAAAATGCATCATTTCCAGATAGGACAGGTCCTGCAGTGAGATCTAACTAAGTCATGCAGATTAGATGACTGTATTTGTATGACAACATAGTTGTAAATGAACAAACCCATTGAGATAGCCTTCTTTATAGCTTTAGAGATCTCCCTCTGTTTTTTTCCACATAAACCTGAAGGACAGAGAAAGATAGTTTGAGTCTGTGGCACATTTGATCTAAAACACAGAGACCTGTAGTTGCTCACCTGTGATGTGTCGGCCGTAAATCCTGCCTGTGTGCGGAGAGATGAACTGAGACAGCAGCTGAAAAAAGTAAAATATAAAAATTACTCAACCATCACTTTTAACACCGAGTTTCACGATGAAAAAAAATAGTCCACTGCATTGATAATGTGGATGGGTGTTCAGATTATTTACACTTCTAGTGGCTGAAGTTAGTTAACAAGTTACTTTAACAATCAAGTGAGTTAGATGTCCTGGTAGAGTGTTCTGTGAGGGCAGTCAACAAATTTAGATCCTAAGAAACAACCAAACTGTTGCTGAGCTGTAACTCACTAAAACAGAAGCTGTGGAGAAAAGAGAAGTTGTGCTTTAAATGTTATTTGCTTCTTCAAAAGTGTACAATAATTTTGAGTCATACAAATATTCCATCTACAGAAAAATTATTTCAAGCTTTTGAAGTCAACAAATTATTCAAAACTATATTTACAAATAAATTGGTGGTGGTGTAGAACGGACAGTGATAAAGACACGTTCCTTTCCAACAGACTTCTACTAACAACCAAATTCATCATCTTAAGAAAATACAACTGCAAATAACCCACTCACACAAAAAATTCTACTTTTAGTGAAGTTTTTTTTTTAAATTTGGATCACTTCACTGAGAGTCAACAAAGTAACCAAATTATAGTTTACGTTATTGAAGTTAAAACTCGTGTCAATTTTTTGTCTCTGCTTCTGCCCTGTTCACACAGGTATATCTAAAATTCAAGCTGTATAATAAGAAGTGTTATTTTGTGACTCACCTGTACGTTTTTAAAGTCTACAGTGATATTGCAGAGACTGCAGCCTTTTGGAAGCTCTTTGTAAGGATTCTCCATTTTCACGACCTTAAGAAAAACATTCCGTCATTTCGGACATCTTACTATATTAACAATTGTCATGTTATAGTGATATACCATGTCATCTTTATGATGAACTCGGTTTGACGTGAGACTCCTGAAACCTACGGAAATGAGCAACAACACACAGCTTGTTAGCATCACAGCAAGCAGTTAAGCGAACTATTCAAAGTTAACAGAAACAAATAGTCGGGTTTAACTTTAAAACACACACACAAAAAAAAACACTTTTATACTAACGACATACATATACTCACCAATGTTTCCACGGAAATTTAAAGCAGATTTTAACCTCTGGAGACCCCTAACACACAGCATTTTGACCTATCGCTAGACAGGAAATGGTACAGACAAGAAAAAACTCCGCTTGACTAGTTACTGAGATTATTAGTTCCGACATCTTTTGCATATTTCAAATTAGCTTATTAGGGCCACACTGCGAGATTTTTTTTTTAATTACGAGGTTAAAGTTATAATATTATGAGATTAAAGTCGTAATATTCCAAGAATAAAGTCGTAATATTACGAGATTAAAGTCATAATATTACGAGGAAAAAAAGTCATAATGACTTTTTTAAAATTCATAATCTTACACGACATGTCCATTTTCTGTTCCTGATTTTTTACTCATTTCCGTACTATTTCCCTCGAGGATTATTATAAATTATTGGTTTACTTTTTCTTTTTTTTCTCGATAAGGTTTCACTAACATCATATCAAAGATATATTATGACAAGAAAAAATATTCCAAACAGAAAAAAGTTACCCTTTCCGTTATTGCTAATTTATTAATAAATAATTCACACATATATCGAATATAATAATTATTAACGATTTATTTTTAAATAAATTCCCGATGCCATATTTTGTAACGTCATTTGAGCAAGATTTTTCAAGAATTGTGAAAAAGTAAACGCTGGTAGCTGATAGAGAACACGAAACCGGAAGTCTCGGTGGGACTCCTCTTGTTCAAACGCTGACAGATCGGTTTGAATGTGGTGCGCACTGAGCAGTTGTAGTTATCTATGGTTGTTGTTTTACCACATACAATTACATTATTTTAGTTATAAAAATATTGCTGCATGAAAGAAGCGTTTGTGAGTCGGCTGCAGTTTGTTTGAAAATGGAAACTAACACATGAGTGCAGGATAAGAATGTAGTAACAGTTAGCTTGCTTGCTCTGAAGCTGGAAACGTAAAGGTTAGTTTGTGTTTATGGTCCGTTTTGGTTAGCTTATGTTAATGGCAGAGAGCCTTGTGTTGCATGTTCTAGCTGAACCCAAATACGGACAGGAATGAATCACGGCAGGCTCGACGTTAAAATAAAACGAGTTTGCGTAAGAAAGAGGTCGCGAGGCATTCTGAAGACCCTCACACCTGTCCGAAAGAAAAAAGGGAGCCTCGGATCACGGCAATGTCCTCCCAGCATCATTATGGCCGATAATCGGGCTGTAGAGGTTTGTTATATTATAATTTAATCGACTGTCTTGACAAACAATCCTGCAGGAGAGAGAAAGGAAAACAGAAATCGTGTATAGCTGGTGAAATATGAATGATATTCTCTTTTTTTTGTTTTATCACTGTGCACAATATTATTATTACAAAAGATTATGTAATGGAAATAATACTTTTTGGTTTATGCCAGTAATTCATGACATACTTTAATAACCTAGGTTTAGCAGCAAGACAATCCCCAGATGGCTGATACTTTTAGTTTTGTGTTTATCAATGTGTAGCTAACTTCTTGTGTCTCACCAACAGTACTGCAGTGACAGTGAAGATTTGTTTGGAGACTACGACAGCATCCTTGAGGACAGCTCTCTCTTGGCGAAGTTGGACGATGTGGAGCAAAACGAGAGGCTTCGAGCAGCCACCCAGCAGGACTTTACAAATCTGCAATCAAAACAGTCGTGTGAGAACACACTCACTGACTCCATATTGGACGAGTTCAGAAACGAACCCTTCGAGGACTTACCGGCCAGCCAGCTGCAGTTTCACGAACAAACAAAAAGGAGCCGACTGCAGGATGAACGCAAAACCTCCACACCATATCAAAGTGCCAGCAGGGTGGTCGAGGCTGGAGGAGAAGATGAAAGCAAAAAGCACAGCGGAGCGAGGAGGAGCGTGGCGGACCTGCTGAAGAGAACGATGCTTGGGAACGCCGCCGCTCCTCTGGGTATTTCTCGGACAGCTGTGATGAAAGAGGCGGTGGTTTCTGAGGAGATCAGTGTTGCCATACAGGCCATGGAAACGATATCAGCTGAGACGACTGACCTCGGGCCTTTTTTTGGACTCCCCACCAAAGTAAAGGAGCTGATGCACAAACTGAGAGGAATTCAGAACCTATATGGTGAGACTGCATTGGGGGCCCATTAGACAACAGAAAAGCTGCCTTTTAGAAAGTAAAAATACATCTGTCGTTTTATTCAGACAGCATTATAAAAACCTAAAGATACCAAGCTGCTGTATGCACTAAAATATTATTACTATACAATCAGATATTTAATTTTACACTTTTTTTTATAGTTTTAAGGTCCCCATGTTCACTTGGTAACACACAGCAGATACTGCATGTTGTCTTTGTGCCGTTTTGCCAAAACAGGTTTTGAATTTTTGATCTTTTCCTTCTGTTTCTCTAAACTGTCAAACTCAATGTTTATGCTTTGCCCGATTAAAATAATGGTTTATTTCAGATTATTTTACTGTGCAGCGGAGAAGAAGAGTTTTGACTGGTTTTCTGTGTCAGACTGGCAGGAGATGTGTCTGAACCTGGACTGTGTTCAGCGGAGGAAGAACCTGATCTACTCTCTGCCCACCAGCGGAGGGAAGACTCTGGTAGCAGAGATCCTCATCCTCAGAGAGCTGCTTTGCAGGAAGAAAGACTGTCTGTTCATCTTACCATACATCTCACTGGTGCAGGAGAAGGTACTCAAACACAGCACCAGTTTATTCAAGAGAACAAACATGACGGAGCTCTCGGTTGCTCATAGATATAAAAATATCTGATATCTCAGAGTGAAATGAGCCAGATTTCCTAGATTTTATTGGGTACAGTTGAAACTCTTTTTTTTTTACCTTTGATTTTTGCTTTTAGCTACAAATTTCAATCAAAAGTTTAATAATGCCTTATTAAATCTGTGTCAAGAATTTAAAATTCCTGAACTCTTTAATGAAGTATTTAAACATTTTCTCAGATGGAAGATGAAAGTCCTGATCGTCCATTTGTAGCTGAAAGCATAATCAGCTCTTGAGTTCCACATTTACAGACAAGGTTCAAGTAAACCTTGCCCTAAGTAGTGCAGTGTGAAGGGAATGATGAAAGCTATTTTTCAATTCAATTCAATTCAATTCAAAAAATTTATTCATTTCATTAAAAAACATAACTATCTACAATAGAAAACTAGAAAATACACAAATCAAAAATCAAAATAAAATGAAAGGAAGCAGAAGAAGAATAAATCTTATAATGTCTGCCCCTT
>JARVJO010000140.1:5838056-5861336 GCA_031762555.1 Cynodonichthys magdalenae | reverse complement strand
CTGCAGTCTGAGAGCCAAGAGGTCTGTTAGGAAAATATGGAACAATAAGATCTTTAATATAAGATGGAGCTTGGTTGGTGAGAGCTTTGTATGTTAGAAGTAAGGTTTTAAATTCTATTCTGGATTTGACAGGGAGCCAGTGGAGAGAAGCTAAAACTGGAGAAATAAAACTTTGTGACAACATAAACTTTTACTCTTTACTATATGAAACATGTGATTTCCGTAATTTATTTATTAATGTTAGTTTTGAAGACTGACTTTGTGAACAATGCAGTGTATTATCAAATAATATCAGTAGATGGCAGCAGGACACGCAACCTGAAGACTAAGCACAGACTCCTACTGTAGACACATGCTTGTCTTTTACAGTTATCTCACTTGCACATTTGCAAGCAAATAAATAATATAGTGCACCTAAACTTCCACATATTTCCGTCATGATAGAGATGTGGAAGTAAACATTTTTATTTAGTGGACTTTAAAGGGAATAAAAATCATCCAAATCTGATAAAGTATTTAGCACGTGTCAATTAAAAGTCAATTAAATGAGATTGTGTTTGTGTTCAGGAGCTGGAGGAGTTCTGGCCATTCCGAGCTCTGCTGACAGAACTGACCCGACGACTGAGTTACTGCGTGAAGGCCGAGCTGATTCCCCTGATGGAGGTGGCAGGAGTCATGGAGGTCAGCGGCAGCAGGCGTGTCTGGATGTTTCTGCTTCATCACATTTAATTCTAACTTGTACGTTCCCCTTCTTCTCTCCAGTCGAGAGCGAAGCAGCTGTACAATGCTGGCTACAAGACTCTGGCTCACCTAGCCAACGCTGACCCTGCTGTCCTCTGCAGGACAATAGAAAACCTCTACAAGAAGCAAGCCAACCTGATGGTGGCCTCAGCCAAAGTGAGTGTCCAGCCCGTTCTCAAAGCAGAGCTGATCCTGGTTCTGTTTGTTGTTGCTGCTGTTTCAGCAGGTGTCAAACGGCACCAGCTCAAAAACGTTACAATATTGTTAAAAAGTTCTTTTTTTTTTGTCAGGAAGTGAAACTCATCAATTACATAGATTAATTTGAAAGAAGCACTTATTTTTTCTTTCTGCTGACAAGCTTTATGGTTATGTTGATTTCATTATGCATCAGGACTTGGCCCCTGCCCACACTGCCAAGAGTACTACAAGCTGGTTATGTAATATTCTAATTTTCTGAGACACTGAATATTGATTTTTCATTATTTGTAAGTCATAATCGGCAAAATTGCATAAAATAAAGGCTTGAAATTTGACACTCTATGTGTAATGAATCTAATAATGTATGAGTTTTACTTACTTGACTGACAAAAAACGTTTTCACGATATTCTAGATTTTTGAGCTGCGCCTGTAGAAACTCCCAACAGGCCTGTTACATCAGGTTTTACTTAACTTACAGACTAGATGAGTCTAAGGCTACGTTCACACTGCAAGTCTTAACATATTTTAAATGTGACCTCCATCCATTGTCAACTTTCTACAACACTGATGCAACCAGCCTGTCACACTCAGCACACAGATGTAAATATGGATGCTACATGTTAGCATGTGATTCTGAAGTTGTTGCACAATCAAAGCAGATTAAATAATTATCTGACTTGCTTGTTTTGTCCAGCGTTTACATTTTAACTTGTCTCTTGCTGGCTGTGCCGGCGCAGCACTGTATCTTTGGAACAGGAGTAACGTACCAAAGGTGAAACTAACTAAAGTATCCATCCAGTAACTTTACTCTTGATACAGTCAGATACTAACATTACATTTGTTGCTGTGGATTCTCAGTCATCCAGGACACGTCAAATTAAACAAAAAATGAAAAACAGAAGCAACTAGACTACCCTACTGTAGCTGAAAACGTGGAGTCGAGATTTAAACAGCACAAGATTATTATCAATAATCTAAATACTTGACTTGATGTGCTTACCCTTACTTTACTGATATAAAAGTCGGATAAAAGGCAGCATGATTGTTTAGACTGAGGTCTAGATTTGGTATTACTTGTTGAAAAGACCTGTGTCAAATTTGTCACATTAAGACTGTCAAGAAAAAAACCTGATATGGATCTCATAAGAGCAAAAAAAACAGAATTTGGGTTGCATTTGCCTTCAGCGTGAGCGTAGCCTAAATATGTATTTGTTGTTTCTGTGTCACCTGGCTGAAGCAGCACCTGAGCAGGGATCTGGGTCAGATCCAGGTATCTATGAACCAGGACCATCATGATGTAATGCATGTGTCCACTTTGTAAAGTTACACTGCCTGGCCAAACTAAAAGTTATCACCTGGATTTAACTAAGCAAATAGGTACGAGCCTCCTATTGGTTAATTACTGCATTAGTGGTTATCTTTCAGCAACAAGTTATTTAACCCCAACTGGTGCAATGAGTTGCTTCTCATTTCTTAAACAATCATGTCCAAAGACACGTGGAAAAGATGTCAGTCTGAGGAGGGTTAAATCATTAAACATTTAAGGAGATTGCAGAAACTACTGAAATCGTGTTAAGAACTGTCTAACAAATTAAAAACTAGAAGGATAGTTGGGACCCATCGTCTTCAAGGATGGACCCATCATGCCTAGTGCCTACTGTACAAGCCTGTGAGGGCAGTGTATGATCTGGGGTTCTGGTCTAAGACGTTTATCGAAACAATGCCACAGTGAATTTGTGCTGTAATCAAAGCTAAAGGCAGTCCAATGAAATATTAGAGTGTGTGACCTTTTTTTTGGTGGAGACTTTTTTTTTTGGCCTGGTAGTGTATGATAACATCTGGACATTTGTCTGTTTCAGATGCTTTTGAATGAAAAAGCTGCTGCTCTTCAGGAGGAAGTGGACGAGCTGCTGACGCTGCCTGATGACCTGCCGCAACTTTAAACCCACACAAAGTCGTTTGATTTTTCTTCACATGCAACTATTCTTTTTAATTAGAACATCTTAATAAAATAATTTATATTAAAAACTAATCCTTGTGCTTTGTAAATTTCTTCATATTTTAAAGCAATTTGCTGTTTTTCCACTTTTAAAACCCTGAATTTATTTTGACATACTGCTAGTTTCTGCAGAGCCTTTGATGTTTCAGAGCAGTTTTCTAAAACTCTTTTAGAAACTAAATTTACTGTAAAAGGCTTTTGCCCAAAATTAAGTCTGCTGTTCCGTAAAAAGTAGGTAATATGAATTTGGTTGTTTGTGTTCTTGTTAGAAAGGGGAGTTTGCGGATTGTTTTTGCTTTCCACAGATTAGATGTAAACTGATGAATATTGAAGAGTTTACTTTTAAACATCACGATTTGATTTCATTTAAAAAAAGTTAAAAGTTGAGTTTTTGTAGAACAAAGCAGAACAAAGAAACAAATGTATGAAAATGCTATTAAATTATTGAATATTTTTAAAAACACATTTTTTTACACATTTTCTTTTTCATATTAAAACAACTAACCAAAACAGACAAATGTCATAACACATCAGTTAAAACTGCCTTCCTTCTACTTCAGTCCTAAAACCCTTCATTCCTATCTGGATCTGGATCACTTCAGACATGCAACATCCTAATCTGACTTGTCTAAACCACCTGAGGCTGACGAGGAGGAGAGGTGTGAGGAAGATTGTAATATGAGCTAAGAAGGAAAGAGAGGGAAGGTGGGGATATGTGACAAAGATGACAGAAAAGAACAAATTAAAGGAAAGGAAAGAGCAGCTATGAGTTTATCAGTCACCAAGTCATTCACTAAGAAAAACACCCACTTACTAAATTTGTGTGTGAGAAGAAAAACACTGTGTTTTTAAATGTATGAGAGTTAACATTCAGTGCTGACCATAATATTATGATCACCCACCTAAAAGAAATTGTAAGTTTTCATACAAGTTGCTAACAGAATTAGAGATTTTTAACTCAGTAGATGAGAAAATATCCTCTGCAAACAGAAAAGCAGAAGTTCTGCAGGGTAACTTGTCACAAAACACTTTCAACCCAAGTCTGAAAGATTTTTTCTCATTTCATCTCAAGGCCTAGTGATGATAGTGATGATAGTGGTGAGTGAATGTCAAAAAACCCAATTGTTTCAACTTCAACCATCCATAGGCCAGATTAGCAGCATGCAGTTATAGATGTTGCTGTAAAGATATCAGACACACAATGCACAAAGCAGCAAGTCCCTGCATGAGCTGCCTACCTGGGTACTTGGACTTGTGACCAGTACTGCTCCCCTTCTGTGATTTCTATCTGCAAAATGTTTTTCATCCAATCGCTTAGACTAGAAAAATGCAGTTTTCTTTCATCCATTCCTTTTCTAACCTGCTTCTTCCTGTCAGGGTCACTGTGCTCATATCCAGCAGTGAGGGGTGGGGTACACTCTGGACAGATGCAAGTCCATCACAGGGAGACAAACAACCATTCACACTCACTTAGGGACAAAGAGTTACCAATTAGCCTAAGATCAGTAGCCTATATTTTTTGGTCTGTGGGAGGAAACAGGGACCTGTCTGGGATTCAATCCATCAACCTTTTTACTGAGAGGCAACAGCTCCACTAACTGAGCCGCCGTGCACTTTTGTCTCGTTTTACAAATTTTTAATCAAGAAGAATCTTGTTCCAAATGGAAAAACATCTTCCCATAAAGCTAAATAAAATACTTTGCTAATCATTTATCAACTCATTGACTTTCGTTTTATTTGCCGCAGGCTTCATTTGAGCTTAACGAAGCACCAACAGGTGCAGCGTTACCTTTTTAAATTGACTCACTCATTCAGGAGCTCAGGTGTCACTACACAGGATTCAGAAGGCAGAAACACTGACATTTTTAAACAAGCAGCACTTTATGTTCTCCTGCTGCTGTCAACATCACTGTTTCAGTGTCTAAGTCCAACCTAATCATGCTGTGAGAGAGGAGTTTTACAGAAACTGAGCTGAGTTTTGGTGTGGTAGCTGTACTGACCGGTCACATATCCACCTTGGAAGATTCAATTATCATTTTTGATTTAGCGCATTCTTCTCATGACAGCCGCCAACATTCAAGACAAAAAAAAAAAATGAAGTTGGATTTTTTTCAGTAATCTTTGATTTTAGTGTGGAAGGACCAACAGGGAATCAACTTTAATCATCTTTTTTCTGTATTTTCTTCTGATTTAAATAATTGGCTGTTTATTGAGATGTTTTATTTTTAACTGATTTGCTGGATTGTGATAAAATGTATCTAAGAAATAATAAATCAAAAAGTTGCTGGTAGAGCATAATGCAGAAGGAATGATTGCTAAAGATGTGTTTCTAAATGTAATCTTTACAATTATTTGTTACGTTATGTATGTTCTAAACGCTACATAAAATATCATTTGGAAAAGTTCATTTGTATAAGAATTATTTGTTTTATGACATTTTTTCTAGTAAATATTAACAGAGATTGGCCGAACCACGTTTTGAATTTTTTGTCCCATTTTCTAACTGAGTTTGACCCACTGCACAAAGCACCTTGTGCTGACCGCTATCAGCTGATTCGCACAGCTTCACTTTAAAGGGATTCTTTACTGTATTTTTTAGATGAATATAATGATACATAATGCTGCTCAGACTGTTGTTCTGTGATTGATACAGCACTTTATAGCTTTCAGGGACCACAGCAGGTTCAATCAGCTCTAGAAATAATCAAAACAAACATTAAACTAAAAAGAAACTCATACTGTGATCCATTCTGTTTAACAAAACCCTGACAATGTTGGCATTTTTATTGAGAAGGATTTTAATAAACAATTTAATAAAACTTCTATTTATATAAAAAAACATCAGATATGCTGAAATATTCCCAAAGATTGCTGTATCTTTAATCAGCCGATGCAGTCTACCTTCAGTCAGTACTGACAGACAAGTGCTGCTCTGTCTGTGAATGAACTGGCTCTGCGATGACATCATGAACAGCTGTGGCAAAAGATGGTTTCTGGAGGACGACAGCTGCAAGACAACCACTTCCCTGAAGTGTCAGCTCGAGGCCTCTACCTCTGGGTTTGTTTTACTTTTGCAGCTTTTCTGCAGCTTTACATGATTACAGAATGTCTGAACAATTCATGAGAGACAAAAGCTGATGTTAGATGATTCTGCAAAGAGCTGGATCGTGTCTCTCTGGCTCAGAGTCGGGAGAAAACAGAGGTTACGACCAATAAAAACTATGAGTTTCAGCTTGTTTAGTTTTTGGGCTACAAGTGGCCATTCTGTTCACTTCCAGCTGTGTTGTATAGTGTCTTAGCGCAGTAATATCAGCTCAACTGTGGTGTACGGGCAAAAGCTCACAAATATTTAGATTTTTAAAACACCAAAGGTAAGATATTTGTGACACCTCAGAGTTGCGCATTTATTCCTTATTTTGAGTTGTTCTCACCCTCTAACTTTCCACACTTTATTTCATTTATTTTTTTAACAATATTTGTATTCACTTCAGTAAGATTGAGCAGTTATTATGTTGAGTGTATTTAATCTCTCTTGTAATGTAATTTATGATGTATGATAATACTTTAATATAAATCTCATGCGCTTTCACTGTGATACAATGTGTGGTTAATAAAATTTGTTTAATTTGTGAGCTTTTGTCTTTTTCATGAATGGTGTGAGCTTTTTGTCTTGTGAGCATGTGTCAGGGACTCGCTCAACAGTAGTTTGATTCAGAACTTTTGCAACAGAACTTCCTTATCCTCGTGTGAAAAGTGGTCTTTGTGTGAAACGGTACGACGTGACCGAGCGAAAGAGAGAGGCGAATATTAACACATCTGGATTCATGACTACACCCCAGATCTCCAATTTCATTTTCTACCATTAAGAGCAGGAAAAAAAAAAGAGGGTGGGGGGGGTTACAACCTGAGACCAGAAAATTTTCACGGTTGATTTGGAAGGTTTGGCCTCTGCGATTCAAAAATTCCATCTCATCCCTGACGGGCCTCAGCAGTCCTGTCAGACAGATCGAGGAAAAAAGAAAAAGAAAACTTTGCTCACACTGAAACAACCATTGTGCTCTTGTACGACACACGCACACACACAAGCAGCTGTGTGTATCAGCAGGAGGGGATTACAGAAAGAGTTCAGTGTTTGGCTCAGCTCCAGACTGTGAAGAAGTCTTTACCCTGGGGGAGAGAGGAAAGGTGCAGAGCGGGGGTGGCCCCTGCATATCTCCACTCGAGAACCCCCACATTTACCTCACAGCAAAGGATGTGTAAGAACCAGACGGCAGTGCTTGTAGTGTTAGACAAAAACACTTCGGGCTCATTTGTGTGAGTTACTGGGTGCAGGTTTGGTTGTGGAGAAAATCCCTTTTTTGTTTCCAACAGAGGAGAGCAAAAGATGCTGCAGATGGAATCTAGAATCAGACTAGTTGGCAAAAGAAATTAAAGAATGCTTTTGCCTCCAAGACTTTTCCATGGAATATTTTTCTTTTGAGCGAATCAGCATTTTGAACGACAAAATAATACACACATTCCAGGTGCTTTAAAAGATACCTGTCGCTACATACGAAGAGATGATGTTTTTCTCGTGCATGTGTTTGTTGTGTTAGTAAAAAAAAACTCATACACCAGTGTACAGATTTGAATAAAAATCAGAATCACATCTACAACTTTTAAAGTTGACCACATTCAAGATGGCAGCCAAAGCTAAGCCGCTTTAGCAAACATACTGTTAATGCTTATAACTTCTACAATTTACAGCTCTTGAGTTAACATTTGGTGCGTCAATACCTGAGAGTCATGCCCAACATCTACTCTGAGCACTAACCTATCGCACAAGACTTCCCAACATCACATAAGATAGCACCATGGGAGCTGTATAGGGGGAAAATTCCCATGACCCTTGACTGACAATAATAATGATTGTCAAGTGCTAACTGGTAAATTTATCTGAATACAAATTGTGTTATTATTGTGTTATTGTGTGAACACTTCACAGCTTCACACTATTGAGATCATTTTTTCTTCCGTACGTTTTTCAGCATCTAACTCGTTTCACAATTTTTGTGCTATTTCAACAATTCATATATCAAAACATTCAGCTCATTCATGTGAGGGGTGCTATTACTTTTGGTATTTCAGCTATTTATACTTTCATAGCTATTTCACCTTTTTTAGCCACTTTTTTGCCATTGAAAATGTATAGAGCTGTTTTAAACATCCTTAAACTTCTTTAAAATGTTTCTAAATCTTTACAGCACCTTACACATTTTGTTCTGGTTATGCTCTTTTTCACTTCCTTGTTCTAATTTTAAATACTTTTTTGCTGATTTTAGCTTTTTTCTGCTATTTCAGCTAAAATTCTACTTCTTTCTGCTTTTCTTCTGATATTTTCTACTTTTTTATGCTTTTTTTGCTACTTTGTGATATTTATGCTTCTTACAGATGCTTTCTCCTATGTTCAACTATTTGCTGCAATTTTAGCTAAAGTTCAGCTATTATTAACTAAAGTTAGCATTTTAAGCTAATTACATATTTTTTGTAGCTATTACAAATTATTTCTGCTATTTTCAGCAAACTTGTGCTCCTTATGCTTCATTATGCTAATAAAAACACTTCCAGCTAATTTTTAGCTGTTATACTAAAAACTTTGGCTGTTTTAGCTATTTTACCACAAATTATCACTTTAGTAGTTTTATGCACTTTTCTTCTGCTAAATGTTATTTTTTACAACACTTTCACCATCTGGTTGTTAATTTACACAAATGTCTGCTACCTTTAGCTTATTTGTATGCTAATTTTAGCCCTTTTCTGCTATTTAAGCTAAAATTCTACTTCTTTCTGCTATTCTTCTGCTTTTTTCTATTTTTTTTCTGCTATTTTGAGATATTTATGCTTCTTACAGTTGCTTTCTGCTAAATTCAGTTATTTTAGCGTTTAGCTCTAAGCTTTTTTTCTGCTATTTAAAATATAGTGTTGCTCCTTTTTTCCATTTTTCAGCAAAGTTAAGCTTTTTTTTTCCTTTTTTCCACTTTTAACACCATCGCCAATAAATATTTTCTGCTTAATTTCAGCAGCTTTCAGCTAAAGTTTACAGCAACAGGCATTCACACTAGCATTTTTACAGGAAATGCAATTCTCTAGTTGTTTATCATCATAATTGGCTAGAAACTAAGCTAAAATGTAGGTTTGCTCCATGTTCTTTGCTTTAATACAAAGTTAGTGTAAATCACTAAACGAAGGTGGATTAGTTAAGATTTTAAACAAAAACCCAAACTCACATGAGCTACAAAATTATTTTTTGATCACTGATAAATCCTGGTATTAAGACATATAATTTAAAAAATATCTTGTTTAAGATAATGTATTTTTAACTGATAATGGTAAAACTTTAAATCAATGATTTGTCAAAAAGGTTTTAATTTAAAAATACTGCAGTGAGCTATTGTTTTCTTCACTTAACTGTTCCTTTAAAGATTACTTGATCAAAACTTGCTCTTAGCCTCCAACACAAGCTTTGTCTTCATTAAAAATAAAACTGTTTTAGTTCTCCCAGTTCAATCTCTAAAAGAAAAAAGGTTTGCTTTGATATTTTAAAACCACCTTAAGAAGCCTCTGCTCTTTCTACATTTCCTCATTATGTTGATAAAACTGAAACCATATCTGGCAGCAAACTGTTATCTCATTAATAAATGCAATCGGTGGGAGGCCGAGCTGAACAAAGAGGGAGCAGGAGAACGTTGAGCTGGAGAAAACAAACTAAGGAGACACAGAGGGAGGGTTACGAGGTAATGCATCCTAATTGCTGCCAGGCTGCGCTCTACAGGGGGTCTCAATTGTTTTGCGAGTGGGAGCAGTAATGAGTAGATGTGCTCTTTTGTGCTGTGGCAGGACAAATGCATGCCTCTTGTAACTTGCTGCACCGTTTCAATTCAGCAGACAGAGCAGACATGAGCAGGAGACAAGCTTGATCCAGCCTGTTCTGCACTGGAACTATTATGGCAGCTGAACTGTGTGAATGAAACAGACTAAAACCAAGAAGTGGATTTTTCTGTGATGTAGCTTTAATATTATTTAGCTGATAGCTTTTCACTAATAAAATGTATGCAATCTGCTACCTATTTATCATTCTGTCCCCCATGATAAGGTGCGTCAGTCCCACCAGGAACAGGACGTTTCTGCAGGTAGTTAGTCATGTTCAATACCACTGATTTCCTTTCCTGTTCTGATACTGAGTAAAACTCAGGCTGGTATCTGCAATACTGATCAGATACTTTGTGCAAACACACCTAATGTGCCTGGTTAATCAAAAGAAAAAAGTAGTGAATTTCAAATCACTGCTTTAAAAAGAATACAAGACATTTGAGTAATTTATTTCATTTTAAACTCAGAAGTATATTAATGTAGCGTTGTCCTTTACAATATAGTCAAGTTAATATAACAGAACAACCAGAGGACACAATCATACAAAATATGTGAAAATTGTGTTTTCAACAATAAAAAATGAAGTAAAATAATAAAACCATAAATATAAATTATTGTTCAATTACTAAAAAATACTATGAAAATGATAACTTGTGTCTTAATTCACATTAACATATTAACATGAAAATCCTGAACATGTAACCACTATAGACTGACTGAGCATGTGCCACTGGCAGCACTTACACGTTACCCAGGCGGAAGAAAAAGTAGTTCCCACTAACACAGCCTATGATTTAGATAATATTTCAATAGTTTAGTTACTATACACAGAGGTGGTAGTACCTAAAAGTTGTACTCAAAGAGTAGCACTACTTCAACATATTTTACTCAAGTAAAAGTAAAAATTAGCCATCCAAAAAATAACTCAAGTAAGAGTAGAGATACTTTCATAATATTACTCAAGTAATGTAAATAAATGGTGTATTAAAACTACTCCTTAAAGTACTTATTTTTCCCATAAAAAAGCGACTCAAGTAAATGTAACATTGTAACTAATTACTACCCACCTCTGGATATTCATTACCTGAAATTACTGAAGTATCAAAGTATCTACATTTTGACTGCAGAATCAGTTTTAGAGCATAAAGTTTTGGTATTGGTGGTATCACTCTATGATGACATCACATCCTGTGTGCGCATGAACTACAAAAACTTAGTTCCAGGAGATGAACAGAGAGGATAAAGAAAATGTATAAATAGGGATAGAATCACAGCGTAAGAGCAATTAATTGGAAAATACTTAGAGCTAGAATTTAGTTAAGATTGCAACTAGGATTACTGTGGAGCAATGTCAAGTTATTTCTTTTTTTCTTCAAATGACTGTGTGCAATCTTGGGTGAAAACAAACTAAAACTACTGGTGACAACGTGGAAATAATAGCAGTTCTGTGCTTGAAAAGTACTGCTTTGCATTTTGCTCAGAGGGAATTAAAAAAAGTACTTCTTTGTATTTTGTTTGCTTCTCTAAACAGACAGGCACACGTTTTAACTGGTGAACTGTAGGATGTTTTGTTGATTTGCACAAGTATGTAATTTATTAGTTTATTTAAAACATGAAAATTGTTTTTGTGGAAGTCATCAGTTATTTATTCTTTTTTCAGATGAAACTATCATTGTTATGTTTTGACTAAGGTAAAAAAAAATTAAACACTTTTACTGGTTAAAATATGAAAGATTTTAATTAGCATTCTTTAAAGATTTAGGTAGTTTGTAGTAGTAAAATAAAGCAACATTCCTGGAACCACTTTACAATCTATTCTTAGCAACTCCCCAAAGGTAAAGTAGCCACTCACTGAATTTTGACTCTTTGGGTCTTGCATGCCTGGACTTTGAAGGCCTCCTGGGCAAACATAAAAACATAAACCGTTTTTTTTTTTTTTTAGTTTACTTTATTTTTAGCAGAGGTTGCAGCCCTGAAATACAGTATTTTAGCAATGTTCTGTAGAGCTTTAAATCCCAGACTTCTTGTAAAGATTTCCCAGCCAAATTTAAAAAAGAAATGCCTGGAGAATCAACACGTGAACTTTGCAGTTTATCATTCAGAGCATTTATAGTGGACAAGCTGATAAAAGTGACTGGTTCACACTCTTTTGTGCTATTGCTTTTCACTTGCTTGTTGATCTTGGGGATACATTTAAACATGCTATTGACATGCACACAAAGGCTGTAATCTTATCTTCCATTTTCCTTGACACCCTTGTTCAAATAGACACTCCCCCTGCAGCTCCTCACTTGCATTTCCAGCTGTGAGAGCACATCTCCAGCAGAAAACCTCTTTTAACAACTGCTGAAAAAATCTGAATCTGACAGTTTTTCCTGAACTTCTCCAGTGTTTGTGTTAAAAAATGGTTTCAAGATACACATTAAAATGTCACAGAGACCTGTAAGAAACACATTTAGAAAAATCCAAACTATATTTTTCTCATATAACTGGTTAATTGATTTTTAAATGTAAAAAGTGAGCACAATTTGTGACTAAATGCCAACTACCACACGCATTTGTTTGAAACAACCAAAGTGACAAAAGAGTTAACAGTGGCAAAGTCTACAGCCATGTGAGAATGAAAAGTCTGACAGTCTTTTTTTAATCTTTTAGTACTGAATTTCAATCTACACTGATATAGTTTTATAAGCATGAGCTATGATTTATGTTATACCTACATGTTCTGAGCGTTATGGTAGATTTAAAAAGAAATGTTGAAACGGTAAACTTACAAGTCCGGTAGTTGACCTACACAGACTACTGTCAGCCTAATGTAGGTCAATAATGTGAGTCAAGCTTTTAAGTGGTTTCCAAATGATTCTGAGTGCTTTGCTTACAGTAACTGCATACCCGCATTTCAGAAAAGAATACATATCTGAGCTCTTTCAAACTGCACCATTTGATATAGTGCCTGGTAACCTTATTCGATTTCATAATTTGCAATAAGCACAGTAGTTTTCGTTTGCACACATTATTTTACAATTTTCTATTTCTATCTAATAACAAATTAGTCATTGTTGCTCGCTTTTAGTAATCCAACTTTGGGTCATAAGGTCAAAAAAGTGCGTAACTGTTTCTTTAAACTCCAAAAAGTATAATTTTTCCACCTAAACTCCTCCCCTCTTTTCTTTCTTCGCCTCTTCTGCCATTAAATAGCAGCAACCTGTTGTGCCTGATCTGGAATCAGTTTGGCTAACTGTCCTCGTGCTCGTTAAACCGTGCAGGCCCCGCTGTGTTCGCTTGAACTGGTCCCAGGTCGGCGGAGAGCCGCGGGTTTTCCTCCCTCCACTCTGAACTGCGAAGTTAGCCCCGCAGCAGCCCTTTCCTTTCACTCCATTCGACAGCCACCAACCAGCCCGACTCTTTCCCACGCCTCCACACAACAAGCTAACAAAAACAGGCGAACTCTGTACCATGCGGAAATTGTAATCTTTTTTTAATTTTATTTTTAAAGTACCGTCTGTGGTAATTATGCTGGTTCCAAATCGAAGGACCGATGAGGGAATCCACTCGACTCCTTGGAGTAACTGTACAAAAGTGGACCTGAACTTTTCTGGACTGCGTTCGGTTTTATAATAGTCATGGGTTTCGAGTTTTTGACGACAATATTTCGGGATATTTTTTAACGATTTGGAATATTTTATGACAGTGTTTTGTATTTCACGTGCTGTTTTAAGTAAATACAATCTGGAGACGGATTTCCACACCTCAGGAATTCGACGCCAGCAGCTGAAGTGTCCGTGAACGTTGCAGGTAGCTAGCTAGCTTGTTAGCTAGTTTTGGGACTGTTTTTTATGTTTACACACCAACGTAACAAACCTAGACACCCAATTTTGTATTATCACTGACTCTGGACAGCTTGTTACGCAGCTCATTAGAGCTGAACACTTTCTGCGAGGTTTTCCAGCCTGTTTGTACAAAGTGTAAAGTCGGTCCAACTCAAACGTTAGCCTCCGCAGCTAACATCCAAACATGCCGCAGCTGAGCAGAGACGGAGACGACCTGGGAGCGAACGACGAGCTTATCTCGTTTAAAGACGAAGGGGAACAGGAGGAGAAACGGAACGTGTCTGCTGAGCGAGACCTGGACGATGTCAAGTCATCTCTTGTCAACGAGTCGGAGACAAATAGCAGCTCTGACTCGGAGGTGGGCTAATTTAAAATGTGAAAGCGGGTTTGTTATCTGGTAGGTCTGTATTGACTTTTGTGGCTCGGTTTGCAGGCTGACAGACGCCCCAAGCCTCATCCAGATGTGGAAAGAGCCAGACAGAGCCAGCTGTTTGAGGAAGGTATGGAACATAAGGTGTTTAGGGTTGTGCTTTTTTATTTAATTAAGGCTGCAAGTAAAGATCATTGTCAGGACTGAAAATATTAGTTTGTTACAAATATTTAATCATCGATTTGCTATCAGGTTTATCCTAACTTGTTAGTTACTTTCAGCTTTATAAGAATCACTTTATTTGATCAAACCAGGATAGTTAAAACCAGTTTAACTGTTGCATGCTTATGTCCTGTAATAAACATGACTTTAATAAGTAAAAAAAATAATTAGTTTTGAATGCAATTTCTCAGTACTTTGGAAAGCTGTTTAAGATGTGAAATTAACTTTTCATTGGTTAATCTTTTTCTTGATTTTTATTTATGTATTTATTTTACAAAAGAAACTATAACTAGGCCCACAAATTATAAATGAGTTTGGTATGTTAATATCCATCTAATCAAAACTATTTGGTATGGTAACAATGACAGCTATTGTACTAAGATTAGATTTGTTTTTGTTCTGTTTGAAATAAAATTTCTGTCCAAAGAAAAATGCAAAAACTCCAAAACACGCTGAAGTACACATGCAGTGCCAGAAGGTGGCGACAACATCCAAATTAGCTCGAGGTCTAATAAAATGGCCTAAGATTGGCTAAAAGAATCATGGCAAGTGAATATCTCAAACAACTACAGCCTTTTTTTTAAAGTTGCTTACCATTTCCTCTTAACAAATTTCTGAACAGATCTTACCATACGTAGAGAAACCAGTAAATACAGCCCCATTGTTGTTATGGTTTCTGGGTTATAATGCACTTTAATTTGTCACTTTTGAAGCTGTTTATTGTAGCTACAGCTAACTACTGATACTTTTTTAGGAATTTGTTTTTGTATGTATTTTTTTGTATTTCATAAATAATTGTAAGCTTAAACAGCCTTCTCACTATTTGGCATTAATATGATTCTAAATTTTTCAGAGAATCTGTTTCCCAGAACCTGAGGTGACATTATAAGACTTATTTTCTCAGACCTTTGCTCCCTGCGGTGTTACAACCTACAACACATTCCGTTGTAGTTTTTACAAGCTACACAATAGTTGCACTGACTGGACCGATTTTTGCGTTGTAAATCACACACAGCGTTCTATTAAATTTTATTTCAGACACCCGATGACTTCAGTATGTTGTGGAGCTGTATTTGTGTACACAGCTTCCACAAAAATTGTTATTCAGATACAAGGCGCTTTTGCATTGTAAAGCCCTCTTCGGCCCGCCCCGGCTCCTGATGGCCCAGCCTTACTCTACTCCAGCCCAGGTCGTGTTTCGATTTAGCAGAGAGCCACCTTGATGTGGGCAGGATCATAATATCAAACATGCACAATCTTGTTTAGTTTTATTTGTGATAAAACAATAATGGACTACACCAAACTCAAAGGAAAATTGCCGAATGTTGAACCGGACCAGCAGTATGACACTTAAGACGAGAAGGTATGACAACAGAGAGCAGTGAGCTAATGTTAGCTTCTTAGTTTGCTATGTACCCCCCCAGGTCAGTGAACCAATCAGTCAGCAGTAGCTGATGTCAAATTGGGCCAAGCAGCCCAGCCCGATTGGAACCACAGCTCTCGAGGTTCCAGAAATCAGGTTGGACCTGGGCCATAAAGGCTAATGCAAAAAACACCAAACCCGGGTTTGAACCCGATCTGGGCCGGGCCGGGCCGGACCGTGCAGTTCAAAACCTTCTACATTAAACCACCATAATACATGAAGTGACTGTGTTTGGTCTTGAAAAGTTTTTTTCTTTTTTTTCCCTCAGCGCTGAGGAGGCAGCAGGGTGCAGGCTTCTTCCAGTCTCCATATGTCGGGTATCCATTTTTCATGATTCCTGACCTTGGGAACCTCTGCAGCCCCTACCTCACCAACGGAGCCCTTACACCAAGTGGTCGGACGGTAAGAGGGCACAAATATACTCTAATATTTATAGAACATGCTGTGACTAATCTCAGCAAATGGAGGCTGGCTGGTGTTTAATTTTTGTTTTGCTTCCTAAAATGTCTGCTTTGTAAATATATTTAGAACAGTCTATGTCTCATGAAACATTATTTACATACAAATACAAAAAATATTCAGGTATGAATGATGCATCCTCAGGTTAAAATAATGTCAACTACAGCCTGTTTTTTTTTCCTGTGAAATTTTCTTGTTCGAGTTAATTTGACTGAAATTATCAAAGCTTGTTTGAGAGTAAAGATGCTAATGCTGTGATCCAACACTAAAGATGATCCTATCAACACAATTTGAAAACTGGTGTATAATTTGATGTCTCTACGTTTGTCACAAATTGAAGCAAAGTCCCAGAGAGGACTTATCTTTCCAGCTAAAGCAATTTAAATAGGTCATGTGACTAGGCTCCAGAGGGTTAATATATATTGTCATAATTCTTCAATACCATCACCATATTTCAATACTGAGATATACCACAATACCATCATACATCTAAGCACTATCATTGTTGTTTAGACTTTTGGTTGAATAAAACATTTCCCTGAATTTTAAGGAATTCACAACTATAGCCCTGTTCAAACCTGGCGCTAACCTGCATCCTGGCTACAGCGGTCACAGATGGACAGCACTAAGTTTGAGTGTTCACACCTGGCAGTAAAATGTATCTTGTGATGATCTAACAGTTACCTGTTCTCCATGCAAATAAGCATGTTGCCACATCACACAGTGAGTCACCTGAGCAACTAAATAAATTTGAGGCAAAAATTCAGCAGGTTTGTTAATATTTCTGTAGTCATAAATACATTCAGTCACCTGAGCTATATTAGATTTTAACACAATTCAGAGTCATTTTAAGTTAAATGTTCGTGGATAAGGTTAACAATTTAATCAAACAGGCACATAGTGAGAGAAGTGTAAAAAAAAAAAAAGCAACAAATTTGTGATTTCCCAGAGGTCAGTGTGGCCCAGGACAGTTTGTTTTCAGACTACCAAAAGGTGGTCTGAGTGAAGTTATCCTTATTCCGTCTTGAAAACATATTTAACCCTGTCCCTGCCCAAGACAGTCGTTGATGTCATCGACAGATTATATTTGGGTATTTGTGTGTTACATAAAGACAAACAAAGCTATAAAATTAGCAAATGGTTGAATTTTAATTCATTGTTCTTTCAGCTGAAAGGCAACAGAAAGGTGATTTAGTTTTTTGTTTGTGTTTTTTGTGTGCGACTGTCTAACAAATTATCTTTTGAACCACTTTGCAAATTTTATTGAAATTTAAGGGATGTAATCAATCATCGTACATCTACAACTGATTAGTTTTTGGAGTAATCTTAATTCAAGATGGATGCCGCAGTCTTCTGACATAGAAACGGGCACAAAAATAGTTATAATTCATTAAGTTTTACATATATTGTGTTAAAATTTGACGTGATTGTTGATGGTCATCTTTAACACATGCTGAATGATATCTGCAGTATCCCATGAAATTATGCTCATACTTTTCAAGGTTTTACCTAAACAACTCTGTCATTTTTGACATATCTTAGCAGAAAGCCCTGGCATAAAACACAGGAAATGGTGAGACTAATTTATCAGCCTGTTCAAACCTGTGACCTTCTTGCTGCGAGGCAACAGTATGAACCAACTGCTCCACCATGTCACCCATTGTGGGAAAATTGTTTTGCAAATTGAAACATAAATACCACTGCCTGCAGGCTGCAGGTCTTTTGAGTCAGTTGCATTTGATTTGTGTGTGTGCTGCTAGCAGGCCGTTTTCATGGGGTGATTTGATGGTTCAGGGATGTAGACAGGTCTGAACACATTTTGCCTGCCTGCCTGCAGCAGCAATGAGCTCTGATTGAGGCTGGAAATGTGTTGCCCAATTTCCTGTCCTTGCAGCTTTGTGGAGGATCAGTTTGGATTAGAAGGATGCTGACTCAAAGTTTAATACATCAGTGCTCACGGCTATTCAAAGGTACTCATTGCAAAGTTATTAAGACCACACAAAACAAAAGTCAAAGTAAGACACGAACTCTACACAATATTTTCTTACATTGGTGGGTAATGTGTCCTTAAAAAATTGTGAGCAAGTTTGTGACTGAATGTCAAAACCACATGTTCTTTGTTACATACAGAAAGACAGAACATTAAACTTACCGGACCAGTAAGTTTATCTAAAACTAAGTGAAAATATTATGATCATGGTTTTTATTTTTAATTTGTAAAAATTTGCTTTTATTTGAGAATTGTTAGAAATTTAAGGCTAAAATGCAAATCTGACATTTTGAAAGTGCCAAAACCTTTCTGCTTTAGAGATGTGTTCTTGCTTATGCAAGAAAGACTTTCCACGCACAAAATTCATTGGAGCTGGTTTTCAAGTGTAGATTCTAGTTGAATGTTTTTGACAAAAGTACAAAATTGTTTAAAATCCAGGAATGTAGTAGTACTTGCATATATACTTCATTGGTAATGCCATTTCTTTCTCAATCTACAGTAGCTGTAGAGAAATTAGGGGATATTCATTATGTAAATGTATTCAATTAAAATGTCAGAAAATTTAAATCCAAATTGGCATTTTATGGATGAAGAAACCTAAAAACGGTTTTAATAAAGCTGCAGAATAAATGGCTTGAATTTTGGTTAAATAGCTCTAAGCTGTGTATTGTTTTTGTTCCTTCTTGGCGGCTCCTGTTTGGCCGACACTGTTTAGACTAAATTTGAACTGCACTCAGGTTTAGATTTGGTCCATATTTGTGATTTTTGGTTTCTTTCCTGGTTTGTTTTCAAAGTCTTGGCTCTGTGTGTTTAACCCAGACACAGATGAAGGCTAAGCACACAGCCAAGCCCACTCACACAAACACCTGCATTCCTCAGCTTTGTAGTGCCCTCCCCTTCTCTCTGTGGCTCATTGTTGTCCTAAGCAGGGTCTGAATGGTCCTTATGCACATCTCCATGGGGGGATTATTACACGTCATTGCACCTAAGAATACATCCACACTAAGCTTGTTAAATTTGTAAACATGTGGGCTTTTTTTCTTTTTGTGTCAAAAATAATATTTCTGGAGTTCCCCACCCACTAGGCAATACAATTCCACATTTTTGTGTAAAACTTATTTTAAAATACACAAGAAATGTACGAAAGAGTATGGGGGCCAATGAAAAAAATCAAAAAGTATTCTGACTTTTATCTCAGAATTCTGAGAAAAAGTCAAAATTATTTTATTTTTTCAGTAGCCCTAATCCTCTTCCGTAAAAATTAGTATTTGTTTTATTATTCTTTTGTAGTTTTAAAACCTTTTAGAATGTATTAACCCTTATAATCTGGACTAAGGCTTATACAAAGAATTATTCTGAAGTTGATAATTGATTCAGAACAGATTATGCCCAATTTACCCCAAGTTTAAAACCAGTCCTCAGCATTGTCATCATCACACACAAAAGGAAAGTTTAAATGAGTTAGGCAAACTCCAAAAAACAGCAAAATAACAATAAGAAATACAGACATTTTGACCAAATTCACTGCTTAGACTGCCCAGTCTATTGCTATTTTTGATCATTTGGGTTTTTGTCATATTTTGGAGATATCAGAGCCAGAATACTCTACCATCGCAAACGCCAACAATTTTTTTTTCTCGGGGGGGGTCTTTTTTAACTCTGCTTTTTTGTGTTGTAAATCCAACTGATTCTTGTTAGGATTATCTGAACTTCTTAGGAAATCAATGGTGTCATCACTATTGTATTTTTTTTTAAACAATCATGGTCATAAATTGTCATTGTGGCGATAGTCTAAAGACTTCTTCTTCTCCATGTCTGTCTTATTATGAGCTGGTGGTTATGACATATCAGACAAATATTTATAACAAAGAAGGAAAAACACATTTGTGGGAAGTAGTAAGCCTTACAGTAAACATTACTAGTGACAGTATTGGCTTCTAAAATGAGGGAGACAAATGTTAGTTAAAATGACGCTCCTTATCTCATTGCTGTTAAAAAAAAAAATAAATACACAAAACGAAGCATGTTTTTCTATCCCAAACTTTTAAAAAAGTTGTACTTAAAGTAGTTCCTTGTTGTGTAAATGGTTTGAATTGGTTTTTACTTTAGTCTTTGTGTAATCGCCCAGTACTGGAGCACTGATGATTTTCAGCACAGATGTTTATGGACCTTTTGCTGTTGAAGACAATGCAAATATGTTTCGGATGCATCTGAACTTATGCTGATTCAACTCAACACACAAAAGTTTATTTGTCCATTTAAGCCAAGTATTGATTTGTATTCATGTTGCTTCCCACGCTCTTGTTCTTAAAGCTGCAGCTTTGCAGTAGGTAGCTTTGAAAAAAATGTCCAGTAGGGATGAGCTTGATTGATCACGATTACTGATACTGAAATCTTATTCTTGCTATTGTACATGTGTAAATAAATAGTAAAAGCACCTTGCTTCTTAATTTATTAATCTAAATGACTAATCCCCACCCCAAAAAAAACATTTCAGTTAATTTTATTTTTTAGCCAAATTTGATATTTATGTACCACAAAGCTGATTGTACATAAAAAATTGCAAATTTAAAACACAAAATTAGTAAGTAAAGTTTATACCTTTTTTTTTTTTATTGATTTTAAAAGAAAAAAGTGCTTCACAATAAATTAAAATGGAATACAGTATGTTAAAAACAGTACATAGATAAACATTGTATATAATAAAATGGAATTGTAAATACATTATATAACTTAAACGTTTACTAATATTATCTTTCTAAAGCCAAACCAAGTTCTGACTGTGATGCACTTTATTTTGCTTTCAGAAACAACTTTTCACCAACAGGCATTTAAACTCAAATCAAGTTATTCCTGCTTTTTACTCCTTCCTTGTATTTGTGTTCATGTAGTGGATATCCAGTGTACCTTTCAGTCCAGTCCAAGTGTTTATGAGAGTTGAGGAGATGCGCCTGCCTGTCTGAAGCCAAGTTATTGTAAACAAGCGATCGCGAGTTGAACGCTACCCGACCCACAATACAGGCTGTTTACTGTGCTGATAGGCACAGGCAGGAAGCAGGAGGCAGCATGTAGAGACAACCTGTCTGCTCACTCAGTTGTACTCCCATAACCTCCTCTTCCTCCTCCCACCTCACCCACCTCCTGCTTCCAGTTCAGTGCGTGCTGCTGCTACTTATGTCAAAGAGAAACATCCACAGTTACTTGCAACAAGTTTGAGTGTTCTGTTTGTGATTGAATGTTAGTGCCAAGTCAGAAAATTCAGCTGGAACTAGGGTTGCTGCTAATCACTGTTTGAAAACCATCTTTTCATTTATTTATTAATCTATATGCTTGATTGTCTTCTAAATCACATTAAGCTGTGCAATTTTTAAGTTCATTTTACTTTTCAGAGTCAATATATACAATATTTTTTGGGGAAAACATGCACAACCACCACAAAAATAAAAGAACTGTTCAACTAAATTGCGCAGGGGGTCACAGTTGTTGAGAGCCAACAGCTCTGGGTCCGGACATCTGTCAGTTATTGTCATAATGTAAGTTTAATGTAAGATTTAGTTTTGTTTTAAATGAACTTATTGGCAGGTGGACTGTGTTGTATAGCCCTGTCATAAATCATCTTTATACTAAGATAAACTCTCTGATGAAAATATTTGTATGATAATTTCAGAGGCTTTTAAAATTTTTTCTCTCTTAGATTATTTTATTTTTCTAACTGAAAATCTAGTTGTGTTTTTTTTTTGTTGTTTTTTTAATGAACTGATTGGCTGTACTGACCTCACCCATGGGCTTGATGTTGCCCCCTTGGTTTCTCATACCTATTGTTAACTATGGTTCATTTTGACTGGATCAAGACTTTCCTAAGATCCCACACTACAAAATAAGTAATAAAAATGTGTGATTTGTGCTGATCTTGTATTGGGTCAATATCTTTATTGGACAATACTCAAGGATGCAATGTCGGTATCGTATCAGACGTGAAAAAGTCGTATTGGGACACTCCTACCAGACATGTAGCGTAAATAAACAAAACCAAAAAAGATGTATCAAATGTTAAAACAAGCTGCTGAAACTCAGCAGCAGTAGAAAGATGTTATCTGTCTTCATTCCATGTTTGTGTAGAAGCAGGATATGAACTTATTTAGCTGGAAATAATTCAGGACTAGACTTGGCTAGATCTTTGAAACAGATGCTGACTTTTTGCCCCTCAGTTAATCATGTTATTCAAGTATCATCTCTAAAATCCATACATGAGGTTTTTGGTTTGCTTTATGAGATAAATCCATTAAGGAATTGGTTAACTTGACTAATAAACATGTTTTTACTGATGTTTAGTAGCAAATGTTATGTTATAATGTGCTATTTTTGCTGTTTTTTGGAGTCATTGTTTGAATTCTGGAAAGAAAAAACACGTTTCTAATAGCACCACTTAGTCACTGTTGGCCAGCTTTTCTTTACTTGGGATTAGGTTTGGCTGCAGACTTCATGAATGTTTTTCTGAAAGTCAAGTTTGTATTTTTTCATTTGAAGTTGCTTTGTAAGAGTTGAAGGATAAATTGATCTACAGTTTTATTCTTGAGTCAGACTGTTTGTCTTTGTAATTGAAGAATAAATGTCAATAGTTAGTTCCTTTTTTATATTGAGTTACGTAAGTATTTTACTTTTTGCAAACTAGATTTTTACACCATTTAAGCTTCTCATTAAGTTTATTAAATCCTAAATGTGCTCTGTGTTTCAGAACAGCTAAAACTAGCAAATTGTACTTAATTGGGAAGTTTATTTAAAACAATTTCGTCTTTAAATACATTAACTAGAATGACTGACTGAATTTAAAGTTGTTTTAATGACTCCAGCCTTAAAGTATGTAAACTTTACAAGTTTGTTTTTTTAGTCTTGTTATAAAAACCCTATATGTGTGCTCTACAATGTTTTGTAAACAGCAGTAAACCTAATAACTTTCCCCTGAGCTCAGACAGTGATTTTAGACTTCCCTCAGTAATAGACTGTGTGTGTGTGTGCGTGTGTGTATTTGAGTGCACACTGTTCTGGTATTTCCAACAGCTGGATCCAGTTAACGCGCAGTCAGAGCTTCCTCGGGCCTCTGAACGGGGGGGCAGGATACAGGCTGCTTTTGTGGACTG
>JARVJO010000140.1:5786370-5798148 GCA_031762555.1 Cynodonichthys magdalenae | reverse complement strand
TGGGTCTCTCTGCTTAGGCTGCTGCCCCCGCGACCCGACCTCGGATAAGCGGGAGAAAACGGACGGACGGACGGACAGTTCACAGTGCCAAGTTACAAAGAATGTCGCCTCAGGGCTTTGTACAGAAGCATTCACAATTTATTTTCCAATGAGAAAAAAATTGCAGAAAAAGCTAAATATCTAAAAAATAAAAATTGCTGAAATACCAAAAGTCATAGCAGGAGCTTCCGAATGAGCTGAATATTTTGATGTATGAATTGTTGGAATAGCTAAACAATTGTGGAATAAGTTCCATGCTGAAAAATGTACAGAAGAACAGCAGCAATGAGACAGAGAAACAGGAGAACAGCAGTGTGAATGTGAAGTTTCACACTAATGGAGTTTAAGACGAAAATTCAACTCTGGAAGACTAATCAACCTCACCTGCTCCACCCAGTCGTAGCGTCACAAGAGCAGCTTCATCCAATCAGCGTCTGACAGTCGGTGGATAAAAGCATCCTCTCCAATCAATCCGGCTGCTCGCCTGCTGAACGTCAACCTTCCACCTCCACTCCTCCACCCTTACTCTTCTGGCTTCCAAGGGCTTCTCTCTACTTTGACCTCCACCATTAGTGTTGGGACCCCCCCTGGGGGGTGGGCTCCTACCCTCATCTCAAGCAGCTCATCGGAGCTTACAGCATCTTACAGCACTCACATCCTGTGCTGGGGTCTGAGCGCCAAACTCTAATGTCATTCATGTCAATAAACCTGCAAGTCAGTCATGTCTAACTTTCTTTTTTCAGTCTGTCTTCATGTGAGTCTCTCCAGGTTGAATTAAAACATGGCAGTACTTCACAGAAATGGAAACTGTAATAAATGTAGATGGTTTCAAATTTACAGCAGTCAGCAGCTAGGATGAACTGAAAGGGTTTTAGTGAACAACGAAAATGAACAAACCTTTTATTAATGTCACAAAAATAAATTCATCTCACTCTACAAGAACTCGTTTTGCCTAAGGCTTTCATTGCTTCCAAGTAATTTTTTCTGCTTTGAACCTTATTTAGAACAAGAGTTGGCCTACATTTCTGTGGGAGAAATTCCTTTTTGCTTTAACGAAGATTCAATAAAGAATCATCAGCTGTTTTTTTTTTTTTTATGTGGGCGAAGGTTCATCCTGTACAGCCACTCAAGCCCTGTCTCACTTGTGTTTTGTGCAGCGAGCACTTCCTGCAGGGTGCAGAGAAAAAGTGATTCACCCTGCTGAGAGCTCACAGCACAGACCCAGGAAAGGTGACACCAACCTCATCCCACATCATCCCACTCCCAACACTTCTCCTGCTCTGTAGAAGGGCACACGGATGAATCTACATTGATCAAAAGGCCAGAGGAAGTAGAAGCAACATATTACAGACAGCCGACAACATGTAATGATTTATGACCTGGCAACCAAAAAAATTAATAAAAAAATAAAAAGACAGGGCAATGTTCTCATTCTCAATTCCACCCCCCTTTTTTTGTCTTGCACCTTCTCCCCCTGCTGTACTGCACATCCCACACATGTCTGGAGCCAGCTCCTATAGTTTCTTGTTGGATGGACTGTGTGACAGATGCACAGACAGGCAGGCAAACCGCACATTTGTAAATATAAAATGCAGACATAGACCCAGACGGAGTGCTGGACGTGTCATCGGTTGTCCTCAGTTTCACACAGATTGGAATCTTTTTTTTTTTTTTGTTCGCCTGTCAACAGGAGAGATTGGCTGTTCTCGAACGAGGAGTTGAAGACAGAGGAAGTTAGATAATCGCTGAAAAGGACAGTTTGTTGGGAAGGGAAGAAAAGTAGAATGAAAATAATTTTTAAAAAATGGGTTGAGCTGAGAGAAGCACAAAAGAAAAACAATAGGCCAGATTGGAGTACAGAAGGCAGCGATAGATTTTGCCTGGCAGTGAAGAAAGTGTTCTTGTTGAGGGGGGAGAAATTGTCCAAAATCTCCTCTGCAGCTTCTGCCTGCACTGATAAAACACTCTACTGAATTTTGAATCCTCACTGAGCAAACTGAGCTCATGGTTCTCCCTCTAATACTTGCTTTGCATGAGCTGTAAAATTGAAATGGCTTTATTTTTATATATGAAAACTCCTTAATAGTGGTTTGTCAGTAAATAAATGGGTACTTATTTTAGACCTTTAATCATGTTGCACTGTGAACAGATTTTGTAATATATAAATGTGCTGCCCTCTGCAGAGGAGAAAATTAACTGCAGTGGGGAACATGTGGGGAGTGTTTTTTGCTACAAAACCAGACATTTTATGTAACTGATCTGGTTGTGTAAGAGACAAACTGTGCCTCATTATAATAACTTTACAGCTACACTCCTACAGAGGTAAATGTGAGAACTAAATAATTTCTCCTATAATTGCACAGATTTCATTAGGATTGTTTTTCACTTCCAGCGGAACATTTGGACCTCAATTCTCCAGCGGGGTCTTGTCTTGGCTGCTTCGTCTTTTTCTTTTCTTTTTTTTTTTGAGGCCTTTAATCATTTTAGGTAGAGCTGATTTTCCTCGGGGTAGGAGACGGCAGACAGCCTGCAGATGGCTGGGTTCTCTGAGGAAAGGAGGAGGGAGATTAGAGTCGACAGGCAGAAAGGCCACGTGCAGCAGGCTGGTAATGCAAACTGAAACTGGATGTCGTTGGAGAGACAGAGAGAGGCGTGACACGTCATGTGAGAGGCACCTGCACATGTTGAAGAAAGTTACAGCAGTCAGAAGTTTTGAGGTTGCTCAAGTCAGACAGAATGTATTTTATTGTGAAGGTTTCTGTCTATAAAGACTAATCAAACCATCCATTATCTGAACCCGCTTCTCCCGTTCATGCTCTCTGGTGCCCATATCCAGTCACTGTGTGAGGGGCAGGGTGCACCCTGGACAGGTCACAAGTCCATCACGGGGACACGTAGAGACAAACAACTATTCACTCTCTCATTTACACCTTTGATCAATTCAGAGTTGCTAATTAGCCTAACATGCATGGGAGGAACTGGTTCACTCTGAAAAAACGCAGTCAATTGGATACATGTTGGATTTATGGTAATGTGTGTTTAAAGACATAACTGGAGAAAAAAGTATTTAAAAAGTCTACCCAAAGATCTCTTAACCCCTCTAAAGTACCTCCACAACCCTATTAGGAGTTGTGACCCCATTGCTGAAAACCTCTGGCAGAGAATGGTCTGTGAGAAGCCTCTAGAGCAGCCTCCAGGAGGTGCTACAGGGGCCTCAGAAAACTGGAGGGAAGATGAGGGGACAAAAAACAAAAATTAAAAAATGAAATCTAATGAATATTTTAAATCATTAGCATAAAATATAATCTGTTTTTCAATCAATATTTTAAAATAGAGTTTATAAAAATAATGAAACTGTTTGATCTCTTTTGTTCTGTTCTTCTCAAGTTTGTTTTTCAGTGGGAATACATAATCCGGTGTTTAAACAGGTTAGTTCATAAAATTCTTCTGCTAAACAAATGTAATAATTACTGAATAGTGAATAAAAGTGAGAATTTTTTTTTTCTGAAGTTGATGTTTCTTTACATATTCCATGGCATTGTTTGTGGGTTTGCAAAGGGGCTTCACTGGCCAGAAACTAATGCTGTTTGGGGGCCAAGGCAAGGAAAGGTTTGTGAAACCCTGATGTCAACAAACAACACAATAATCTTTATAAACTACACAAAGTATAGCATCATCTGCTGTGTGTATATTGCTCTACAACCTTTATTTTTCTGCCTTGAGGCAAGCTGCTTGTGTCAAAGACACTAATGCACCCCCATACCATCAGAGAGGAAGGCATTTTACTGTGTGCTGATAACAGATGAAACCTCTCCTCTTTAGAGAGTTAGTTAGAGTTGCTTTATTTGTCTTTCAACACAACATCAGGGATGCAATGTAGAACGAGACACCCATTCAAGAAAACATACATGAGACAAAACATGGGGGAACAGGTGAACTGGTCATGCAGCAACAGGGTCACTCTACCTTTTTAAACAGCTGGAAATACACATTAGGAAAGTTGAGTTAAAAAAATTGCTCTGATCCTATGTGTACATCAGAAACATAGATCATATGCATTAAAAAACGACTCGCTAGAGCAAGACAGCCTGGGGCAGGGAGGGAGCTAGGTCAGATAACACATAGGGGGAGGTGAGATGGGGAGGAGTTCAGTGGAGGTGGTGACATTGAGGGGTGGGTCTCCGTATAGGACCGACCATAGACCAGAGTCCAGTCACATGATGTTATTTAGCTCATCACGCCAGAGTTCAGAGTCTCTCCTCCTCCTCGGCCTTGGATCACAGGCCAGGTCCACACAGGTGATGGGGGTGGAAGGGAGGGAATCAAGCCCTTGTTGACATCTCATCCTGGGGAGTATTTAGATAGCATGGCGATCAAGGCCATGCCGCTGGGAGCCAATAGATAAACATAATTGTTTTGGAACAAAGCAGCCTTGAATTTCCTGCTGCTTTTAGAGTTTTTTAACTGCATCTCTGAAGTGGCGAAAAAAGTACCAATCAGCTGAATTTGGGGTCCTCCTCGCCTCTTCACCGTCTTTAGTACAGAGGACATGTGATTTCCAAAAGGAATTCCAATTTTTCATTTGTTTGATTTCAGAACACGACTTTAACTCTTCTTTGCACGATAGAGCTTTAACCACCATTTATTATTGACATAGTGGACTGTGTTTACAGACAATGATCCGTAGAACTGTAGATGATGGGATTCAAAGTTTCTCATATTTACAGCCAATTTTTTGGCTCGTCCTCAGTTTTTTGAGATGGGTTGCTGTCTTAAAATATAATTTTTTTTTTTTTTACTAAAAATTATACAGTTTATTAGATTATACATGTTATATGTTAGCCTTGTTCCATTTTGAGTAATATGGATTAATACAATTTTCAAATCATTGCATTTTGTTTATTTATTTTCTTACATTTCACATGATGTTCCAGTGATTTTCTGCATTAGAGATGAATTTACAGGATATAGATTTATATGGTCTAAATGCCATGGTGCATTCTAACTAACTCGACCCTTATAATCTGCAGTCCAGCAGTTGGATTATCACAATTATTCCTGTCAGACACGTCAGCCATGTTTTTTAAAGACTTAAATGTTACATAAAAGTGACACATTACTCAGGCAGATTATCACTTGCTTTCCACCCACTCTCTAAAAGTTGCATGTCTCCTGTGAACAGCTCTGAGGAGCTGAGAACAAGCTGACACTTCTTGTGAAGGCTGGTTCTCAGACTTTCTGTCTTATACTAAACAGGAAATAATTCAAAAACAGGTTTTCAGTAGATCCCGTGGTTCTTGGGGTCACTTTAGGTTTTACTTCTGACATGTGTCCACCTCACCTCTCTCTGCTAAAGTGAAATTAGGACTGAGGTCAGAGATTTGATTTGATTATTTCAAAATTTGACATTTACTTTTCTATAGCTATTCTTTTGAGGCTTTAGGTTAGGTTCTTGCTGCTCTCTCTGGGATTCAGTTCTTAAACATATGTTCTGCCACAGTCTGATGTACAACTGATTAACTTTTGGAGTCAACTCAAGTTAAAATGATCTTAGTTGTAAAGTCTGGCATAAAAGGTGGCAAGTGATGTTCATTCCTTCATGGCCTTTAGTTAACTCTAGCAGTTTTTATACTATTCACACCTTTCTTTAAAAGAAAGATTCTTCCTATGAGTCAGAATTGTCACTCAGATTTTAAAAAAACGAGTCACTGATGACTGAGGTTTTATAAAATCAGTCACATTGGAAGATTGAGTCTTTGTAATGTGAACATTCCAGTACAGTTACAAACCTTATTAATGCTTTACATCATAATTAACATATTGAGGCATTTCAAGCATGAGAACTACATCAGAATATACGTGTAAGTAGAGTTCTTTTATGTCAAATAAACCAGCTGCTATCATGTCTGTTGCCTCCTGATTCGTTTTTATCTAAAAAGTTTTGTTCCCTTCTCTATTAAAAGGAATGAAAGTCACTAATCGTGTACATTTGCCACATTTGTAATAAATACTGCTTCTGCATTCAACTTATGAGACTCTGAATCTTCCTATTTTACAACTTGCAGTCAACGCCTCCCTGCAGCATCAGTGGTGAACATGATTCCCCTTATTTTGCTCCTTGAGGTGGAAATGAGTCCTGCAGAGAAGTGTGACCTGAAATCTAAATCTCTGCACAAGAATGCTGCATTCCTTTTATTGGAGGATTGAATGTTTGGTCTCTGTTTATCTTTTTTTTTGTAATGGGAGGCGTGATCAAAGCAGATGTCTCAGGAAGCTTCCTGTCGTTCTATCCTGAGCCACAGTTCTCTGAGTGAAAGCTTGGATGTGTTTGTGTTGTTCAGAGATCAGTGAACCTCTTCATCTTTCAGCTCTGCAGGCAGCTTCTTTTGTTCTGAGGGACAAAAGATCCAGAATCAACAACTCCAGAAACAAAAACCCGTAAAGTCTTTAAATATGACATGATTATTTGCACTTTGAGCTTTTTTAAAAATACACCATAGAACAAAATGACAGACATTTGTCTACTGATTTCAAATAAAAACAATGACTTGATGCAGCAAATTGTCATAAGTCTTTAAAATCTCTGTTACATAGCAATCTTGATATTCAATTGAAATTTTCAATTCAATCAGCAATTGAATATCTCAGAAGTAAAGATGGGCAGAGGTTCACTGGTCTGCAAAAGTTTTGTCCAAAAATAGTGGAATTATTTCAAAAATCATGTTCCTAAATATTAGAAAAGCTTGAAATGTTCCATCTACAATTCATGACATCATTAAAATATTTCAAGAATCTGGAGAAAAGTCTGTTTAAAAGACTGAAAATTAATGTTGGATGTTTGTGAGCTTCTTTCAGTGTCTCAGGTTGCACTACAGCATGAACTCAGGAACACTTCCATAAATCACTGACTGTAAACACAGTTCCAGGTTAAAGCTCTATCATACAAAAGAAGCTGCCATGTGTGAGCACCATCCAGAAAATGCTGCCATCTTCTCTGGGGTAAACCCCATTTAAAAGAAACTGAGACGAAGGGGAAAAACTGTTCTGTGGTCAGATTAATTAAACCATGACACCACGCCCTCTGAGAGGGACTACCTGACCCAGTTCTTTCAATAAATTATGTTTGCTGTTTATCATTCTGAATAAAATATGGCTTTATGAGATTTCCACTTTATTATATCATGCCATTATTTACACTTTACACAATAGAACAACCTATAGTATAACCTTTTCAGTCTACATGTGTTTTGTAGACTTGGAGAAGGCTCATGATTGTGTTCCTTGAAGGATTCTGTGGGATGTGCTGAGGGAGTATGGGATGTCTGGGTTACCATTAAGAGCAATCCAGTCCATGTAGAGCGAAAGCAGGAGCTGTGTTTGCATTCTTGGCACAAAGTGAAGCTCATTAGTGTGGGTTGGACTCTGCCAGGGCTGTCCCTCATCTCTGATCCTGTTTGTAGAGAGCATCTGGTTTGGGAACAACAGGGTCTCATCTCTACTTTATGCGGATGATGTGGTTTTGTTGGCGTTTTCAGGCCTTCAGCGTGCACCGAGGCGATTCATAGTCAAGTGGAAAGCAGCTGGGATGGGAGCCAATTCCTCTAAGCCTGAGGTCATGTTTCTCAACCGGAAGATGGTGGAATGCCTTGGAAACCGTCAAGTGCCTCAAGTGGAAGAGTTGAAGTATCTGGGTGCGTGATGGAGCAGGAGAAGATTGACAGAATAGACTCATCCTCAGTAACAAGGGTGTCGCTTCAGCCAGTTGTGGTGAAGAAAAAGTTGAGTTTAAAGGCAAAGCCCTTGATTTACTGGTCTGTCTATGTTCCAGCCCTTACCTATGGTCATAAGGCGTTTATCATGACTAAAAGAACGTGATCCCAAATACAAGTAGCCGAAAAGAGCTTCCTTTATAGGGTGGCTGGCTCAGCCTCAGAGAGAGGGTGAGGAGCTCCATCATCCGGAGGGAGATCAGAGTAGAGCCGCTGCTCCTCTGCATCGAACGGAGTCAGTATCTGTTTCCCTGTTAATACCTGTTTCTTCTGTGACCCAACTATGGATAAGTGGTAGAATATGGAGATGGAGACAATAACTTTGTCAGAACTACACTTTTATGATTTAGGACTAAAATGTCAATAATGACATTGGTGACAAAATCCTTGGTTTTATATCTGTGTTCGTTTGCTGTCAACACAGACAAAATAAGATTTTTTCAACCATCAACTCACAAATATCTCCAGAAAATAAACAATGAAAAAAAAAGTTTTTGGTCAAAACCTCTAAGTCATTATGCAAACTGAAAGCATGCAGTCATCTTTAATGTTTCTTTCCCTTGAACTCATTCAGAGACATTTCAAAACACCTAAAAAGTTATGATAAAAAAAAATCTAAAAATCAAGAATAAAACCACACGTAGTGATCATGCTGAATGAGAAATGTCATTTTTTGTATAAAGGGAATAATTGTAGAACTACAAAACAAAGCCAAAAACAAAGTTTGAGCTATATTACAAAACAAGCAGCAGCAGCATCTGAGCATCTTTTGGCAAAGAGCAGAAACAAGTAACTTGAACTTTCTTAATATGAGATATTTTATTAGGACATCAACTTTTGAGGAAAAGCAACATTTTTCTTTATAAAAAACAGACCACAAACTGATTATTGTCCATTAAAATAAATGCTTCTGCAGTGTGTAGGCAGCACAATAAAACCGAGGGGAGTTCAGTGCACCAGCAGGATTTGATTAGATTTTCAACTTGTTTTGGCAGATTTTGAACAAAGAGACTGGGAGAAACACAGTTCATAATGTTGTAAATTACTGCAGGTACATTGGAGAAGGAAACAAATGTGCTTTTGTTCTCTTTGCAGCAACAAATGACTTATTTTGATATCTGTGGGAGACAAAGATAAACTCATTTAAATGTGGGTGTCACTGAACTCTTGAGTTCAATAAAACCATTGAATGTTTTTTCAAAATCGACTTTATTGCACCAATATTATTTTGATGTTCCAGACTAAGTACGACTGTTTTCTCTTGGTATTTCATAGATAAAGTGTTAATTGCAAGCTGTCTTTTGAATTTTCTTGTATTATTTAGTTACTGTGCTCTTTTTGTTACATTGTGCTTGGTAAAAAAACAAAAAATAAAAACGTTATAACTTAAAAAACCCATCTCAGCTGGGTTGTTTCAGCGATAATTACAGAAAAAACACATTTTGGTAAAAGAAAAACAACATTGATGCACATACAGAACATCACTGTGGTCTTATGTGTTACTTTAACTGCACAGAATACACAAACACACACAAAAATACTCCCACACACACACGCACGCACACACACACATCCACACAGAGATGCATCGTTTGTAAAGCTGATGTCATGCATCAGTTCCCACTTTAGATTGAGTCAATGGAGTGCTGGGTGTTGAACTCCTGAAAGTCATCTGGGATGGTATCTGAAAAATAAAAGACAAAGTAGGAGGTATGAAGAAAACTGTAAACTCAGAAAGGTCTAACTTCTTCACCTCGCAGCTGCAGTCTTTATGAAACAAGATGAAACACAATCTTAGCTTAAAAAAAGAGCACAGGTTATGGAGAAAGAGTCGTATCTCTGCATTCAGTGGATGTTTGGGACTAAAAAAACTAACTAGTTCAGCTTCTTAGTTTATTGTGTAACACTGAAAATAAAGAAAAAATTAAGAGTAGCATTACTTGAAGAAATGCATATTGCCCACGACTTGCATGCCAGGGTTTTAAACAAACATCTCAATCTTTGAGTGCTCATTATGTGTCAAACAGCCTCAGCTACTACCACAAATTTTTAAAGCTCTATATCTGTAAAATCAACAAAATTATAACCAATTTTTGTGATTCCTGAGGTGAGACGGCTAAAGTCATCTTGAAGTGGGTTGGCTCAAATAATTTTTTCCCCTGAAGGTTTCCTAAAAAATTTGTGATATTCTGCTAACAGACAAACAGGGTTGACTCAGTAATGCTAATATTTGAAGCTAAGATTTAGCTCAAAAGGTAACACTAATCACTCTTAGCTACTACAGCATCAGATTTTTGCCTTGATATCTGTAAAAGTGGTTGAATTATAGCAGTTTTTGTGTTGATGTTCAGTTGGTTATGACTGCCATCTTGAACAGGTCAACTTCGAAACCTAATCTGTTGTTGATGCATTCAATGGCTATTTTTTCAGAGTTTGATTCAAATCTGTACAGTGGTTCATGAGATATTTTTTAACAAACAAATTAACACATACATCTAATTTCATCATCAGCTGCCTTTCATAAAGCCAGGAAATAAAAACAGTGTTAAACAGTGTTTCTGTACCGTTGCAGCGATATTTCAGATTAGACCAGATGATGTTTTCCTGCGAGAAACAGAACACGCCGAGTCGTCCGCCTCTCATGGTCGTGTCAATGGTCACACCAGAGTCTGCAACCAGTTCTGTTCCCTCATAGAATCGTACTCTGAACAGGACACACAAAACAAAACAAAAACAAAACTAAACAATCTTTTAGATTTCTGATTGTCAGATTGAAGAATAGTTTTAATTTTCTTTTCTGCCAGACCAAAAACTGGAAAGATTAAAAGCAACCATCAGAAAACCAGGAAGTATTTCTGGTACCTGATGTATCCGATTTGCGGGCGGTGCTGCAGGTACCAGCGGTAGGACACTTTATCCTTCCAGCCGACGTTCCTCGGGTCCTTCCACAGCAGACGCACCTGGTTGTTGGTGTCTCCCGTGTGCCACAGCGAGTTCCTTAAGTGTTCACCTGGACCTGACTTAGATTTCACTGCCTGAAAAGTAAAAACAAAAACAGAAAATAAATAAAAAGAAGCAATTAAGTTGAATTTGCGTTAATACCTTCTTTATCACAATTCGTGTGTTTCACCTTAAGCTGGATGCCGGGCTCAGCCACAGCTCTGAAAGGTGTTGCCTGCCAGTAAGTTTGTTCCGTCTGTTTCCACATCACCACATAGAAGGAGGACGAGTCCTGGTAGCCGAAGATGAAGCCGGCGTAGTCATCATCGGTAACGGTGTTTACGTGGAACGTCCCCTCAAAGTCAACACCACTGAAAGCAGTGTAACCTGAAATCAAATCACATAAATGGCCGGGTTTTACAAAGATGATGGATTTCATTCACGCTGAAAAGTTTTCGTTTCTTACCAACAGCAAGTCCTGGGTCACTATTCATGGTCTGAACAATTTCCATTCCCTGTTTGAAAGTGAGAGAGATGATAATCTTGGTGCTTTTGGAATACATGAAAGAGGTGTAGGAAAGTATTGATACACTGAAATATCACAATATTTAATTTCCTGATGCTTATCGATTCTCAAAAAGCACTGTATTGTATTATTAATTAAGGCTTGATCAATGGATTTAAGAAGAAATTTGAAATACAAATGCAGTTCTCGCTGCAGTTCAGTTTTCTTCTGATTGCATGAAAATAAACAGAATTTAATCAGATTTTAAGCATACAAGGTGGGAAATTTTATTACTTCATTAGTAGTTTTTTTGCAAATTTATTACAATACAGCAGGGCTATTCAGCTAAATTGCTCCGGGGGCCACAGTTACTGCAGGTCAACAACTCAGGGACCGAACATCCAGCAATTAAATTAATATGTAAATAAACCAAGAATTACAAAGATTGGTTACCTTTGAAATAGTTTATTTTGCTGTATTTAATCATGAATAGAACATACAGAACCCTATAAAAGTAGTGATAAT
>JARVJO010000140.1:5769248-5782544 GCA_031762555.1 Cynodonichthys magdalenae | reverse complement strand
CATTCTCCTCTGACCTCTGGCATCAACAAGGCATTTCCGCCCACAGAACTGCCGCTCACTGGATGTTTTTTCTTTTTTGGACCATTCTCTGTAAACCCTAGAGATGGTTGTGCGTGAAAATCATATATATATATATATATATATATATATATATATGAGAGAGAGAAACATAATTACAGACATATTCAAGACTGATAAGAAATGTGTTTAATATCGACACATAAAGCAAAATATTTTTTTGGCTTACCCACCAATACAGCAACTGTTCATGACATTAAATCATAACACGATGCTTTCAGGTGCTGGGCATTAGGAAAATGTTAGATTGTATCCTCTCATTTGATGACAAACTTTGAAATTTTCCTAAAGTTGTTTACAGAGGAGAGTTTCCAGTTTTGTTCAGCAAGTAGTAAAATATTAATTCTTAGCTCAGTTTTATCAAACTTATTTTTTTTTTTAATGGAAGTTTTTAAAAGTTGCTTTAAAGTTTAAAATGACATTTTTAGACTGGTGTAATATATGTTAAAATGAGCAATATTAAAATCAACAAACTTCTAAACTTTAGAAAACATCCAGATAATTCTGTGATTTCTTCTTACATCCACATTGTTATTGTGAATTGAAGCATTTGTACAGTTTTTGTAATTTATTATCATGTTGTAAACTTTACAAAAGCTAAACCATTTATCTCCTCCCTTTCCTTTATTCAATTCTGAACTGCAGAGTGGAAGTGGATATGGTAAGTTTTATTATTTTTTCGTTGACATAAATTCTTCACAAAATTTGAAATTGTTTGGTAACTGCTCCCCTCAGTGCCATGTCAACAAGCACTCTGTTAGGAATACCCACAAAACATCATTCCCTCATTGTTTGCTTTGCAGTGAACAGATACTACGTTTTAAGTTTTATTTATTTTCTGACAGATTCATTGTTCATAGTTTTTATTGCACACATTTTTCTCCAATACTTTTTAGGATCTGTCGACTAGAGCAAGAAATCAAACACTGGGGCAAGAAAATATGTTGTTTAGAGCCTTTAAATTACTCAACTGGAAATATAAATCAAATCGTATTATTATTAAAAAAAAATAATTCTGACACTTTGTCATGAATTAGTTAATTATTTTTTAACAAATAGGTTTTATGATGTGTGAATTTTGGTTTAACAAGTAATCTCAGACTAAGATTTTGGTGTTATACTTCAAAAAATATTAAAGTTATCCTGTTTTTACATCATTATTACTATTATTTTTTTTTGTTATATCTTTTCTAAACAATTCTTTTTAGATTACATTTCAGTCTGGTGAGTGATCAAGATCGATCCTCTCCCATTTTGGACATGTTTCATTTTAATTGCGTTCTCCAATCAAAGACGTATCTCTCTCAAACCTTCTTTTCTCACATTCTAGGTGGTCGAGGCTCATACAGTGATATTGGAGGCCCGGTCATCACAACACAAGTTACCATCCCCAAAGATGTAAGTAAATACTGATTTGTAAAAAAAAAAAAAAATAAAAAAATGCCTCTTAACTTAATTTCTTTTGGCTGGTGTGGTTTTTGCTCTGCAGTTAGCAGGCTCTATTATTGGGAAGGGTGGCCAGAGGATCAAGCAGATCCGCCACGAGTCTGGGGCCTCCATCAAGATTGATGAGCCACTAGAGGGCTCTGAGGACCGCATCATCACCATCACAGGGACACAGGACCAGATCCAGAACGCCCAGTACTTACTGCAGAACAGGCACGTACTCTCCCCATAAACATGATCACACTGAAAGATCTACTCTGTGGAGCTCTTCCTTTACTAGATGGAAACAACATTTTTTTTTGTTTTGGCATAAAATAGTTGGCTACATTTAAACTTTAAGTCACTTTAAAATATTTTGAGTTGTAATGTTTTTTAGCAAAAACATTTAAATAGTTTTCTTTTTCAAGTTTAAGCTGAGAGTCTGAGAAAACAAACACCTTAAAGATTTCAGCTTTCTGACAATTCAGGGTTCATTTCAAATTTCAAGTCTTTTTTTATTTTATTTTTTTTTCTGTTTGTGGGTAAAACCTTTTTTGCCTTGATATGGACATTTTTTTTTTTTTTACAAAAATGTTTCACAGTAATGATGTTAGTGATATTACTGTTTAACTTATTCTTAATGTTTCAATTTCTTAAAGTATTTTTTTGCTTATAATTCCAGTGTGAGGCAGTACTCTGGTCGGTTCTTCTAAGGAGAAGTGAAAGAAGACTGAAGCCATGCTGCCAAACTGTTTGCACCCTTTGTTCAGAGCCAACATTCCTCTGCTTTGGGTAGAAGTGCCCCTTCCCTTTAATGTCACACATTACATCACCTATGTATACATTATAGGTTTTACTTAAAGTTCTTAAAAGAAAATCAATGGTTTTGTGTTAGATTTTCAGTTTTTATCATTGATGTAAACCCATTTGTGTAATAAGTGTTGGTGTTGTGAGCCAGCTCTTGGCCTTATTTCTTGGTTTGGTACAGCAAGCAGAATGTAACTTTTTTTTTTCCTCCAAAGCAAAGATTTTATTTTTCAATTTTTTTTTTTTTCTAATCACACTTTTTAACAAAGATTCATGGTTTTGGAATGGTTAAACTATTGATACAAAAAACTGTACAGTGAAGTGCTTTGTGGTGAGGTGGGTTTAAAAGTTTCAGATTTTACAATTTAATTGGTATCAAGGAAACGCCAGTAATCTTCTTTTATAACCATGGCAAAATGGCCTTCGTTGTATGTTATTTAAAATTTTGACCAGCAAACCTTAAGTCAGTCAACTTTTAGCAGTGTAATCTGGATTAAACTGAAATCTAAATTAAAACCAGCAGCCAGCTTGTAATGCACTCTACCCACACCAACAATCTTAAGCAAAGTAAAATCAATCCTATTTAACTGGAGTGCAGTTGTGGTGCTGTTAATGTTGGCGCACTTTGTTTTTGAGTTTAACAGCAACACAATGGTTCCTGTATTTATGGTTATCACAACTAATATATATATATATATATATTTTATCAAAATATCTTGTTTAAAGGTGGACAAAAATGTCCTAGTTTGTCAAACTAAGACAAAAATATCAATTACCTTTTTCTTGAAAAGAGAAATGTAAGAAGAATGTATATATTTACATAAAAGCTGTTGTTTGGTGAACAGTTTATTTGGCCCAGACTTTGAAAAAGTCTTTTGGTAGAGGGAAAAAAAAAAGTGGGGGTGGTCAAAAACAAATTTACTAATGTCTGCACGGTGGCCTTGATGTGCCAAACGTGACCAACAAAACAAAAATAGTGTTTAAATAAATTGACAAAAATAACACAAAAATGTAAATGAAAAGCTTCTGAAATGTCAAGAAACAAGTTTGCATCGTTTTGGATAATTTTGTAAACGTACGGTTTTCTTTCCTAAAAATTTAGCTTTCTAAATTGCATACATTTTATGTTTTATTGAAAAAAAAAATGTTGTTTTGCAGCTCAGTGCCACCATTATTCTTTTTGTTTACCCCTTGAAGATATTGACTTGCTGTATTTTAGCCTCAATGCCTGATATGATTTACAACCCCAGTTGTAAAAAAGTTGGTACGTTGTGTGAGATGTGAAACAGAATGCAACGATTCACAATGGAATCCAGTAAATACATCAAATGTTTAACAAATTGTAGTTTTTTTTTTTATTTTTTATTTTTTAATTTCAGGTAATTTAGAATTTGATGACACATCTTAAGAACTTGACCGATCCATGTTTACTGTGAATCATCACAATGTCTTTTACCAGTTTGAGGAGACCAGCTGCCAGAGTTTTTGGAGAGGAATGTTTTCTCATTCTTGCCTGATGTAGGATTCCAGTTAAACAGTCCTGGGTCGTCTCTGCCAGGTTTTTGTTTCATGATGTGCCAAATTATTTTTTTTTTCAGATGGAGAGAGGTCTGGACTGCAGGCAGGTCATTTCATTTGGCTCCGAGAAGATGGCTGTATTTCTGGATAATGTTAACATACAGCTTTGTCTTTGCGTGATAGAGCTTTAAGCGCCATTGGCGAATAGCACCTTGAACTGTATCTACTGACCAGAATTCGTGGAAGTGTTCCTGAGCCCACGCAGTAACATCTTTAACAGAATCAGGCTTATTTTTAATGCAGCACATCCTCAGGGTCTGAAGTTTATAAGCATCAGATATTTACTTTTGGTTTTGTTCCTTTTAATTCTGACGTTTCTCCAGATTCTTAAACCTTTTCGACAATAGACCTGTAGATGGTGGGGTATTCACAGTTCTTTAAAGTTTTGATTAAGGAACGCTAATTTGTAATTGATATACCTTTTTAATGCATTTTTTTAGACTAGTGAACCTACCAAATCAAGGTACATAGTCAAAGTGCTTATTTATGCACATATATTGTTTATTTTTACCACTAGTTTGGTCAAAATTCAAAATAACCTTTTTTTTTTTCCTTTCTTTTGCATGAAACAAAAGTATAATTTCTACTTTTGACATGTTTGTTTTGTGAATAAAATGTATAGTAGGTTTGTGAGATGAGCAAATCGTTGCACTCTAATTCAATTTAGTTTTGGAACTGGGGTTGTAATATGTTTTAATTTTTTACCAATGGAACATTTTTAAAGCTCTTGAGCTGATTCCTCAAGATGCATCCATGTGAGGCGCATGCAGCTTCTGTGAGTCCCCCTAATTTGTGTATGTGTCAGATATATTTGGTTACTGCAGGTGTTTTAGTAAATAAAGTTTGTGTCAAAGCTCGCAGTGTGTTTTTGTTTTTATTCCTGAGAACTCCTTTAATTCTCTTAAGTTCAAACGCTTGCCTGTGGCTTTGTCATATTTCTAGTTAACACCGGATATGGGTTCCCATAATGTAATAAAGCCCACATGGCTTCCCATCACAGCACCCCCCTCCACCTTCCTCCCCCTCTTCCTCTCTGTCACATGGTGCACGCTTGGTTCTCATCCAGGACTGAGGAGAACTGGACGCAGAGCGAAAGAGACGCAAACTGAGGCAGGAGGAGCAGCTTTGTTTGCCCTGGAGAAGTTTTGTTTTTGTTTTCCGTCCCTTCATTTTCCTCTGACTTTTAGATCCACTTCATACAGACGGAGGAGTCGCTGCTGAAAAGTTGTTGCGCAAATTTCCTCTTATTGCAAACTTGTGCTGCACTTCCTCAAACTGATTCATAACCCTGTCTTCAGAGTCGGATTTAATGGAGATCTAAACTGAATTTTTAAAAAAATATATATTTTTGTGCACCTTGTTGAAGGTGCGGCGCTTTCTCCAGGAATATATAATCAGTTTTATTCTAATCAATAATGACGCTGAGCTCGGTGGGTGCTTGCTGCCTCAGCCCGGAGGCCAAGGAGGCTCGGAGGATCAACGCTGAGATCGAGAGGCAGCTCCGAAAGGACCTGAGGAAGTCCGAACGGGAATATAAACTCCTGTTGTTGGGTGAGGGACAATAAATAAATAAATATGTGTATTTCTCATAAAAAGGCAATATGTCTAAATGCAATAAGTGAATATGCGTCCAAACAAGTTCCTTAGAGACTCAAATTTCATTCAGAAAGAGAAAACCTGCATCTAACATTATAATTTTGATTTTTAGAAACTGCATAAACCTGACAATATTTAACTTTTTTTCCTTTTCTTTTTTCCCCTGGTTGTTTTTTAGTAGGCACGTTTAAAATGTGCAAACCTCAACATATAACCTGAATACATGTGTTCAAATTTTACACCAAAACAAGAATCTAAACGTCCAAGTAATTGAATATGTTGTGATGTATTTTTATTTATTTGATTAGCTGGTTTATTGCACAGAGTTAATCTTTTTCTGTCAGGCTGATGGGCAATGCAATTTAAAAAATGAAATCAGGAGGAATAAAGCTGAATGTGCAAGTACCTGATCTGATTAAGGTTTTCTAGTATTAATACAAAGGACAGTTCCAGTATGTTCAATCTAAACTTAGAAGAACTACAAATAGTAAGACAATAAATAAAAACAAAACTTTCTGGAACTTATAAATATGATAAGCATGTGAAAAACTTAAGTTTTTCTCTTCAGGCTAAGAAGAAAGTAAAGCATAGAAATAAAAAAAGAACACATTGTCTAGTGTTTAGACTTGCAGTGAAAACTAAACCAAAAATGTTTGTGTTAAAAACAGTATATAAGTCATCATAAAACAGTTAAAATGAAATAATTTTGCACAAAGTAGCCTCAAATATTCAATAAAGCTGCAGTTGTACTTTGTGACAGCTCATTATATGAAAATATGAAATTGGTTAAAAATGTTCTGCTGTTTTTAAGGCATTGCTCCTTTAGTCAGGAAGTCAAAAATACAAAACTATTACCAGCTTAAATATGTCTATTTGTTTAAAATAAAAGATCATTAAAAGGTATTTGTTTCTTGAAATGGAAATCAATTAAATTTATCTTGAGCTGAGAGATAAAGAAACTAATGTAGCATCAATTTGAGAGGTTACATTGTGTTTTTATTTGAACGCATCAACAGTGGTGTGAGTGAGCTGAAAGGTCCTGCTTTTCCTTCTGCTTTTTAGAAAGATTGACTCATGCTGAATCTGCAGCCTTGGTTTTAGGGTTCAAAAGTCAGCATACTTTAGAGGAAGTCCTGGAACTCCTGTTGATTTTGATGCACTGAACAACAAGAACTTCTACTTAACGCTCTGAAGTACAACTTTTCAGAAAAATAAAGACTCAAGAATCAGGTACAAACCAGCCTTGAGTAATTAGGGTAAATCTCAGATTACATAAGACTGGCTGGGATGTTTTTTCCTCTTTCAGTCAATAAAATGAGGTGATCTAGTTAGATATACCATCTGGTCCTCTCATCTTTAGACTCCAGACGGGCTGGTAGGGAAGTCCAGCTGAATCATTATGGTTTTGTGAGCTAAATGCTAATATCAGCATTCCGTATAGCTAACAGGAATGGTTCTAACATGCTGATGTGAAACAGGTATTGACTTGCAGACATGCTGTAATTTTCATTCTAATGGATGGAGTGCAGTCAGCACTGCAGATATTGACTCGCAAACTGAATTACTGATATATGAATCTTAGGTTTGAAAGTTCATTTCAGTTTGGATCTTAGTGTTTGGGATTGGCTCCCTTGTTTTCCTCCCACAGCCCAAGGTCATGCACGTTAAGTTAATATGAGATTCTATATAGTTGTCTTAGGTGTAAGTGTGGAGAGTTTTGAGTGTCTGATTTTGCCCTGTGATGGACTAGTGATCCACTGTGTGCCCAAAATCAGCTGGAATAGGCTTCAGTCCTCCTGTGGCTCTAAAAAAGATAAAGTGGTGAAAGCTGCTGGATGGATTAGCAAAGTGTGCCCAGTTCATCTTGTTGTAAACATTCATCTCTTTTTTAAGCAGTCATTTCAAAATCTGATATTGCAGTTCAGTCCAATCCATGACAGCTAGTAGGTGGTAGTCAATCCCATAAATGTATTGGGTTTTTGAAAATGTGGAGCCAATTTTTTTAACTGTTTCAACTAAAAAGTCAAACATTCTGAGATCTTATTCAAATTTTCAACTTATCCCAAAAAATAAGTAAACTTGTGTTTGGTAGATTATTTATTTGCTGTAACAATGCTTCTTGGCAATAAATCTTATACCTGGTACCTAATTGTCAGCACCTGGGGGTACCAGAAACTCAAAACAGGTGTCATTAGCAACAGCAAAATAAGCTGTTTGGCAGAGAAAATTTGGCAAATTTCTAATGTTCGCAATCCACATACTGAGCTCTACTGCTCATCCCACAAATGCATGTTCCTTACAAATGTGGCACCATTTAAAAGATAAATTAACACGCTTTCCAATGGGATAAGATTTATTGGTCATAAGAATTTTTACAACAAAGAAATAATCTTCCAAAACACAAATTTCCTTACTTTTTGTTCTAAGTTTAAATAGTTTACCTAAATCAAAATCCTAACTTAAAGAATCAGATAAACTTCTCTAGAATTCAATCTCAACAAGCCAGCCTTATGCATTAAGAGAAGAGAATTTATTAAGATTGTACCACTTAATTGGTTTTGCCAAATTACTGAAACAGAAATGTAGCACAAATAGTAGAAAGTTTGCTCTTTTGTTGTAACAATTCTTCATGGCAATAAATCTTATATCACTTAAAGAGTCCCTTATTTATATGGAAAACACATTTGTGGGTTGACATATTGAGTATGTGGGCTGCATACATGAAAACTTGCCAAATTTCATTTGCCAATGCCAACAGGTTATTCTGCTATTTACTCTAGTTTGGCATTGTTTATTGGGTTGTATGAATGAACTCTGAAGAAACAAAACATGTTGGCAATTTTATTCATTTCATTTATTCATTTATTGAGCAAGGGCTTCAAGAACATGTGGAAGAACCATACACAGCTACAACAGCCTGCTATGTCTTACTGACGCTTGCAACTCACCAGTTTGGGTTACACACTGGTGTGGGATGTCATCTCATTCTTCAATCAGCATTTGTTATAAGTCAGCCAGTGTGGTTGTGTTGCTCACTTTGGAATGAACAGCACACCCAAGCTGATCCTAGATGTGTTTAATGGGGTTGAAGTGTGGACTGCAGTGAGGCCAGTCCATCCTCTCCACTCCTACATCTGGAGGCTTTGGCAGGCTTTGTTATTTTGGAGGACAGAGTTTGGTCCGAAACTGTGGAGATATGAAATTACAGTTGGTTGTTCATTATTAGGTGCTCCTTATCAGGCGCCAATTAAGTACCTGAATGTCAGTGCTTGAGTTATCAGAAGGTTAAGACAAGAGTCAGTAGGAGAACAAGCTGTTTGGCATTAAAAGGATTTTCATGTGCGCAATTCACATACTGAACTCTGCTGCTCAACCCACAGATGCATTTTGCTTTCAAATGTGAGTCAATTTAAATCCAACAAATTTATTGCCAAGATGTATTTCTACAACAAACACACATTTTCCTACTTTTTGTGCAATATTTAGTTTTGTCACAGAGTGTCGTGGAAGGTTTTCTCATTAACTGTTATTGCAAGTATAGTTTTATAGCACATTTGTAAGATAAAAATCACAAGGTGTCTTTAAGTATTGTGTGATATGATACATTGATTGTATTGTACTAAAATTATAGAATGAATAAAAACGGAGAGAAAGACAAGTGGAAGAAAGTTAGTGAATCAGTCAGGTTTACTGCATGTGATGCTGGCCCATGTACCTATGACAAACCACAAAAGGCTGTCATTCTTTGCTGTATTGGGGCCAAGTGTAAGTGAATTGTGTGGGCCAGAACTAGGCCAGACAGATTTAGTTTTGTGGTCAGGGAAAAATTGGTGAACCACACCATGAAAATATGGGCAAAAGTTACTCAAGTCAGGTCAAAAAGGAGGTGATGATCCATGAATGGCAATATGGTTTAATGCCAAGAAACAGCACTGTAGATCAGAAGTTAAAGGGGAATCTGAGTATGTGAGAGAAGTGCAGAGATTGTACAAGGGCAGGGAAGAGGTGGTAAGATGTGTGGTAGTAGTGACAGAGTGGTGATGAACAGGTTGATAGATGAGTCCAGGAAGGAGTCCCCATGAATGATTATATTTGCAGATCTGTAGTGACAGTAGGCAGTAGGGGGAAGAGAGCCTGGAGAGGTGGAGATATGATGTAAAGAGAAGAGCAAACAAAGTAAATAGAAGCATGCTAAAGAGAGATAAAAACATGGATAATAATCTAAAGCTTGTGCTTTTACAACATTTAGCTTCTCTTGTCCAAAAATAAATTTTGGACCACTAAAACTGGACTCGCTTAAAAATGTTTGTCTTCTAACCCAAGGCTATTGAACTAAATTGCTCAGTGGGCCACAGCTACTGAAATCCAGTAAATAGGCTAGACAGCCATCAATTAAAAAAACAATAACAACAATATACAAAAAAACAGTCTACTTTAAGTTTTTTTTTATTTAAAGTCTTTTTATAATGAAAGAAATGTATATTAAATGAAATTAATAGAGGTATGTATTTGTCATTAAAGTCTTAAAAAACAAAAACATTTGCTGAACTCTTCTGCGAACCAGACTGAAGTCACCGGTTTAAAGGTGTAGGCCAACTCAAAGCCTTTTCAGGCAATTCTTTTGTTTTTAAAGGAAGTGTTGTATGTTCCTTACAAAATCATAGGTGTCAACAGGGATCAAATTCATCAAAGTTCAAACAGAGTACATGGCTTTTATTGTTGAGACAGATGCACAAATATCATGTGAATGCTTGCTTTGTGCTGAGATGTGAAATGATGTTATGCCTTGGTTTGTTGGCCAGGCACGGGTGAAAGCGGAAAAAGCACTTTCATTAAACAGATGAGGATCATTCATGGCCGGGGATACTCTGAGGAGGACAGGAGAAGCTTCACCAGACTGGTCTACCAGAACATCTTCACAGCTATGCAGGCTATGATCCAAGCCATGAACACGTTACAGATCCCCTTCAAATATGAACACAACAAGGTAGGCCTCGCAAATATTTTTCTGTTCCTTTTCCATCGCTGCTTCCCTCAGACAAATTGCGAAAGAGGTTCTTGCCACACATTGTCCCCACAGAAGCATGCGCAGCGTTTACTTAGAGAGCAGGCAGTGTTTATTACAGGGTTCTCAGGGGTGAAGTACTTCTGGTAACTTCCATTGTTTAGTTTTGCCATTGCGCTGTCAGAGACTTTTTGTCTGCTTAACAGAGCAGGTTGTCTTTTTGATGAACTTATGATGGCTCACTGCAGACTTGTAAAGACAGACAATTTCCCATTAATGGTACAAGAATTTGCACCTGTCACACCAAAGGCAGGAGCTCATTATTCTCTCATATTTGCTGCCCAACACAACTATCCCTCGATTAAACAGTTAGAGCTCCCGGTCTGGATGACACTTAGACAAAGGGGTTAAGTCTGAGTCAGCATGAGGGTTCCTTTTTTTTTTTTCGTAGTGTGAAGATGTGGCTCCGTGGAAGCTCAGAGGACTGAGGATGAATTTGTAATGCAGATGTCAGTTTGAAGGTGATGAAGGCCTTTTGATCATAATAGAGATCATTTTGAACACAAATATTAGTTTCTAATGTTTAAATCTATACTGTGTAGTTTTCACAAGTTAAACTTAATTCACTTGAATAAACATATGCTAGAAAAAATGCTAAGAATTCCTTGAATAAATGTCGTCACCTGGGATGGAGTTAAAATCGTTTTGGTCTAACCTTATAAATTTGTGTGATCTTATGTAATATTATGAAATCTGTTAGCACTCAAGGTATGCATTAAAGGTGAATCTCAGCTACTACCACGCCAGGCTTTAGCTCAGCATCTTTACATTGACTGAGTTATAGCCATTTTTATATTGGCTTAGGTCAATTAGCTGTGGCGGCCATCTTGAATTAAGTTGACTCCAAATGTTGATCAGTTCTAGTACATCCTCCAGTTTTTTTAGATAGACTTTTAACATAAAAAAAACAGTTTAAAAAGAATAAAACATTAGCTACTACCATACCAAATATTAGTTTAATATGTGCACAGTTGGCTGACTTACAGAGTTTTATGTGTTTGCTAAGGTTGCTTAGCTGTGGTGGCCATTTTGAATCAGATAAAAGTGATAGTTAATAAGCTGTAGATGTACTTCTACTACCTGCTTTCTGAGAGTCTCATCTTGGTCCATGAGATATTTTGCTAACACTGCAGACAAATAAACACATGCACTAGACGTGGGCACGAAAACATTATCATCCTTCAGAAGAGAACATTTATGAGTCCTTAGAGTGATTATAGATGAATGATGTGGGCAGCAATAACCTCCTGACTGAACAATCTGCTGCTTCCTGGGTTTGTTGTGTAGAAGGTGTTTATCAAGTCTAGCAGGTTGTGCAACCCTCATCTTTCTACTATCAACTCTAAGGGTTCCAAAGCATTTTCCAGCATTGTTAGGATTTTTTCCATTTTTTTAAATCTCTGTTTAAGATCCAGGTAACTACAAGCTCTGTCTCCACTAAAGACTTCAAGTTTATATTAGACATGTTGCTGCAAACGTTCAAGCTTCCTTCTTAAGTAGAGTCTCCCTTCTTGTAAACAGTGTCAGTGCTGCTTTTCCTGTCTAGTTTCTTCTTCAGGTGAGCGCCCAGCCATCTGTAGTCCATCACAGTGGCGATTCTTGCCCTGTTCTAAAACTTGAACTTAGCAACCTGAAAATAAAGCAAGTATAATTACTATTGTGTAAGGAACTTTTATTCTCAAACTTTAGATTCACCAAAATATTGGCTAAATTTGAAACTAGAAGCATTTATACAGTGCACACACCTCTGCCAGTCAATAACCTGTATCCGATGTGGTTAACACGCAAAAATCAGAGTTTTCTCTGGACATGAACGCATGACGTGCTCAGGTCCAATCAGCTGTTCCACGTTGGTCAAAGCAAAACTTTAGGAGCAGAGCCAGAATGGTTAAATGTAAACTCCAGTTAAAGTGGCAGGAAAAGAAAGAAAAGGTAGTCTGGCTGCAGCCTGACAACACTCAGGGAGATGGAGGATTTTTCATGGTTTGGGGGAAAAAAAAGGAGCCGAACCTGTCGATGTGTGTAATGGTAAGCTCTGCTAACAGCTGTTTAGCCGCTGTGGGGTACTTAAGATCATCATCTATCATGTTTAGTAGCTTGAAATTTTTATCGGGGACTCTAGTCCTTGAATAAAACTATTAACACAGAAATATAGAAATTTGGATGACCAAGACTACAGCCAAGGTGTGTCTACATTTATGTTTGACATCTACATTTCCTACGTCCTCCTAAAATGAAAGTTTTCTCCCTAAGATTATTTTCAGATTCTCATGTAAAAATCTACAATTTTCAATTTTACACAGAGACGTTTGAACAGTTTGTGTTGAGCTAAAAAAAAATTAGCTATATCCACAAAATGAATCCACAAACTATGGAGCTCTGTAAGGATCGGTTTACTCCACAGCTGTTTGTTAACTTTACCCTTAGCAGTTGGCCTGAAATTTCATAAAAGCCTTTTGACATTTTTTATTTTATCTAAGGTGTCATGCTAAAGGTAAGAACCAGAAGAAGTCAGCTGACACCCTGGTTTTCAACAAAACAGCCCCTGGTAGCATCTGGAAAAGTTTGAAAACGTTTAAATGATAAATGATCTGAAATTATATAGCGCTTTATCAAGCCCACTTGGACCCCCAAGTATTTTATAGTTACTGATAGGTATCTTAATGATAGACCTTAAATAAATAGAACCAGAGACAAAGGAATAAGTTTTCAGACAACTCTTTTGCAAAAGGAGAGGTCGAGAGCGC
>JARVJO010000140.1:5673371-5699874 GCA_031762555.1 Cynodonichthys magdalenae | reverse complement strand
CCATCATCGCTCCCAGGTAAAGGACAGTTGAGTGACAGGACAGGGGCACTTCAGGGGGCCAATCAGATTTCAGCTGGAGCCAATGCCCCTTTGGCCCCGCCCCTAGAACGGCCACTGATTTTAATAGTTTATTAATAGTAATATATTACTTGTATTGGGTCACCACAAACCAATGCTCCTTAAAGTCCCATTCTGAAAGACATTTAATTCATTATTTTTACTTTACTTTTTTTTTTTTGCTTAAACAAAAAACAAAAAAATCAAACATCTTTCTTCCAATGATTTCATGAGATAATTTGCCAACATCCACACAAGCACGGTCAAAGTCATCATCGTCCGCCAATCATTCTTGTATCGACGCAGCTGGCAGTTTGCGCATGCGCAGTGGCTGTCACGACTCGAACGCTGCTGCGGGTTTTTCCAGGTGAGAAAACATGGCGATGAAGGCGCTCAGAGGGATGGTGAACGGAGCCATGAGCGAGCTCTCCTCGGCCGTGAGCGGAAACAAACCGACGGCCAACGCTCCGAGCTCCGCCAGGGGCACCGCCGCCTTCCGGGAACACACCATGGCCGTGAGCCGGGATTACATCTCCCAGCCTCGCCTGAGTGAGTCTAATAAATAAAGACCCAAGGAGGAGGAGGAGGCAGGTCTCCATCAGTTCACATAGGATGCTGTGTTTCTTAATAATCAGGAGAAGATAAACAGGATGCGAGTCAGTGCAGAAACCTTATCAAAAGAACCGTCAAATACCGTCAGGTCCACCTGTCAGACAGCAGATAGGCCTAATTTGATTTATTCCTATAATTGTTACAGAAGATAAATCCAATGCAGGACTCCTGGGACTTTTTTTTTCTGTGACATACTGATGCTTCTTATATAAACTGTCAAGTTCAGGTTTTAACGTCAATTAAAGCAAGTAACACAGAAATACAAAGGTGTCTTCCATTATTTGCAGGGCTGGCCCAAAGGTTTTATGAGGCCCATGAGCAGAATTTGTGCTGAGGTCAACATCCCACCACCTCTGTACCATCTTATTTTTATTGTTCATGTCAACTCTAACACAGGGGTGGATAGTCTTTTTTTGTTTCTTTAGTTACACTGTTTTTTTAACTGACTTTAGTAAGTAAATCCTAGAAGTGTAGATGTTGCTTAAACCTCTGCATTGTGTATCAGTCTTCGTATTTTCTACTGTGAGCTGACATGACAATAACTCCAAAATCTCTCACCAACTCACCTTTCAATCTTTAATGCTGAAAGATTTTTCCTGAAAGCTGCTAAAGAAGCTGAAAATGTTTAATAGCAAAACTGTTAATGTGAGTTCAATTTGAACAGATGACTTTTGCTGAAAGTAGGAAAACCAGCAGAAACAAATGAACAGAAAGTGAAAAAGCTCACGTATGCAAACACTCAAGAGAAGTACAAAAAAGTTGTGATTTGTTGTAAAATATATTAGAAGCAGCCAAAATGAGCAGAACATAACTTAAAGGTAGCTGAAATCAGCACATAGATGCAGAAAAAGCACATTTGCTGAATTAAGCAGTAAATTCTATATATTATATTCTATATATTTATATATATCTATATTTCTTTAATGGGCACTCATAAGAACTGTTGTTCGAGAAGGAGTTGAAGTTTTTGTTATGTTTTGAAGATTGTTGTTTGAATTTATTTATTTTTGGAAAAAAGGGGCAGATATTAATAAGATTTTTTCTTCTTTCTGCTGCCTTTCATTTTATTTGTGATTTGTATTATTTGTTGTGTGTATATTATTTGTTTTTAAATGAAATGAATAAATAAAAAAAAATTAAAAATTATCACAAAAAAGGTGAATTTAGCTGAAAAAAGTTAAAATTAGCTGAAAATAGCTATAAAGTAGCCTAAATGCAAAACAGCTGAAATGAGCAGAAATCAGCTAAAAGAAGCATAAAAGCTTAAATCAGCAGTAGGAAGCCAATATGCTTAACCCTCTAAGGCCGTTTTAGCTCATTTTGAATTTAAAATATATTCACCTTGCCTTGTTTGGTATCATTATTCTCAGCACAGCCAAAATGTTGACTAAACTCTGTTCTCATCCTGTCTCCAAAACCCTCTCATGTTCTCCACAAGCGTACAGACAAACTGTTTTTATTGGCTGCTTTGGAAATGTAGTTCATTTCAGAAAATCGGAAAAATGGGTGTCATGTTGCATTCAAGCACTTCCTGGTCACAAAACGTTCATTGAATAAATGCATAAAAATGGTCACAAAAGTATCGCGAAAATGATTTATCATAAATCTGGTTTTATTTGGAAGTAAATAAAAAAACAATATAAAGACACTAGAGTTTGAAGTTTGTGCTGTCCATTTTTGTCACAGTAGCCCTTAAAGGTGTCATGTTGATGCCCGCTCTGGAGAGGGAATGGATCTTAGAGTGTAAAATGTTGAAATTAACAGAATAATAGCTGAAGGAGCAGAAAGATAGCTGAAAAAAACAGAAAAAAGCTGAACTTGGCAAACAAGAAGTTGAAGTGAGCTAAAATGAGCACAAAGTTTTAAAAAAGCAGAACAAGACGAAACAGTAAAATGTGCACTAAAGATTTATAAACAAGAATATTGAACATAACTCCATTTTCAATGAGAAAAAAAAAGTCTAAATAGCTGAAAATGTATACTAAATACTAAAAGTCATAGCACCCAGGGCATAAATGAGCTGAATGTTTTGATTTATGAATTGCTGAAATAGCACAAATAATTTAAAACAAAAATGTATGGAGGAAAAAATGATCATCTCAATGGTGTGAATGCTTTATAAACTTACACAGTTAACAGTCGTTGTTTTTGAGACTGTCGTTCAGAGGCTGCTGAAGTAAACACCTATTTGCTTTCAAAATAAAAGCATTGCAGAAACCGGTTTAATCTGTCCTTCTGTCTGTTTCCTCAGCCTATAAAACAGTATCTGGAGTCAACGGTCCGCTGGTGATTTTGGATCAGGTGAAGGTGAGCCTGACCTGTTGCTGTGCTCCTGTTTCACTCATAACAGTTACAGATTCTGTGGCTCACTGTGTTATATTCCTGAAGAAAAGGAAAGTGTGCTAGTTTTGGTCTTTGAACACATGCATTTGTTTAACATCATGTTGTGTTTCAATTGCATTTTAAGGATTACTTATGAAACAGCAACAAAATGTAATTTTGCTTTCTCTATATTCTTATTAAATACATGTATTTATTTAATACTTATTTCACCCCCAACAAAAAAGAGCTAAAAGCAAACAAATAAAAAAAAAACAGATTAGCTAAAAGACACTGACTGGTCTTTACCAAAGCTGACTGTACTCAGTCAAATTAAAAATATGACCTAATTGAATCCAGTTTAAAGCAGTCCAATTACAATCTCAGTTTAACTAAAAGCAGTTCAGTTAACTCAAACTTAATCCAGTGTGCAACCAAGACGTTTTCTCAATTTGTATTTTTGAATTAAATGGTTACACTTTAGCTCAATTTTGTGATCTCTACAAAATAAGTGTGGGCTCATTAAATCATCACATTCTCTTCACATTTCTGACAAATAAAAACACATAAGATTCAGTTTGGTGTCACTAACCCTTGTGGTCTTGCTGCACTTTTCCAGTTTCCAAAGTATGCTGAGATCGTCCATCTCACCCTGCCTGATGGTACCAAGAGGAGTGGACAGGTGCTGGAGGTCTGTGGTTCTAAAGCCGTGGTGCAGGTATGCTGTGTACACGAGTGTCAAAGAAACCTTTAACTTTTATTTTGTCATTGGCTCAGGTAAAGGGTAAATAAAACTGCCATTGTAGGTCTTTCATTTTAGTCTTTCTGCAAGTTGTTTTAAAAGCATAATATGACTGAATCATATAGATTTGAAAAGTTGCATCTGAACAACAAAAGCTTCTGGAACAATTTTGTTAGTGGAGATGTTTGGTCACAGTCAGCATGTTCTGTAAAATCCAAATATAGCACTTTAGCACAAATACATCAAACCAACTGCCAGACAGTGGTGAGGGTTGATGATTTAGGATTGTTTTGCAGCCACAGGACCTGACCACCTTGCTTTTCTTGAATCAATCATAAACTCCTCTGTATAGCTAAAGATTTTAGAGTTAAATGTGAGGTTGTCTGTCTGACAGCTGAAGCTTGGCTGGAAATGGGTCATCCAACAAAACAATGACACATACTGGACCAGCACATTTATAAAAGAATGGCTGAAAAATAGAAGAGTTACGTTGTACGTTGTTGCGATGATCTAAATTCCAGACTATAGGGAGTGCAATACGTCTCACAATGGGAGTACACATGCACAGCAAGATTTGAGCGCGCATGCAACAAAATTTGCAAAAGTGCACGGATCTGTCCTCCTGTGAATTTGACTTTCACACATGTAATGCTGCGTTCAAGGCTAGTGAAAAGCTGGGAAATCTTTTGTCACCAAATTTACTGCATTAGTGGGAAAAATATATATAGTAAATATTATATATAATAAAATATATATATATATTAAATAGTTATTTGTTGTTAACATTTCTGGAACACAGTAATGTCTATAAGTCTAAGTGCTGTAGGCTTTATGAGCTATAAGTCAGAAATCCATTTTTACCAATAACCCAGTAAATGTGGTAAAGCTCAAATTTTCCAGCTTTTCACCAGCCTTGAATGCAACATTAAACATGTGAAAATCTCCAAAGTCAAATTCACAAGCAAGCAGATGTGTGCGCTCGTGTGTGCAAATCTTGTTGCGTTGCATTTATGCGACAGAATTTTCTTCATAAGACCAACCTGACTGAAGCAACGTTGTAAATAAGAGTGAGGCACATGTCCACACTAAGGAATGAGAATTGATTTTTGTAATGTGGAGAATGATAAATTTAGGTTGTTACAACTAAAAATGAGTTTCATAAAAATGTAAACTGCAACACTCTAGAGTTCAAAAAAAGTAAATGCTTTGTGCTACTTTCAAGTTCAGTTTATTGATGATTTGCAAAATCTGCACAGGTGTTTGAAGGGACTTCTGGCATCGATGCCAAGAAGACCAGCTGTGAGTTCACAGGAGACATCTTACGGACACCTGTCTCCGAGGACATGTTGGGTACAGATCCGTTTTATCACCTCTGCTCTGCATACATTCAGTTTTATTCATATTGTGAAAATAAAACTGTACTAGTTGTTTGTCAGATCACAAACTGTGTGTTTGTTTGCAGGTCGTGTGTTTAATGGATCTGGTAAACCTATTGACAGAGGGCCAGCAGTCCTGGCTGAAGACTTCCTGGACATTATGGGTACATTAGTACCAAATTTTTGTTTTATGAGTTCTAGGGTGGACAAAACATTGCTTCTGGGATTATCTGGAATATATGTGATAATATCTAATTAGACATCTTTTTACTGTGTGTGTATTTTCTGACAGGCCAGCCTATCAACCCTCAGTGCCGTATTTACCCTGAGGAGATGATCCAGACTGGCATATCTGCCATTGATGGCATGAACAGCATCGCTAGGGGGCAGAAAATACCCATCTTCTCTGCTGCTGGACTGCCACACAATGAGGTACACAAATACTTACTGTATAAAATACATACTTGTACTTTTCTGTTGCATTCTGCTATGACTATAGTTCATTCTTTACTACTTTACCCTGACCATCAAAGCTTTGCACCTGAGTCAAAAGTCACAGGACAACCTTTTATTTCAGAAAGAAAAGAAAAAATGACATAACTGCAGGTGTGGCCCGTCCGTAAAACAAAATTCATTCACCCACAAAGTAGTTACTTAGCTTGCCATGTATTGGTTTGTTCTGTGTGTTTTTCAACTATTTTGACAATTTTAAATTCAAAATCAATATAACTCAAACCTTAACTGTAATTCTAGTCTTTCATACCAAAAAGATCTTTAAAATAATCTGAAAAAGGATGGATTGACAAAAAGACAGGGTCCAGTTTGTTTTTTTATTTTATATTCTTCATAAATAACTCCTTCAGTTTTTCAGCTCTTCAGATTTTTCTTCAGTTTAAACACTAAAAAAAGATAAATCATAAAAACCAGAGGCTCTGTTTCGATTTGAATGTCCAAGTAGATTTTTCCAGGTGCGGTCTAATCGCTGAAACAAAGCCAGTTAATTTCCTGTTGGCTCTGTTCAGTGGTATCTGACTCATCTTGGCTAAATTTAATAAATTAATCCAATGTGCCATTTTTTTAACTGGTCTGATTTAATTACACAGGGGAAAAAAATGTAAATATTATCTTTAATTACAATGAAAGTTGAACAAATGACCTTGCTCAGGTGTTTTTTGTTGAAAGTTTGTCTCATTTCCTGTTTCCCTTCTGCTCTTCAGATCGCGGCTCAGATCTGTCGGCAGGCAGGTTTGGTGAAGAAGTCCAAAGATGTGATGGACTACAGCGAGGACAACTTTGCTATAGTTTTTGCCGCCATGGGGGTGAGAAGGTTTTATTGTTCTGCACCAGAATTATACACACTGTCACAAATTGTTTCATGTTTTAATTCATTCATGGTTAATCTGTCAGCTATCCATTTGCTTTTTATTTCTTTCAAAATATGTGAAAATTTGTAGTTATGGATCATCCAAAAACTTTACATATGAAAGTGTATTTGTACTTCCATTATTGCTGCAGGAAAAACACCAAAAAGACAAATCACATTAAATATCTTTACACATCAACAACAGAACATTTTTAACTTTATTCTAACTCAGAATGTATGTAAGTTCTGTTGGTCAAACTTAATATACAGTAATAGAAAAAAAAATGATGTAGATTAAATAATAGAGGAAAAAAATAATTAGAAATAACTTATACTCCAAAAACATGCAGGTTAGGTTGCCTTCAGGACCGGGCCTCCCTTACCAAAGAGATCTGTGATTTCAGGCGGATTGGCCCGGTTGGCAATATTATTTGTAAATATTGCGTTGACAATATCAGGTGATATGTCTTTTTTTTTTCTTCACTTTCTAATCTGCACTTCCTACTCTGTGACCTACTTTGTGTCTGGTGTGTAAACAACTTGATATAAGAGTAAATTAAAAACTAAAGTGACTAAGAAAAAACAAATGGAATAAACCTTACTTTGGTTTTTTGTGTTTCTTCAATGACCACCGTCCACATCATTTTACTCTCATACATATAGTGACAGATAAAGAAATGCAACCCTCTCTCAGTTCAGGGTTTTACACATCAACATATAAATAATAACTAGAAAATTGCATTTCCTACGAAAATGCAAGTGTGAATGCCTGTTGCTGAAATCTGCTGAAATTAAGCTGAAAATATTTATTGGCAATAGTGTTAATGTGAGTTCAATTTGAAAAGCTGAAAGAAGAAAAAATTGCTTAACTTCGCAGAAAAATAGAAAAAAGGAGCAAAACTATATTTGAAAAAGCATAAAAAGCTAAAAGCTAAAATAGTTGAATTTAGCAGAAAGAAACTGTAAGAAACATAAACAATTCAAATTAGCAGAAAGAACCACAAAAATTAGCACAAGAAGAGCAAAAAAGGAGCAGAAATATAGCTGAAATTGTAGAAAGAAGCTAAAATTACCAAAAAAAAAGTAGCTAAAATTGATTTTAAAAGGACAAAACCAAAAGAAAACATGTAAGGTTTTGTAAAGTTTTAGAAACATTTTGAAGGGTTTTGAGGATGTTGAAAAAAGCTCCATTCATTTTTAATGGGAAAAAAGTAGCTGAAATAGCTTTGGCTAATATCTTGGATATTTTTTTTTCAGCTTCAGTATGTGATAGAGCTTGCTCTCAGCTACCAATACATCAGTTTTTATGTCAATATATCAAATACGGGCTGAGTAAAAGCCCTTTGAAACTAACTTTGGCGGACATCTTGGATTTCTTTTTCAGCTACTGTTTTTGATAGAGCTAAGCCTCAGCTGCTAAAACTCATTTTTAGCTCATTACATCAAAAATTGGCTGAATAAAAGTAATTTGAATTTAGCTTTGGTGGCCATCTTGGAAAAAAATTTTGGCTACTATTTGTGACAGAGCTTAATTTCAAATTAGCAGAAGGAATGAAAGTAAAAAAATAGCAGAGAAATAGCAGAAAGAAGTAGAATTTTAGCTGAAAAAAGCTAAAATTAGTAAAGAATTAGGTGAAATTTGCACAAGGGAGTGAAAAGGAGCAAAACCAGAACAAATTGTGTAAGGTTTTGTAAAGATTTAGAAACAATTTGAAGGATTTTAAGGTTGTTGAAAATAGCCTCAATCATTTTCAATGGGAAAAAAAATGGCTAAAAAGTTGAAAAAAGCTGAAAAAGTATAAATAGCTGAAATACCAAAAGTCGTAGCCAGAATGTCCTGAACGAGCTGAACGTTTTGATATATGAACTGTTGAAATAGCACAAAAATTGTGGAAGGAGATATGGTCCAAAAAACATACGGAAGGCAGGGTCTTATTTTAATCAGTGTGAATGCCTTCCAGCATTCACACTGATTAAAATAAGACCCTGTCACACGATAACGGTTTAGACAAGTTTTGCTGACTTATGAAATAAATTACTAATATAGGTTATTTGTTGATCTATTTGTTAGCATTAAATTATGTATATGGTTAAGAAGCTTGCAGTATTCTTTTATTCCATCTTCAGCTTAGACATCTTTAGTGTTAGAAAATATTTTCAGAAGTTACAATGTGACAGGGTCTATCAGTTTTTAAAAGGCAAAATGCAGAAGCAGTGTTTAAAAATGTGCTTTTGCATGACCACAACTGTTTCTTCTATCTTTGTAAAAGAAAACCTATTCTGTACAAAGTTTTGGTTTATTTTTACTCTGTTGAGATTTGCAGATATTTGCTTACTCACAGTCTACAGCAAAGCATTTAGATCAACTCAAACCTAAGGTTTACTGACGAGCATCTATTACATCTTATTTTTTGCTCAAAATTTATTTAAATTTTAATCTAGTGTTTTATGTTTTGTCTTACGTTTTCTTATAGAATATCCAAAATTGTCTTTTCTTTTCTTCTTTTACCAGGTTAACATGGAGACAGCCAGGTTTTTTAAGTCGGACTTTGAGGAGAACGGATCAATGGACAATGTTTGTCTGTTTCTTAACCTGGCCAACGATCCCACGTAAGAATCTTTACCAGACAAGAAATTTCAGCTTTATTTTGTACATAAGTACTATAAAGCACAACAAAACAGAAGTAACAAATATTTTTTGTTGCAGTCCTGTTCAGATGCCTCGATAGATCACTGAATAAGTCTTGTCAAATTAAAGCATTTCGATTTAATTTATATTAAATGAAAAAATGGGCAAACAAAAATTTAATTTCAAAGTAAGAGATCATTTAAATCATTAAAACGTTTTAAGTTTTTGCAAACAAAACTATTTTTTTTCTTCTTGTATTTATAGGATGATTAAAATCGGATTTGATTACATTGGGATTTTTTAAAAGTAAAAAAACAGTAAATTATGTTGTTTACACGTATTAATTATGTTAAAAACAACGTGAACATAGTACGTAGAGTGAAACTTGTTTCTTTTCGCAGCATTGAGCGAATAATTACGCCTCGTTTGGCTTTGACTTCAGCTGAGTACCTGGCCTATCAGTGTGAGAAGCACGTCCTCGTCATCCTCACAGATATGAGCTCCTACGCAGAGGCTCTTCGAGAGGTCAGCCATGTTTTCAGTTCATTTATCCTAAAATAAATGTTAAAAAAAAAAAAATTAAAATGATCTCCATGCTTTTTTGTAGGTATCTGCAGCCAGAGAGGAGGTACCAGGCCGCCGAGGTTTCCCTGGCTACATGTACACAGACCTGGCCACGATCTACGAGAGAGCTGGCAGAGTCGAGGGTCGCTGTGGCTCCATCACCCAGATCCCCATCCTCACCATGCCTAATGATGGTACACAATATTACAGCATTACACATGAACTGATTGTGCTGCAGAGTTGTTTTAACAAAGTGATTTTTGTCTTTCAGACATCACTCATCCTATTCCTGACCTGACTGGTTACATCACCGAGGGGCAGATTTATGTGGACAGACAGCTTCATAACAGACAGGTTATGAAGACATCATGACTCTGTCTCATCTAAAAAGGCTTTTATTATCTGTAAAATAGTCATAACTGTAGACAAGTTATACATTTGATCACTTTGACTTGATCAGTGTTTCTCAGGACTTGATTTAACCCTCCTGCTGTCCTTGGGTCAAAATGTTGGTTGGGCTGTTTTAACCCAAGGGCAGCAGGAGGGTTAAGATGGGTTCATTGTGACTCAGAGCTTGTTTTGAGTTTACCAAATTATGACTTAGAACATGAATTGAACAGACATATATAAGATATGTTTGACAAAAAACACCTGAACAGGATTTGTTGGTCTGTTTTACGATTTGAAACCTGACTAAGGAGCTGAATTTGAACTTGTCTTAAGAGATGTTTGTCAAATTTGAAGGTTAGTTTAGTCTTGATTTGGGAATTAACATCAGATATGTTCGTCGTGACTAAAGGATAAAAATTAGAGTCTTCACTTTGACCTTGTTTTTTTCAACTTGGAAATATTTTGCCTTGTCTTGAAATCGGACTTATTTTACAGTACATGTACATCTACAGCTGATTAACTTGATTCAAGATGGCCGCCACAGCATGACTTTGTCATTTTTTCTTCTCTTGATCAGATTTATCCCCCCATCAATGTGCTGCCATCTCTCTCTCGACTGATGAAATCGGCCATTGGGGAGGGAATGACGCGCAGAGACCACTCTGATGTTTCAAACCAGCTTGTAAGAATGGAGCTGCTTCTTCAAACTTGTGAAGACTTTTATCAACCCTGTATTGAATGGTTGTGTGTGTGTGTGTGTGTGTGTGTGTGTTTAGTATGCATGTTATGCCATAGGAAAGGATGTTCAGGCCATGAAGGCAGTGGTGGGAGAAGAGGCTCTTACTGCTGATGACCTGCTCTATTTGGAGTTCCTCACCAAGTTTGAGAAGAACTTCATCTCCCAAGGTGCAGTAGATTCATGCTGGTGTAGATTATCAGTCATCCACGACATGGTAAAAAAAAAAACAGGTTATATTCTGCAATTGAGGACTTTTCACCTTACATCTGGGAGTTTTCTCATTTCTAAACTAGAGTGTGGAATTGTCCTTCTCCAAACACAACATCCTGGTAGATTTTAAACCCAACAGGAACCGCAGACAGAGGCTGATTCATCCTAAGAACAGAACCTCAAACAAACTGAGCAGTGTGGTTAATGCAGTGAGGAATGTTCAGACCTCTACACTGGAGAGACTAAACAACTTCGCCACAGACTTAACACAGGAGAGACAGCTCTTCAGGACAAGACTTGACCAGGACCTGGTTGTGCACCTTCAAATTCTTGTAACTAAACATGGGCTGCGTGTGCTGCACTCCATTCAACTAGTTTATTTGTTCGTCAAGCCTTTTTACAACATTTTACAAGTTATGAAGTGTACGCCCACGCACCAACGTAAGCGTCAAGTATAAACACTTACACTGCATGCTCCGGTCCGCGCGCCTCAGCAGAGCCCTGCATGACACTCAAAAGTGCAACTATAACTGAGCCTTAATATGCATGTTTTTGGACTGGAGTACCCGGAGAAAACACGCACAAACACGAGGAGAACATTTAAATTCAACACAGAAAGACCCATGAGGCAGCATTGCTAACCACTGAGCCACTGGGTTGCCAAATATAATAGATTTCACATACAGTTTAAAAGCATAGAATTCCACACTCCAGTTTAGAATTGAGAAAGGAGTGGAAGAATGTTTCGTTTTTCTAATTTCTTAAAAGTTGCAGTAGATGTACATAGCAAATGTTTGCAAACATCCTAGTTCCAACACTGACTGGCAGCTCAACCCATCTCAGAGCAATCTGCCAACTTTTGACCAGAACTTTTGGCCTCAGACTTGTGATTGCTGACTCTGCTTCGAACAGCTTTACGTTTGGCTGCATCTGTGCTTGCTGTTGTTTAGTGTTGCAGAATTTATCAGAACCTATAATCTGCAAACAACACAGATGCAAGTGGTGTGTTGATCCATGAAATGAGGTTTTAATGAATTAGTTGGCTGTTTTGCATCAACCTTTCACTGTGTTGTTTCACTGATACAAATTAGACAAACTGGTTATTGCTTGTCTACTGACCTAAACTAAAACGTTTTAATGAAATCCTGAAAATCTGCTAAATTATCTTCTGTGAAAGTATTAAAGCAATTGTTGTTGAACTGTTGTGTGTGTTTGTTTGGGTACCCAGGTGCCTACGAGAACAGGACTGTGTTCGAGACGCTGGACATTGGATGGCAGCTCATGAGGATCTTTCCCAAAGAGATGCTGAAGAGGATCCCTCAGAGCACCTTGGCTGAGTTTTACCCCCGAGAAGCCAAACATTAGCTCAAACACACACGCTGCTTCCACTCATTTCAGTGAGACCTTGCGTACATACAGTGTAGGTGTTGTGATGCTGTAAATTTCCAGACACTCGTGGCTTTCCTGTGGCCTTTACAACAAACATTTACTGCATAGACCGAAGGCAGAAGAGACAGAAATACGCTCATGAGTTGGTGTTTGTTTACAATGGGGTTGTAAAGAAGCTCCCTGGAAAAAATGGAGGAAAACAATTTTGTTAAATCAAATATCTGTGAAGATGATGATAATGAAAACATCATGCCTTTATTTTGAAAATCATAAAACACCCAGGTTAGAGTTCAACTGAATCTCTGGTTTCCACAAACAAAATAAGTTGATATAAAGCTGGGCAGAGGAAAAGAAGTTTGTTAAAAAATTAAAAGCAACATCATAACTTATTAAGACATTAGGGGGACTTTCTATGTTATTTATTATTATTTATTATTGAATTTATTTTTAATGAAATGAATAAAAAAATTGAATTAAATTGAATTGAATATTAATCATTGCATGAAGTATTTGCTGTGGCCGGTGTTTTCTTCGTGTGCACTTTGTTGTTGCATTTAAAGTGGAACCCAGGGTCAAATGGAAACATCTGAGAGTCATCACTACAAAGTGTTGAGTTTAGCCATCAAGATTTTAACAAGTAATCTAAGGCAGTGTAAAGTCTTTTAGATAATAAAACATTCATTTTCCACACTTAGCATTATTCAACACTTGTATTCTTAGTCTTGCAGTCTATTAAAAACCCCAGCAAGAGAAGTTTTTGGACTTCTGTATGGATTAATCAAACAGCCCACATAGCAGACAGGTGTGGGCCAGTTCTTGGATGATTTTGTAACTCTTTATTGACTATGTTTTATAAAAAGGTATTTTTGTTAATCACGTATTTGACTATTAGCATCAGTACCCCAATTTGGTTGTGTGTTGATGGAGAGAGAAGTTTCTCCACATGTACTTTACAGATCCGAGCATAAGAATGTAGACAAACCTTATTTATAACACTACCAAATTTAATAGCAATGTCTTTTATTATTAACATCAGTATATTTGTGTTGAATCTAGGGTTTTCATTTACCCAGAATTCACAGGAAATTATCCCCCATAACATTGTCCTAAAATCTGGTTGTAGTGAAATTCATTCATTCATTAAAACTTTTTTTAAAAATCCTTGTACAGGAGTGATGCTGCAGAATAACAGGTTATTTCTTTATCACTGTAGCTCAATGCTTTAATATAGACACAGGTCTACAACTCTGCAAATCTATTTTTCTTGATATTTAGGCAAAAATTTTATTTTGTTATTAAAACAAATGTTCCTTACAGAGTTTCAGCTAATTTAAAGCTGTTATTTACTGAAAATGTTGATGTTTTAAGCAAAACTATTCAGGCTGATCATTCATCTAAAGAAGTAAGAGAAGCCTGGACTGGAAAGTGAGGGAGCAGGAACAGAATCAAACTTTAGATCCACAAAAGGTTATGATGCAGCCTCTAAAAAGAAAAAAAATCAAACAAACACCTGTTTCATCTGCTGATCAGAGGGACCAAGTTAAAGTTTAAAGTAGAAATGAAGCAAACATTTAATGAATCAAACAACATTTAGCTTTTTGAGCAGACATCTACATGAACCCAGGAAAGGAGGAGCCTGTTTGGATATGAGACATTCACATGGAGCAAACTCACACTGAAAGTTTTTTTTTCACATGCTTATGTTCTAATCACTTTGCTACATGAGTTAGCTTTCAGCTGTCTGAAGGTAAAAGATTTTGTTTGAGCTCATTCCAGTGGCACTTTTCAAGCCAGTCATGCCCATGAGGTGAAATTATATTAAAGATCATTTATGCTGTAATGACTTTATTGTGTGTCGTCTAATAGTTTATGATGTTTCTTTAGATTATTGTGCCAAACGCTTGACTTTGTGACGGTCTGTGTTTGTGTTTTCTGTGTAGGCGTCGGCTTCAAATCACTCATCAGCCTCTTCAGTATCTGTGAAATCTGTCTTTCTGTTTAAACAGTTTATTGGATATTACCTGGATGTATCCAACACGCATGCACAGTCGTCGAATGTTTACTGTTTGTGCCTCAATTATCATGTCATGTTTGGTAAAATAAAACAGCTGCCTCCTTCTTTTTGATCCACTATGATTTTTATTTTTATGAGCATTTTGCCACATATCCAAGATGTCTGGTAAATTTCTGTTACATGGTGATAAACACTGGTGTCAAGGCCAAATAAACAAGGCCATAGCAACACTTTTTAATTATGCTACTTTCATCCATTTTTGAGTACAAAAAGCCAAATAATTGTTTGTATTCTTCTTTAAACCCCTGATGTTTCAGGACCCAGTCCCGACCCTAAGTTTGGGAACCACTGCATTAGGGAATAAATTTAAATATGGTTCAGATTTATTAGTGATTTATAAGAACTTCCTGCTCCGAGTCAAAGCTTCAAACTTTGAATTCAATGCAAGCCTGCCCCATTTAATCTTGGCTTAAGTTTCTGATAACTTTTAATTCCAAATGCCTTTAATACAATACAAAAATCTTCAGTTTGTCAAGTAAAAATTTAAAGGAGTTTGTTAAAATGGAGCTTTTGTAAATTACAAAAAGTGCCTTTATTTCAAAATGGATGACCCATTGTAGACTTAATGTTATGAATCCAGGGGGTATTTTTGTAGGTTATGAAAAATTATTTGTACCTTCCCAATTTTCACAAGTCCCAATGAAAGAATGAAGAGGAGCAGAATTTAAATAGTTTTTCTAGGAGGCGCTGTTGATCTGTTATATCAGGCATGCACATTTTATTAATGCATGGCTGGATTAATATCATTTATGTACATTTTGGTGCAGATTAGTTGAAATGTAGCATTTATGAATTTGTCAAAATAAACAGTAGCTAAAAGGTCATGTGACCGTATTTACAATGATTTTATTCTCAAATCAGTTGGCACTCAGCTCGCCCCATGTCAGTCGTATGTAACACTCCACTGGATCTGCAAACAGGAGGCAATTCATTGAGTCACACAGAAGTTTTATGTTCTCCTGTGGGAAGTTGGTCCACAGCTGTTGTGAGCAGCAACAACAGGAAGAGGAAAACAAGGGGTGATCCTTGTTCAGATCTTTTTGATAATCAAAACATTGTATTTATATTCATTCAGGGAACTATCAACAAATATCTAGACAAGAAAATAAAAGAGGTCACAAAGTAATCTGAAGACTAAAGGTCAATATTACAGCATAAAATAGTTCAGCTCAATTAAGACTGGCAGTAAATCATTGTGCAGTTCTCCACATGACCACGGAGAGGTGCTGTTGCACTGTTTTAGTACAGCAGTGATCCTGCAGTTTATCAGACTCAACATCCGTCTGTCACACACTAATAGGAGTGTATTTGGAGGTTGGGGGGTGTTTGCATTTCACTCCACATCCAACCCCAATGATTCACAGCTCCTCTCAAATACCACCAGGTCATGCATGAAAGCTGAGCATCTAAAGATATGAGTCAACATTAGTTAAGTGCTGGCAGCAGCATCTGATATAAACCAATGTCTTCAGTTGAACTTCATAAAATATGAAAGCAGCACTTTAAACGTTTGTTATAACTGCAGTCACAAAGACACAAAGCTGCCTTCAAACAGCTCATACGTGCTTTTTGTTACATTTTTTGTTGAATTAGCAAAAGCTGAATGTGTTGCAACAACAAATGGAGCTATTCTTCAAGAAATCTTTAAAGAACAAAATAACATTAAATTTTTTTTAAAGGTGATGGTGTTTTTACTCATGTCTGTGCGTCTGTTTGTCTTTACAGTGTTAGCAACATTTCTCATGAACCAGAGGGTGGATATAATGAAAGGTTTAAAAGTGAATTCTTGCATGTACGTCCACAACTGATGAGCTTTTGAAGTTGTCATTCAAGATGGCCACCCCCACCTAAGCAACCTTAGCAATGAAAAAGACTCATACTCAACTCATACTTCAAAGTTATTTAATTCTTACATTTGCTAAAGGCAAATAGTTTTTTTTACACTGAGTGTCAACATCAAGCATCTTAATAATAAAAGCATTAGCCGATTAGCCACAGGTGAATCTTTGTTATTAGCGGCTGAGGGTTATTTCCCCTGGGAAAATGTTATTTAGCTCCTGCTTTCATCATATTCTGTATCAGTTTTTACGCAACACAGACACAGAATCTAAAACAAATAAAACCAAAACAGAAAAGGACAAATTACATTCAACTGACCTATATGACTACATCATATTGACTTTCAAATGTTAAGCCTTTTGACTTCAAAAGTTGTCGAGTTTTATTTGTCAGGTTAGTAAATGTTTCGTATGTCCCAGAAAAAAACAGATCACCGATGCACACTTCTATGAAACAGGGTAAAATGTCTCTAAATGTTGAATCTTTGCATCACCTGACATCTATCTTTTGACAAAAACCAACTTTTGGCAGACAGTAGCTTAGATATGAACCACAGAGTTTAAGGAGATAGTTTTCTATAAATCTCTTGGTATCAGAAAAAAGAACTCTTTAATGTGTTCTTAAATGTGGGAGCTTGAGAGAATATTATTTCCATTAATAGACCTAACTATTATGAAGATGTGAAATGAATGAAACAATTCATATTGTACAAGAAGTGGCCTCATCAAGTTAAGGTTACAGGAAATATGTATGAATAGAAAACTCTTTATTTTTTTTGTACATGTCTTTTTTTAAAACAAAGCCATACAAATGTAATAGTTTTTCTTTTGGCTGCTCCTGCAGAGGACTTGCATAAAATATTTAATAATTGTTTTACACCAAACACCCTTCCTGATTCAAGCTGAGGCACTGACAGTTCCAAAAGATGTAATAAACAATTTAATGTTGACGCCTTGTTGTGATCAAGGAGGAACTGGAAAACCACTGTGGTTGCATCAGAAACTCAGAGTGAGAGTAATTCAGAGAGGCACAAGTACATTCAGTTGGCCTCTAAGAAGCTTTGGTCCTGTCTCAAGCTGAGTTCCTCACCTAAGTGTGTACAAACTATTGAGGAATTACACTTCTCAACTTCCTCTGGAAAGTTTACTCCAGGGTGTGGGAAGAGAAGTTTTGACTGATGGTTGAACTTGAGATTCAGGAGAAACTGTGTGGTTTTTGTCCTGGCTCATAAACAGTGGACCCACCACAGACATACCACAAAACTATTTCAAAATCCCAACTTTTGGCATTGAGTAACAGTAAAAAAGAAAAATATATATTTTAGTAAGTAAAATGGCTTTTTTTGAAAATTGGAATCACTACATTCTGAGACAATTTTATGGAATCATGAGAAAAACACAGCACCATTAGTTCTTAGTTGCACCATCTTTGGCTTTTCTAATAGCTTGAATTCTCTGAGGTATGGACGTAACTAATGACAAACACTCATCAGTCTAACTAGCCAGATCAGCTTTGTATGTTGGAGCTTCATTGACCGTTTCTTTAACCATTTTCAATTGGATTGAGATCCTGACTGTTTGCAGGCCAACTCATTGACATACTGCTCAAGATGTTTGGTGAATGAGGCTAATGACTTCACTCTACAAGATGATAATGCAGCTTTATTCTTTTTTCATTTGATGGAATAAGAAAAGTGTCCAAAATTCAATGTAGACTTTGGTATTAAATGAAGATGTAAGTACAAATTGCAAGGTGGTAGTAAATGAACTGACTTGATTGCATATTTTAATCAAAGGTAGTTGGTAAGTAGTTAGTGGTTAGTTAATACTGGTGTAATTTTATGGATCAAACGCTGAAAAGTTTGGAACCTCTGCCTTTGTGCACATGTTTGCCATTGAAACATTTAATCACTGTTGGAGTTGAGTTGTGAGTAGATTTGCAAGGTTAATTCATCCTTTGAGTTCACAAACATTAAACAAATCACTGATTGCATGTTTAGCTGTAGTGGCAAATCTTTGTCTGTGGCATGTCTTTGCTGCTGCTTTGCTTCAGGACCTCCAGCAGGGATTTACAGTTAAGACTTGTGGGTTTTTAATCTCAGCTTCACCAGGTTGTAGGCGTTCACTTTCAGACATAATAAACAGGGTAAAAACTGACGCAGCATGGGCAAAGAGATTGTTTCTTTGTTCCAACCTTAATAAAGAAATGATGCCAAGATTTGAATGATTTCCCTCCTATAGGTAGACAACAAAGTCCATATTGGTTCATTTATTGTTAAATTGTTTGGATTATTTTCTTGTTCATTTACGTCACTGATAAACCAAGGTACCCTATGTCTCATATCATTAACTGAATTGAATTAAACATATTTTAAAGATGGAGCAGAGTATGAACGTGCGTGTGTACTTGTACAGGCAGACTGTCGGCCTCAGATATGACAGCACCTGCAGCGCAAAGCAGGAGGAAAAGAGAACTTATTTATAGTGGCAGAGCGGGTTGGAAAATGGTTATTTGATGTTTTTTTTAATTGTTTTTTAAAAGTCCTGCAGGATCTGACGTTAAATAAATTTGAAACGGAGTTTTTGAAAAAATTTGTAAAACTTGAAAAAATCTGTGAGATTGCTCTATATACATCTATACCTGCAAAATGGAGGAAAATCTATGTAAATTACGGACAATCCATACAACTTTACATGTATGGGTGTAAGCTGTAGAAATTAATGGAAGTCAATGCAATGTCCCCATAAAGATAGCTGTACTAGACCATGTGTGTACAGGAAGTTGGAGCAAAATTCACAAGAAATAAGCATTTTTTTCATAATTGACTTAACTTGACTGAATCATATTTCTGATTTCAGTGAACTGGATCACAGGTCACATAGTTTAAATGCTCTGCAGCCTGTGACCCAGGAAGATGAGACTTGTTTTACTGTGTTCAACATTATTTTCATGTAGAGTAAAAAACACATGTAGTCTTGAGTCACCTTTTCTGACCTTCACTTATTGGTGACCCCTGTTAAAGAAAATAAGATTTAGAGTTATTAAAGTCTTGAGATGTCTTCATTAGGTGTATCAGAATTGTCATTCAGGGCATGTGTTTGTTCTCCTGCTAGTGATACAGTCTTACAACCCTTGACAAGTGTTCTTTGGTACTGAAACGTTTTGCTTAAAAGTGCTCTGACTAGCTTAAGGCAGCCCCCTTCTACTGCTTGGAATTGTTTTGCGCAACATTTCTTTAAAAAAAGAGAAAGGATTCTCCAGTTTTCCTTGTCAGTTTTACTACAGCAAATGTTGGCAGCAGTGAGATTTCTTGTGTGGTTTCTGCACCTGAGCTGAGGTGAAACATTTTAGCCACACAGCATATCCAGAAAGTATTTACAGCGCTTTGCTTTTTCCACATTTTATGTTATAACCTTGTTCCAAAATGGAATTAATTATTTTTTCCTCTCAAAATTCTACACACACAACACCCCATAATGACAACATGAAATAAGTTTTTTTTTTTAAATTTGCCAATTTATTAAAAATAAAAAAAAGAACAAGAAATCACATGTACAGTATATAAGGATTAACAGTCTTTGCTAGGAAAGAAGTTCAACGTACAAGCCTGAATTATACACAGGAAACTGATTCAAAGTTAGACTTGAGTATTTAATTTCACATGCAGTGTTTGCTACAACCTCAAGTCTGAACCAAATGCTCAGGAAGTCAGATCTCTTGCAGTTTAAAACTACTGTATTGTGAAAGAGTGGTACCAAACAATATTCCCAAGGGCCCTGCATACTCCATCTGAAGCCACAAAATCGTTTCTCATTGATGCAGTTGCATGATGAAAATCGAGTTGAATCGATTTTGTTCGTAGAGCCCACCTCTTTGGGAAACAAGGCCTGGACCAAACTTTTTCTTACAGGCGAATGTGCTGAGAAGCTACATACATGTCAACCCCTTCGGCCGTTTACCTGCGTCGTCATTTTCAGAAAAATCATTTTTTTTTAAATGAAATTTATTCATTTCATTTAAAAAAAAACAAAACATTACATTACATACAACAAAACAATACAAATAAAATAAAATGAAAGGTAGCAGCAGAAGAAAAAATCTTATTTCTGCCCTTATTTTCAATAAATTTCACACAATAATAATCAAATAATAAAACAAAACAAAAATTCAACTCCTCAAACAGTAACTCTTACAATACAAATTAAACAATTACATATTTGTTTAACAATTTCACTTTGATTCTTTTTTTAAACAAATTTATTGAATCAATACTTTTATAATCATTTTCTAGATTTCCAAACAAAATGAAAAGTTCTGAGGAGCAGTTGTCCGCGGCACTCAGAATCTACATCCATCTCAGAAATGTTGTCAAATGGCCAAAAATGTATTCTGGAGATATTGCAGATATTGTGCATGAAGAAATCTGTCTACTGAAAAGTGTGGTGCTCTATCTGTAGGCACTTTAGTCAGGGAGGTGATCAAGATAAGTGAGGGGATGAGAGTATTTAGAAGTTTTGGGGCATATTGAATGCTTCGACCATCACAAGGTTCAAGATAACCAAGACCAAATAAGATCCAAACTGTAAACAAGTAAGAGTAAAAAATGTTTTATTTTGAAGGGGACAGGAAAAGATGTCTGTGATCATCTATAGACAACAGGAGTTGAAGATGGTAGGTTTTACAGATGAAAAGGATAAGGAAAGGATATCCCTTCAGAATGTTTCAAAATAGTTTTTTACAATCTCCTTTTGTGTTTCTAGGTTCCAGAGGAGGAGGTGGAAGATTCTGAGGCTCCAGGGGAGGTGACAGTAAGGCAGGTGAGCATTGAGAGGGTAGAGCAAACAGGTGTAGGACTAAAAGGCTTGGCTAATCGCTGTGTGTGTGTGTACTTGTTTTTGTTACCTATTTAGACTAGTTTCTGGTACCCACACCTACCTTGTCAAGACCAGTAGTACTAATGGGGACCAAAGACCAGTCCTAATATAGTGGAACTCCATTTTTGGGTTGGGGGTTCGGTTTAGGACTAAGCTGTGAATTGAGTTTAGGTTAGTTTTAGGGTCAGGTAGGAACCTGTGAGGTTAGTTTTAGGGTTGGTGGTCAGGGTTAGGCTGGAGAAATTACTGGAAATGAATGGAAGTCAATGAACGGTCCTAGAAATACAAACCTGTGTGTGTGTGTGTGTGTGTGCGTGTGTGCGTGTATGTGTGTGTGTGTCAGGAGGATATTCCAAGAGCTACTTGAGAGAAATTCACGACAGACACACAAAGGATCTTCAGATCAGGTAATCTTAGTACAAACTCTCTCTTTACAAGTTTGCATACAAACACATTTTATTCTGTGATTAACACAAAGGCTGTTCACTATGAGGACTAAACAAACCAACAGAAAATGCTGTCTCAGCCCAGGTGTCAGCACACATCTCTGGATGACAAACAGCTGAATGGAGCTGTCAGAGCATGAAAACCAAAACAAAACACTTTCCAGCTTAATCTAACCTGTTAAAACAACAAACAAAAACAGATTCCTCACATTTTTATTCTATTACAAAATGTTTTCAGCTGTTGGACATGTGGTAAATTGATTGTTGGTTGTTGGTGTTGCTTCTCAGTCATCCAAGACATGGTAAATCTAAATAAATAATAATAAAATTATTCAATAAAATGAAAACTGCTGGAATTCTGTGTTGTAGCTTAGAATAATTCGCTTTACTTTTTACAGTCTTTTGGGAACATAAAACAGATGCTAACATTAGCCTTAAAATACTGATTACTTAGCATTGAAGATCAGAATAAACCAGGTGAGAAGATGTAAATGGTATCTGGTGTTTTGAATTTATTCAGTTTATTTTGAGTGTGTATTTAGGTGGTAATTACTGGAAAATACACATTTGCCATTTTTTTATTTTTTTTAAAATACCTAGCTCTTACTGAAAGAAGGAAAGTAAAAATGCTAATTTTTGTAGGTTCTTGTGCGTTCGCCTGCCACTTTCCCGTTGTCCTGTCCGCCTGCAGTGGTGGATGACGAGGTGAGGCATGAGCCCAGGTCCTCAGAGACCTGCATGTAAATAACTCGGAGTCTTTGGGGATGGCGTTGTAGACGTTTTTGTAACCTGAGGTCAGCTGAGGGAGAACCACAAGTGGATATAGCTTTGCAATCAAAACAAACATTCAGATAACTGCTGGCTTTGTTATTATAATTTTTATTTAATTTTTAACATTTTTTTTGGTGGGGTGGTGTTAATTAGCTTGTTTTTGTATTGTTTTTTTTTTAAAGGTGAAGTAATTACGAGCCACTACTGTTAACACATGGAATCATTAAATTACCACAAAATAAAATATTTAAAAAGTCTAACAGGCATGGAGGGAAAAATAATTGGTAATCATTTTTTTACAAGATGTAGAATCTAAACAGTTTTCTCTGTGTTGCTTTCCCATTCTGACTGTGGATCTCCTAATTTTGTTTTTTTGCGTTTTTTCCTATTTGACATTGAGGATCACAATACTATCACAAAATTAGCATAAATGATTCACACTTTAGATATTATTTATACAATGAAACAGTGTGCTCTGTTGTTATTTGACAGTAATGTACAAAAATGAGATTAATAATATATTTGCTAACAGTCTTTTGTTTCAGTCTTTCTCTTTTCTCCTCCACCTCATAGAACAGGAATGTGAATGGATGACTATAAGACTGTGATGCTGATAAACAGTGGCAGGTTTGTGGCTTCTTTGTCTCTCTCTGCACTGCTTTGATTGCTCACAGTGACTGGCCCTCTGCCACCTCGGTGCTGTTTGTGTGCCACTGAAGGTGTGTCTCTGGACAGACACTGCTGGAAGTTGTTTGTGGCTTCTTGCAGCACTCGGTGGTGTTTGCTTCAGCATTGCTGCAGGGATTTCAAAGGTTTTATTTTGTGTGCATGCTCTCTCAGTGGGTATTATTTTTATAATTATTGTGATGTGCTGAAGTGGGAGTGTCAGAAATGGTACGAGGTTCTTAAAGAGACAGAGGCCAATTTCAAGGTATTTAGATAGGCTATGTATGACTCAGTATGGTAACACTTTTGTGTGGCTTCAACCTATACCATAAGGCCTGTGTTGTTCCAGTGAAGATCTGAATGTCAGTGGGGTCTTATAAAGCCATCGGAGTCATCATAGGGAATGAGGAGTAGCTGAAACCAATCTGTTGCCATCCAGTCAGGGCATTGCAGGGGTCAAGATGACAGATGCCACTGGGGTCATACTTCATGAGTAAGGTGTTTTGAGCCCCTTGGTAAGGGAAATCAGTCCCTGTACAATTGGAGTGAGAGACTAGTTCACATACCTAAGTCAGACTTCTTTTTAAGCCCCATCTCCACGAGCACGGTTCGACTCTACTCACTTCGGGTCGGGTCGGTTCGGCTCGGTGTGTCTCCACGGCAGTGTGTCCCTCACTCTGTGGGTGTGATTATGGGCGGGCCTTCCGCAGCGGCTTCAACTGTTGTTCCAAAAAAAAAAAAAAGCCACTGTGGTCTTACTGTTCGGACTTTACTCTTTATTTATTTTTTGCGGTTCTGTTTATAAGCGCTTGTGTAACCGTGGGCGGACAATTTGCTTAAAACCTCCCGGTTATCTGCTCAGCTTCATCTCCTTCACCTCTCTCCAGTGTTTACAAGCTCTGCCTTTCTCCAGATCGCCAAAAATGTTAGATGGTTTTCATGTCGTTGTATCGCGCCGCGCGCTCGTATTCCAAAACAAAAGCGTCTCTCTCCAGGAGGAAGTTTGCACAAGTTACACCTTTCCTCTGTCAATCAACCCCAGAGCTAATCCACGGGCAGAATTCTGCTGACGTCAAAAGCGTAAGCGTGCTGTACTCGCTTCTACCCACTTGGAACCACCGGCGAGGGGGTTCTAAAACAGCGCGGCTCGGCGCGGTTGAGCACGCTTGGAACCTAATGGAGATGCACGCGGCCGAGCCGACCCGAACTGGGTACAGGCGTGTCCGTGGACATGGGGCTTTAGTAAGTGTTGGATTATGTCATAGTTGCCCTTATAGTCATAACTTTCATGGACAGAATTCTAGGCACATCCAAGGGGTGGAGGACCACCAGATTGTTGATTCATGCAGATGATGTGGCCTTTTTTTGTCCTGGTCAAGTCAGGAACTCAACATCACTGAGACAGAGGCCATCGTCATCAACGGGAAAAAGATGGATTTCCAACTTAGAGTTTGGAATATTTTCAAGTATCTCAATATCTCGTTAACCCCTTAACCACCAATGTAATGCCCATGGTACATTCCCAGTATGTGGTTACTTCATCCCTGTTTATGGCCTACCAGGGACTGTGAATTTGCATAATAGACTGTTCAAATAATTTGATTGGTTGTCTTCTTTTGATTGATGCCTCTTTTGACTAACTGGGTTCATCTATAGACTCTCAAGAACCCAAAATGTGTGGCAAGCCCCTCATGTCCCACCTGTCTGTGGTACACATGATTGATTGGTTAGAATCGGCCAATCAGCTCTGAGCTACAGTACATTCTGACACCCCAGCTGTGTAGCCAATGAAGTTACCTTTTATTCAACATGCAGGTTTGGAAATTAAAAAGAAAAACTTAGTGTATTTTATCTTCAATAACTAAATACTAGTTACAGTTACAAAAATTATGACTGCTGAAGTTAAAAATTCAGATTGATAGCTTTACATAGAGACTAGGCTTGTGAATTTACTCCTAAGGGTTCAACAAGGGTTGTACTTAATACAATAGATACAATACTTAATTTAATTTGGGCTAGGGTTAGGGTTAGGCCTGCAGGTTAACAGGTTAACTAGTAGTAGTAAATGGTAAATGGTGGACCGTAGGGACTTCAAAGTGCTTTACACAGTCATTCACCCATGCACACACACATTCACACACTGATGGTGGTGAGCTACATTGTTGCCAAAGCTGTCCTGAGGCACACTGACAGAAGCAGGATGCCAACCACCAAGTGTCGTGCCCAAGGACACAACAACGGAGACGGATGGAACAGGGGATTGAATTACTGGTTACAGGACTAGTAACTAGAACCAGAGAACAAAGTAGGGTATTGATAGTCAGACTAGGACAGAATCTGCAATGATATGGATGATGTCATGATGAAGAGAAACCTGAGATAAAAGGCAAAGCTCACATTTTACCAATCAACCTATGTCCATCTCTTACAATGGTCATGACCTGGCTAATGACTGAAACCACCATGCTTCCTCTGTAAAATATCTGGACTCAGGGATAGGGGGAGGATTTTGACCATTCTTAGAGTAGAGCTGCTGCCTTTCTGCACTGATAAGAGCTTGAGTTGGTGACACCTAAGGATGCCTTCCATGAAAGGTGTTTAGATAGGTGTCACTAAAAAGAGACCTCAGGGCAGACTTAGGACTCTTTGGAAAGATCATACCTAATAGCTGACCTGGGATCAGATGAGATGAAGAAAGTACTGTAATTCAGTCATTGGTCCTATTAAAATTGGGGTGTGAAATTAATAGGTTTAATCAATTAAAATGTGTGTATGTGTGTATATGAGTAAAATCGTATTCAAACAGGCACATGACAAATGTTTGTGTTTCAATAGAAGGTCACTGAACTTGTTTCTTTACGTTTCGCCCTTATTCCAAAAAGCTGATTTAGTTCTGATCAGGTTGGGAGTTACAGGTTTATAAGTTGGTGTTATAACAGTTACACTAACAGGGATGTTAAGATCATAGAAGTCAGTGACCCACTCCTCCTTTCTGTGAGTCAGCATTTTTTATTTTCTGTTTTTAAGTGTTCATGTGTGCTTGCTGCTGTGCATGTAAGCAGAAAAAACCCTGCATCCATGAATGATTCTCAGTGTGCATTCATGCTAATTTTCTGCAAAAAGAGGTCCAAAGAACCCTTTAATTAGGCTCAAACTGGGACTATCTCATCCATTTTGTAATTCAGTATCACTCTTAATTATCTGTGGCATTATCATTTCAGTATGGAAGAGTGTGTGTGTGTGTGTGTGTGTCAGTAAGCACAAGAAAGGGTAGATAAACACATGCTTCCTGCACAGGAGCAGAATTATTTATGAGCTGTCACAATGTGTTCCCAAACACGTGACACATAATTGAAAGTAATGATGCCAGAATACTCTTGCATGTTTCCTTTATCTCTCTCTCTCTCTCTCTCTCTCTCTCTCTCTCTCTCTCTCTCTCGCGC
>JARVJO010000140.1:5590693-5609762 GCA_031762555.1 Cynodonichthys magdalenae | reverse complement strand
GGACACTGTAACTTTTCTTTATGCCAAATTTCCACCAGTAAATATTATTTTAGGAGGAGATTTTATATGGTTTGGTCTCTGGTGTTAATTGGAGTCTATATAAGTGATTAAATCGGGGGTCCAGGTGGTACCAGTTATTATGAGGTGATGGGAAATGATACTAGGTGTTGTAAAGAGTCCATTGATTGGGTCTGGATGGAAGGCACAGAAACTATGGGGTTCAAGGTTGTCTGGTGCACAATACAATGATCCTCTGTTGGTGTGGTTGGTCTTGGATGACCAGACCCATAACAACATGCATGCATACTATTGTGGTTCCAACATTTGGCCACTGTGACATCTATACATCCTACAAGTCGGAACATTGTACAGTACAACCACCTGGCTTCAGCAAACACACAGGGACTCCTCTAGCTGCTGGATAATGGGTCTATGAGACACCCTCTGTGTTTGGTTACCTCCATTCACTGTTTTGACTCTGTTCGATGACAATGTTACATTTCTATCTTTTGTTATTTAAGGTGCATCTTCTTGCAAATCAAATCTTTAACATACCCATCGTTGGTCTTCATGGAGACGAAATTACATCCAAGTCTTTTTGTTTGTCAGAGAGTGTATTTAGATTAAACATGAACAAAAATACATACTGCTGGAAGAGGATGTTGTGTTGAGGACACATTCCCAGAGACATACGAATGCTGTCCATGTCCGTGTGGATGTCCTTGCCGTAAATGGTGGCTGTCCCAGAGGTGGGCGGGAACATTCCTGTCAATATAGACCTGAGAAAAAGAGAAGATATACATGTAAATGTACTGTATGTACGCTTGTGAACACAGCATCCCTTTGAAACACGTACATGGTGGTGGTTTTTCCAGCTCCGTTGTGTCCCAGAAAGGCAGTAATCTGGCTCTCGTAGAAGTTGATGCTGAGGCCGTCCACAGCCGGCGTGGAGGAACCGCTGAACACTTTGACCAGGTTTTGAATGCAAACTCCCTTCACCAGATCTGCTGGCTCTGCCTCAAAGAAGGACTGTTCTGTAGACCACAACAAATCAGAGTTAATAGTGAATCTATGACATGTTGAACATATTTATATTTCTGTGAGAAAGTAGCAGTTTCCTAAAGTGATGAAATGTATGAAATCAAGCAACTGGAATGTCGTTTAGAGTAAAGAAAAAGGATCATTACTTATTAACTAGGCCTGAAACTGAGAGGGAAGTGGTGCCAACAAGTGCAAACACACACAAGGACGTTTAGTTTCCGCAGAGCTGAGACTCAGTCCTGGGATCAGCTGTTTGCTTGTGCTAATACTCTTTTTATGGGAAATATGTTGTTTGTTCATCTAATGAAAGTGTTGTAAGTAAATTACAAACAGAAAAAATAATTGTACCACGGTTGTCCTGGTTCTCCTGGTTGTCCTTCCCCAGCATCCGGTCATGGTGCTCACATGAGGGGGTCTCCTCCTTGGGTTTGGGTTGGACCTGATCTTCCTCCTCTGCTGTTTTCTGCAGCTCTCCTTGTTCCTTATTTACCAGGTTATCAAAGCCTTTTTTCTCCATCTTGTCATTACCTTTCAGAAACGGGACAAAACATTAAATGTTAAATAACCAAGTTTAGTTTTTTTTTCTTACAAATTCTTTCAATTCAATTTATATATTTTTTATCAAAGCAGCTGTATACTTTCTTTTACCTGAAGCGGGAGCGACACTGTTCAGCCAATAACAAGGCAAGAAGGGAAAATAAAATGGACGACCAATGCCATACTGTCCTGGGTTAACAAAAATAAAAATAAAACTTTTAAAATGTTTTGTTTTCATAAAAGAATGAACTTGTTTCTGTCCAGTTCACTGACCAGGGAAGACGTTGTCCAGGTACCAGGCTAGAACAGCGTACACCACCGAGTCCAGACCCATCATGCAGATGGAGGTGAGGAAGGAGAACTCGTCTCCCTCCAGGGGGCTGGTCTGGATGTTGTCCCACTGCAGACCCATGCCTTGCTCCTCGTACCGGGACAGATACTCCGTACCAAAACCAAATGCCACTTGGGACAGCAGACTCTGAGAAAACAAAAACAAGCCAACATAGAAGGATCTCAGAGTACACTTGGGGGATGACTCTCAGCTACTACCACACCAAATTTGAGCTCAATCTGTGTAAAATGGACTGAATTACAGTCATATTTGCTTTTGCCAAGATTGATCAGCTGTGGCGGCCATTTTGCAGCCCATTCAGGGAATGGATACTGATTTTATGATACTCTCATCCTAACTGAGAAAAATTACAAACATAAACAATATTCTGCAATTTTTTTGTCTTTTATCTCTTGTTTAACTTCTCACAATCAAATTAATGGATAAATTAATGTTTTTTTCTCATAAAACTAAGCAGATTTGACATAGATGGTAAACAATGGAGCCACCCACCACCAGGATCTTGGTATCTTTGGTGATGCGGTCCTGCCAGGCGAAGCAGAAGATGTGGGGCAGGTAGAGGCTGAAGTAGATGATGCCGCTGCAGGCTGCCGCTAGGTTAGCCTGGTTGAAGAAGACGCTCAGGAGGAAGCATTGCATGATGGTAGCTGTAGTGAAGGTGAGCAGAAACAGGAAGAGGATGACTGGGTTGCTGTAGTTCAGAATCCTTCCTCCCTGAAGCCAAGAAGAAAAAGAAGACAAAACTTTTTAAATTATTGTTTGTTTAGCAATTCAATTTTATCCTTATAGAAAGATCAGCGAAAAAGTTTTGAACCAGCACTGATGAGGGTTTGTTGTTGTTTTTTTGCACCATTAACAAAAAAGCATTCAGTGTTTGCATGTTATTCTCACCAACAGGCCCAGCTTTCTGACCCGTGTTCCCAAAATGATCATGAAAAATGATGTTTTTTTACACAGAAAGTCCACAAGAGGCCGCCTCAGCCCGTTGTGCTACCAGGCCTGATGCCTCCGAGGTTCTGTTACTGATTCCTGTTAATCACTGACAATTCTGTTCCTTCCTTCCTGCAGAACCCTGACATAGTTCTCATGATGTCACAGTATCCACAGTCCTTTCCTTAATCATTTACCTGGAAACATATACACCAAGTTAGCTATTAATATTAGCTCAGTTTCAATGAAAAAGTCTATTGATTGACATTAAGACAGGCTTCTTCTTGATATTTACAGTTATCCAAGTTTGAACAGTAATGGACAGAAGCAAATATTAGGCGTTCCTGATCAAATAATGGATGACTTACCAGGCGCCTAAATAAGAGAAGATAATAAAGTTTTCTCACCATGATGATGGCTGTCAGGAGGGCTGTGCTGGTACTCATCATAAGGAAGCTGTCAGTGAACCACGTGGACCAAATGACACCATTGGTGACCCCCATGGTCTTCAGGGTCTCCTTCAAGCGCAGCTCCTTCTCCAGAACGATGCTCTTCACCATCATGGACACGGAGTAGACCCAGGCCAGCACCATGAAGACGGGGAAGCAGCGGTTCAGAGTCAGCATGAAGCTGGAGGAAAAACAGAAGAGATGAGAAACAGAAGCTATTTACTGACTCATTGTACTGTTTGATTCCCACTCCTTCAGTGTGAAATACTGTGCAGTGTACTTTGGTCGATTTTGTCCTGATTAGAACATTTCTACTCACAGATCATCCACATAACAAGGGTAGGGCATCTGCTGCAGGTAAACACCCAAAGGCCACTCCTTCCCTGTCTGCGTCCTGATGATCCCGTGCTCTATGATGTCCTGAAGGTAAGCAAAGCCTCCCCAAATGTAACGGAGGTCATCCAAAGGGTCAGCTCTGGGGCCCGGGTCCCAGTACCTAAAACCCCACACATGTTCCGTAAAAAAACATGTTTCATCTTTAATTTAAACACCCATTTCTCTGGAGGTTGTATCAAACCTGTCTTTGACTTTGTTGGTGCGTTCCACGGTGTCGATATCCATACGGATCTTGAACTTAACGTGAGGGGGAACACTGGTGCTCCAGGGGTACATGTTGACGAAGACCAGACCCGCCCAGAACTTACCATCCTCCAGCAAGTCCAAGGCTCGATGGGTGACGGCGTCTTCGTCGGGCAGAGGCACGAATTTATCAAGAGTCAAACACTGGAAGATAAAGAATTAACAAGACGGAGAAAGAATAACTTTTATACACAAGTAGGATGGTAACATCTCATGATCAAGACAAGGCTAGCACATTTAGGACGCATTAGATCTACTGTAAAGAATGTCAGACTTTTTCCTTTAAATTAATGTTATTTAAGAAGCTTTTATTGTTCCACAGAACCCAACTTCAACAGGTCACATAATGCTCGCATTTGTTCTTTTGTATTTGACAGAAAAACATGCAAAATGTTAATAAAACCATCTTAAGTTTCTCCTTCAGGAGAGACACGAACATAATGAATAATTCATGACAAACCGTGGCTCTTTGTGTATTTTAGTTTGGGTAAAAGCGGTGGACTGACTGACAACCTGTGAAAAGCCCAGAAACACCAGCGTTTGCCCAAAACCCAAAGAACCTCACACTATGGCAGCGGTGTTTGTCTCGTCCCTGAAAAGCGTATGTGATAAAGCCATTCACTCTGATCCAAAAGAAATCTGTCCAAAACAGCTATTTACCACCCTCCCAAACCCAAAACACACACAAACACAATTTGCTGTACAAACACAGCCCTGCGTTGAAATTAATGATGCATTTTCACAATTTCACACATAACATGTCAAATAATAATTCACGTTTAAAAGCCCATCCTTTTGTTCACCTGGGTGAACGCCGACACCCCTGTTCGGTGGTGTCATCTGCATGTAGGCCCCCCCACCATTTGCTCAGGGTCATAATTGTCTCTTTATAAAGAACAGCCAACGGAGTGACAGCTGTATCTAATCAGCCTCTGTCGTTCCCTCTCTCCATCAAACTCAAGTGCTGTAAGCTTCAACTTGGGCGAAAACAACCCGCGCCAACCATTCATCCAGCCGAGTGCCCAGGTACGCCCCGTGTCAGCCCACCACTCCTTCAGCACTACAAGCCTCTCATTCTGATTAGCCTCTTTGGTGAAAAGGGGCAGTTTTAGCTTTTGTTTTAAACGTTTTCAATTCTCTGGCTTTTACAAATGCCCTTACAAGAAACGGCACTCTTTGTTTTCGTTTTAATCTCCGATCAATCACCGGTCAACAACTCTTTTGTAGCGCTGACTTAAGCCCACCTGAGGGGATTTCCACATATCTGGAATGGGGGGTACACGACGCAGAGCCAAAATCATTGCTTAGGTCCTCAAGTACCCTGGTACCAGGAAACCAAACCAAACAAATGCTGATTATTTATGCTGTCAGAGTTTTAAAAGAGAAAATGTAAAAACTCGTAGTCAGGGGCTGAGCCAGAGGGGTGGATCTTTGATTTTATTTGCATTTAGATTTTATTAAAGATTGTTCACTGACACTACTGTACTCTAAAGATTCTTTAGCTGTATAAGTTTAAAAATAGCTGAACTATAACTCTTTTTAAAATTAGCATTAGCATAAGGGGTTAGCTTAATTTGGGATTAGCATTGGTAATCGGCATGTGATCATCCTTATCAACTCCACAACAAATTTCATCTTATTAATGTTTAAAATGGCTGAATTATATGTTTTTAAAGTTAGCTGTGGTGGCCGTCTTGAATTTTTAATTAGTATTTGGAATTTGATAAATTCCTTTTTTAGCTACTTCTACACTAATCTTCAGCTTTGTATGTCTAAAAAAGGCTGAATAATAAGATGTGACTCATTTTCAACATGTTTTTGAATCATTCTTCTCTATCATCACTCAAAATTTCATCTCAATGTTTCTTAAAACAGCTGAATTAAAGCTATTTGGAATAAGCTGTGGTGGCCATCTTACATTTTCAAATGCAGAATGTTTTTCTTTATTAGTATGAGCCCTTTAAAAACATCTTGGCCACCCCCTGCCCAAAAGTGTAGCTCCGCCCCTTTTTAAAGATGAAACCAGCCTTTTTTTAAGGAATGCATGTTACCTGCACCTTGTATGCCAACATTTTAAACAAAAATCTGAGTTTTGCTATTTTTGTTTGATAAAGTTGATTAGCTGTGGATGTTACTTTTGAGGACCAACTTTAGATTTTTTTTTACCACTGGTCTAAAAGGTAATGCAATACAAATAAAGACATTTAAACCATTTAAGAGCTAAGTACCTTGGAGTCTCTTGACATTTACCTCAGCTGAACCCACACTGAATTCAGGCAATGCTGCAGAAACTTGGTTCATACAATGATCTTAGTCTAAAACTATAAAGCTCTACTTTTATAATTTTCCTTTGAACTGTAATCTTTAAAACGCGGTCGTAGAAATGTATGACTCCAAACCTTGAAACACTTTTGAGACATAGATAATATTGCTTTCTACAAGTAAAAAAAACTTTAAAAAGAACATCTTGTCATTGAGTAAACATCACTCACCTCCCCATACTGACTGAGCATGCGGATGACTCGGTCAGTGAGGTTGAAGATGTCTCGCCAGTCGAAATCGGGCACACCGTCCTCACGGTCCTCTGGTGGTCCGTTGTGCAGGAAGTTGAGAATGTGTTTGGAGGAAAATGGTGCCTCTTCCAGACTCCTGTCAATAAAATCCATCACAGACGGATTGCAGATAGTGTCCTGAAAAAAACAAAGACTAATGACAACCGATTGTTTACTGTAGTAAAACTTTAAGATATCATCATCTCCATTGGTATTTCTTTTTGTATTTGATGCCTTTTATTCTGCTTCACTCATCTTTATTTCCCAACTGCAAATTACAAAGCCCCCCACACCATGATGCTGCCACCACCATGCTTCACTGTGGTGTTCTCAGCATGATGGGTGGTATTAGGTGTTGTTTTTGTGAGCCAAAATGTTGAGTTTTAGTCTCATGTGACCACAGCACTCATCCAGTCATTTTGATCAAATGTTGAATATAACACGATGACTCTCAGCTACTACCACAACAAATTTTAGCTCAATATCTGTCAAATTGGATGAGTTATATCCATTTTTGTGTTGGCTAATGCTGACGAGTTGTGGTGGCCATCTTGAATTGGGTTGACTCAAATGGTCATAGATTCATTTGTTACCTTTTAAACCTTTGGATCATGAGATATTTTGCTAACAGACAAACAGACTAACTGTAAACAACCACAGAAACATGATGAAAGAACAAACAGCATGGAAAGATGAGCAGGGGCTTAAAAAAACGTACGTTAAATCAAGGATAATTTCTACAATGTTGAGAAAATTCAAAAAGCTTTAATAAAATAACCTCATTTATTATTTATTCGTTTCATATCATTTATTGTTCTTTTTTCATGTACAGAGCCCTGAGACAACGTATGTTGTGACTTGGCGCTATATAAATAAACTGAATTGAATTGAATTTTTGTGCCCTGGCGTGAACCTGAAGTGACTAAACACGACAACGCTCATGAATAAAATAGAAGTTTATCCATTAATAACTATTAAAAATGTATCTGACACATCTAAAACATATGTAGATATTTCTACTAAACATTTTATTTTGTTATTTTATTTTTTAATGTTTTTGTGTTCTAAAAAATAGTGGTGGGGCGGCGCCCTAGCGCCCTCTATTGACCAGCCGCCACTGTGTATGGTACACAAAGTTAACGTTTTTCTATTGTGGAAAAACCATTAGAAAAAATATAATTTTAAGTACTAACTTCCAATTTACAATCCACACAAAATATACAGGAAATCATAAGGTTATTTTAAATGTATCCTACAGTCTAACCAAATTACAGGTAATTATATTTTTTATAATATTTATTAGTAGTTTCTGCAGAGGAAAACTGATAAATATATGTTTCCAGTAGTTTTTGTAGAAGAATAATTTAATAATTTAACCTTAAAGTAAACTATTCAGAATGGTTAGGTTATTTTTCCTCTGAAAAAATACTGGAAAATATGTATTGCTAGTTTTTGGAAAACTATCAGTAAGTATAACATGATAAATACAAATGTAACATTTTTGCAACCCAGTAATGTCAATGTAAGTGTACGCGTTTTATTATACTGCAGGTATAATAATATAAAATAATTACCCAGTAAATGTGGCAATGTTTAGATTTCCCAGCTATTCACCAACCTTGAATGCAGCATTGTATGTATGAATGTCTCAAAAGTCAAATTCACAAATGAGCAGATCTATACACTTATGTTTACTCAAATCTTGTTGCGTGCGAGCACTACCTTTATGAGACAGGATTCTCTCCATAGAAAGTAACCAGCTAAGGTTTTACTGAGCTACAAAACTTACAAATACTGAAAAATAATTAATGACATCAATTTTGTATTCAAAGGCAAAACAACATCCATCCATCCATCCATCCATCCATCATCTATACCCGTTTCTTCCTTTCAGGGTCACGGGGGTCACTGGTGCCCATATCCAGCCGTGCAAAACAACATTTCAAAGTTATCTAATAGTTTTACTGTTTTAATGCAAAACTGCAACTACTTTGGTTAAAAAAAAGCTTATTTGCCGGAGTTAGTACAAACACCCCAGTGAGTCTGGTGACTAATATGAAGGCTTGAGTCATGAAATCACTGAGAGGCAACAGAACTCTGCTGTCTCTGTGCATTTGTCACTCTGCGTTTTTCTGAAAAGTATTGGCACAAGAACAGGAACACAACACCTAAGTTTGCAGAAAGACACAGTGAGCAGGGAGTCCATACTGATTGTGTCTCGCTGAGATGTTATCAGAGAGATGGCTGCCATTTCTCCCAGCTGACACCAGCATCTCATCTCGGTGAGGCGCTCAGTGTGTGTGTGTGTGTGTGTGTGTGTGTGTTCCAGCATGTGTTTCAGTGCACAGTGTGGGGGAGAATGACATTCTGTACCTGACAGTGATGATTACAGCTTGACAGGAATTTCAAAGGCAGGAAAACTGAAAGGAAAGCAGAACACAGAGTCAAAGAAAAGACACAAGAGGAAACGATGACAGAAGGAAAATGACTCCCGGTGAAGGGAAAGTATAGTGGGACTGACTGATGTGACCATAAGCTTTAATCAGAAGTAGTATCAGTAAGGAAGCAGACAAAATGTCAGCTGTCAAGAACACCCAGAAATGTGTTCTGATGGAGGACAAAGAAGCTCCAGAAGTGTTGGTGCAGCTTCGGTGAGCTGAACATCAGTGCCTCATTTCTCCTTTTCCAGCAAAAACAGCAAAAGTTGAAATAATGAACAACAATCTTATGTCATCATCTGTCTCAAGCTGATTGTGATGTGCAAAAGGTACCGATAATACAGAAAAAGAACTGAATAAAAAAATACACCCTAAACACACAAACCTTTCAGACACCACAGCAAACCCAGGGTACTAAAGGTACTGTTAGAGAACCAAGAACAGCTTTTAAGACAGACCCAAAACAATCCAATTCTGGGGGAAAAATCATGATAAATAAAGAAGAAAGACAAAACAGAACCAAACCAAAAAACAACTAACATTTTTCAAACCACTTACTTACGTATCAATATGGCAGTTTCAGCTCTGTACTTAACACTGAAGTGACATGCTATGTGTGTGTCATACTTTTTTTTTTTTAATTCAATCCCCAATGTGTTAAGAAAAGGTCTGGATCAATTCATCTTTCTGCCATATTGTACCTTTGTACCATTGGTCGTTTTGTATCTATAATTTTGAGTGCAAATAACAAACCGTTTGCCACAGGTGTCTTTGTACCTCTTACAGCCTACTTTTTGCATGCTTTTGTCTGTTTTGCACTCACCTCATCACCACACTGAAATTTATTATTATCTATACATTCATTATCTTTTATCAGCTTCATCCTTTCAGAGAAACGGGGGTCACTGGTGTCCATATTCAGGAGTCACAGTGCGAGGGGCAGGGTGCACAGGTCTCTGTCATCTGTGGTTTTATGTTTTGATTTTCTTAGTGTTTCCCTGTGTGCTCTCTGCCCTGCTGCCCCGCCCACACTCACCTGTTTCTTCTTGTGTCTTCCCCAGGTGTTTTCCATTGTCTCTTATTAGTGTCCCTTTATATTCAGTCTCTTGTCACTTTGTGTTTGTCTGTGCATTGTGCTGAGTCGTCAGCCTGTTAGTTGTTCATGTCCTTAAGAGATTTTGCCAAGCCAAGTTTTGTAAGTTTTGGAGCTGCCTCATCAGCATTTTGCTTTAATAAATCATTTTTGTTTCTGAATCTTGAATCCTGCCTGTGCCCTGGGTCTGTTTTGCACTCAACCTGACAGTCTCATGTCCATCACAGGGCCACATAGAGACAAACAACTATTCACTTTCTCACTCACACCTAGGGACAATTTAGAGTTACCAATTAACTTAACAGTCGTGTTTTTGTTTTGTGGGAGGAAACCAGAGGACCCGCAGAAAACTCCTACATGCACGGAGAGAACTCGTCAACTCTACCCAGAAAGGTTTTGAGCAGGGATTCAGTCCAGCAACCTTTTTACTGAGAGGCAACAGCTCTACCAACTGGGCCACCCTATAATAATAATAATTATTATTATTACTTAAGCAGTCTAAGTTGTACTATAAAGAGCATCCACTTCAGTATACGTGCACTGAATTTTCAGTCAGGTCTGAATTTTATGCACTCTGATTGAGCCGTTACACATGATTTTATGTACTGAAGTGTTCATTTTGAAATGTGTGCCTTATAACTGTGTCATGAAAACACTATTTTGGGTTGTATGACTTTTGTGATTTAGCATGCATATAAAAGCACATTACCATTATGGTGTTTAATACTGATCATGAAATAAAGCACAGTACGTACATACTGTGTGTATGTTGTGCATGTGGCTGTGAAGTGGTAATCATTTTGTACCCAGCTGGTACAAAATATCAACTGCTCATTACAAAATGGTTGTCAAATATAGAAGAGGGACAGATTGATCTTAAGGAATAAAGATTTAGTGGTGTCTTTAGATGCAGCAGAACTGCCATGTAGAATATGGTTCTGATCATAACCCTGTGCCAGGTCAATCTGTCCTTTACTCTCATTGAGCTCTGACAAAGGCTGCTTGGTGACTTTGTTTTTTCTAACTGCTAAAAAAGCCTTCTCTCATTATCAAACTCCTAATTGTTATAACAACAGACCAACTGCTTAAAATCCTGGATTTCTCAAAACTTTGTGATATAATAAATTTGATAAATACAGGAAGCTCTGTCTTCCTGTTTCATCAATTTCTGCACTTTTTCCTTGAATTTATATAACATATCCACCTGAGCCAAGCTAGAATATAATATATACCGTGTTTGTATATATTATTTGTATAGATTTCTAAGGTTTAAATTTCAAATGTGCCACAAAAAAAGTTTAGGTGGAAGTACACCTCTTCAGAAACACAAACACCAAACCACAAGAAGGACACTATCAAAAATGCCCAAGGACGTCCTGGCAGAAAGGACACACACTCATTACCATACAGTGTATAAATAGGGACAGTTCAGGTGCACTAGAGACAGTAAGGAAGGAGAGGGAATTGTTCAGGGCATGGTGGTGTTCCGTGGTTCAGTGTCTACATACGAATGTCTTCATCTGTGAGTGTGTGTGTTTGTGTTTTGTTATACAATAAGTAGTGACATAAATCTTTTTAATCACTTTCTGGGAACCTGCAGTCACACTGGGGGCAAAACAAGTCCCATAAAAGAAATGATGAGCAAGTCTGTCTGTGTGTGTTTGCTTTTGCATACATGAATAAGGGGCCTTTTGAAAAGCTCCAGAATGAGTCCTCCTGAGACTTCATCCTTCTGTCTCTGGCACCGTTGGTGGAGCTTTGGACTTACACTGGAGTAATGACTGCAGGGGACAGAGAAGCCGGGAGGAAGAGAGGCATAACACAAAAAGAGGACAAAAAGATGACAAAAACAGCAGAACCACTGCTGAAAAAAGATGTCCTTCTAATATTCTAAATGAATTAGTTATCTTAGCTGAATGTAGCATTTTTGCATCCTCTCTCTTGTATGGTTGTGCGATCCTCGGAGAGATGGGTACAGCTGATACCTTTGAGTTTCAGGAAATTAATATTTGGCAGCCTGTTCAGGTCCAATGAACATCTCCCATCTGCTTTCCCAGTTAGTCTGCGGGTGATGTGATGATGCTAAATGGTATTGGTTCGTCTCAAAATTCATGACTCACTTAATGATTACTGAAGAGAAACCAGGATGGCCATAGAGGGACGCCCAGATCTTTTATTGTCAGCGTTATTACAGCAGGACAAAGAAGCTGACACACATATGCACATAAAGGAATCTAATTACAACTACTGAGAGTGAACATGAGAAAATAAAAACACAAAGGGGGGTAGTTCAATGTACCACTAAGAATAAGCAATTGATCTAAAATTTATCATGGGATTAAATGTGAAAAAAGTAACAAATAAAGAAAATAGCAGTCTAGTTTTAGAAACAAGCTCACTTTGTTTTCCGGGGTACAATTAGATCTTTGAAGTCCCACTCTTTATTTGACAGAGCATCATGTATAATAATGAGATTGCATAACACTGACAATAAGGCTGTGGTTCAGACTTTTTTTTAAAAGGTCATGTTATTTAATTTTTTAACAGTTTTAGACTGGCTGTTGAGCTAGCTTTAAACAGGATTTTGAATATATATAAATATCTATAAGGGTTTTTTACAACCCCAATTAAAATAAAAGTTGGAGTAAAAATGCAATTTAAAACTAAAGGGAGGGATTTGCCTCTAAAACCCAAATTTTACTTACAATGGAACACAGAAAACATCTGTTCAAACTCCTTGCTTTTTAGAATAAAATAACATAATTTTATATTTGAAGGCAACAACACATGTTAAAAAAGACATGATCATGATTACCATTGTGAACCTTCTGCAGGGTTCATGCAGGGTCTTAAAAAGTCTAAAAAAATGTCTAAAATTTGAAAATCTAAATTTTAGGCCTAAAAAAGTCTTAAAAACGCCCAGATTTTCATCCAAAGTCTTAAATTTTATTTTGTCAAGTCTAAATTATTTTTACTTTCAATCATTCCCGAGAAGCGTCGGCTGCATAAATAAAAGATATAATAGAGTAAAGAAATAAAAGAGTAAAGCATAGTAATCAGAGGTGGACACGATCTGTCTTCATGAAGTGCTAAGTTTACTAAAGGTCTTTGTACACGTTTAACTACAAATCCTGTGATAACTACAGGTCAAAAATGGCACAGTTTACTTCCATGTTTTCGACCTCTTTGCCGCTACAACCCCCTGCATACAGTGGCTTATTCACCTGCCCAAAAAACAAAGAAGTTCAGTCATGTCCTCTGCTTGTGGTTTAAACATGGGAAAGTGTGTTATCAAGAAGACTTAGCTTGATATCAGTGATTTTTGCACTCGGTTGGAAGCGGTCCACAGCATTCAATATGAAGATCTCATAGATATGTCCATTTCATTAAAATAATTTAGTGTTCTTGCATTAAAATTAAATATTCTTTAGTAGCTAAATTGATAGCAATAAAAGTTTTCTATGTTAAAATTTCTGGGACTATTTGAATGTTTCTGTTAATGCGTTGGTTTGGTCTTAAATGTCATTCCTGATGATCTTAAAAGATCTTGAAAAGGTCTTGAATTTAACTTACTTAAACCTGCATGAACCGTTCTGTCAATGTCAGTGTGTAAACATCTAACTGAGGAGACCTGAGAGATGCGACTTGTCAGATGCAGGGAAAGACGTGGGGTGGAGATAACAGTGAACAGGGAAAAGAGGACAGGGAGAAGTGGGGACTTTATTTCTAGCAGCAGACCAGGTTTGGAGGTGGTTATTTAGTATTGTTTATTTATTTTTTGTCCTACAGGCTTTGAGACATAAAATCAATTTGAATCAAATTTTTTTTTAAATTGGAGAAACGTTGTGGACAGTCTGTACAACTTGACATGTACGTGTTGATTGTATGTTTTTATTTGATGTTTGGAGATTGTAGCAAAACAAGTTTACTTCAATGCATATTTGCACTGTGCATCATAGGAGTTACTAAACATTTTTTTGTTGCAAGACTTTTTCTCACTTGCACTTCCACATTTTTGAGTGGATTATCTTTGCTACTTTCACAGGCATGTCTGAAAAAAGCTATAAAATAACCTAAGTGGCAAAGCAACTGAATATTGTAAACCTTTCTCTTGCATTTTCAAGGTTTACTCTCAGCAGGCATTGCATTCCACCATGCTGCAGTTTTAGCATCATTGCTACTTTTTCCAGTAATAATTGAATTGTTATAATTGCCAAAATAAAAGAGCAAAAGGAAAACATTTTCTTCAAGTAAGTATCTAGAAATGGGTCAGTCTGTTTGTGCTGTTGAGCTAGCTGATGTGATTAACAATTGTGAGATGAAACATGAATAAAACAACATGTTTGACATTAGTTTGTAATGAAGAAGCTCCAGTAACGAGCCCTAAATTTCACTAACAACTGTTATGGGATATATATTAAAACACTCATGAGCGCTTTTACACTCTGCATTGCTACTATACCCGAAATGACAAAAACATGAATTAAATTGGTGTCATTTTTTTCCTTGCTGTAAAGCAATCTGCATCATTTGACTGAGATTTTATTTTATTTTTTTTCTGTCAGATCGTGTGTATTATGCTTCTAAATGGATCTTTCTGATCATGCTGGCACGCCAAAGAATACTTCTCTAATTAGCTCACAAATGTTTGTTTGTTGCCTTTTCGGAACTGTCACCTCCATGAGATGTTGGCACCTGTAACACAACTGCTGCAGTTAGACATCTGCTACACAGATGACTGTTTTGGTAATTAAACAGTTCTTAGTGGATAATTTTGCATTTTACAGTTTTTAGAAGGGAAATTTGTGAGGGGTTTTGCAGGTAATTAAAAAAATTAAAACAATAGATTTTTTTGTGCAGTAATAACTAAGAGCTGATGGTTGTAGTATAAATAATGGAGTGTTTTATTTTTTTACTATTTGATTCATAAAAAGTAATCATTTGCAAGCTGTTGGCACCTAATGTTTCCTCCAGAATTAGCTGTAATTTTTTGCAGCAGCTATTAAATAAGTATGTTTATATATTTGATGCACAGTTTGATCAAGATATGTACAAATACCAGACAAAAACAAAAGGAAATACAAATGCAAATAACAGATTTTTCTACCTAAGAAAGCCATCTTGGGTTTTGATCACATCTCTGAAAACTCGGCACAATTCTAACCCTTCAGTCATCTCATCCCTAAAAGGTCCTAAGGGGTTGGAGCGACTGAATTAGTCATGAGATGAATGATAGAACCATCCCTCCATTTCTCTTCTCCAGTAATCTTTGTGAAGCCTGGAGGTGGGCTTTTGGTTATTGTCTTGGTGCCTGACAAAGTTGGGACATATCAAATAATTACCTGAAGGTACAATATGACACTTGCAAGATGGAGTGATATTTGTGTTGTTTCAAGATAACTAACTTTGTGGCAAAACAACCTCATCAGATTTGAAAGTTGGGGGGTGGAATGGCTCAAGGAAAATAACAGCTGTCTGTCAATCAAAAGGGTCAAATGTTTGATTTCTGGCTTCTAAACTAGAGTTGTAGCCCCGCTGGTATATTTATAAGGGAAAATGAGTAACACCAGATCAAAAGGGAACTTTGTCCTTTCTGAAATTCTTCCCTTGTCCTTGTCTTACTTTCAAATCAGTGTATGGCCGTACCGCTCGTTTTTGGTTGACAGTGACCAAATTGGTCGTTGTCCTGTTCGTTTCTGTTTACATTGGCAGCTGTGGTGGAGTGGTTAGGGGAGTCGTCCAGGAACTGGAAGGTCACCGGTTCGATTCCCCATTCCAGCTGCCTCAGTTGTTGTGTCCTTGGGCAAGACACTTCACCCAACTTGCCTACTGATGGTGGTCAGAGGGTCCGGTGGCTCCGGTGCATGGCAGCCCCACCTCTGTCAGTGTGCCCTAGGGCAGCTGTGGCTGTAGCTTACTGCCATCAGTGTGTGTGAATGGGTGAATATCTGAAGTGTAAAGTGCCTTGGGGTCCATGTGGAGTTGATGAGGTGCTATATAAGTTCAAGCCATTTACCATTTACATTAATGTAAAACTGTTGTTTGTTTGTTTTATTACTTTTGGGCACTACAATTTATTTTCAGTGTATTCAGCAAGGGCTAACACCTGTTTTACCTCCTAAATCACTTGTCAGTGTCTGTTGTTAGGGATTTACATTTAAAAGTTTGCAGTCTTGCAGAAGAGTATAAATCAAAAGTTGCTTTCTGTGTGTGTGTTTTTGTGCACATTTGTACCTAAATGTTGTTACGTTTTAAAAACCTTTTCTAGAATAATCACCTGCCTTGTCAGGACCAGTAGTCCTGATCTGGACCTAAACCCGGTCCCAATATGGTGGAACCTCACTGGGGGATAAGTGTTAGGTATTAGGGCCAAGGTGTAAACTGAGAGGTGGTATGGGTTATAGTTGTGTACTGGTGAGATTCATAATTAGGCTAAAGAAATGAATGAAAGCCAATATAGTGTTCTGATAAACAGAAAAAAAAGTGTTTTAATTGTTTTGACACTGTGCTTTCTACTGCTTATTTCACATAAGGCATCACAAACTGATGGTTGTTTTTGAAAAACTTATTCTGAGCTTACAGATTTTATAAATTGTAAGTTTTCACTACATTGTTAAACTGGCCAACCAACTGGTGAACCAATATCTTATAATTTGCTCATGTTTTCTTACTTCTGTGTCTATGAAGTCACTGAAGATCAGAATATATTGTGTCTATGATTCAGTTGTCTTAATTACTTTGAGCATTGTTCTACTTTCTGGAAAGCAATCTTGTTGGCAACAGCTGTTAATCTGATGAATATGGAGATCAAGAATTTGAATTTGTGAAGAAAATGTTGTGAGTCCAGCTGCTAGAACAACAGCTGGCCTCACAACATGTATGTCAGTTGTTTTCATCAACACAATCACAGCCTAAAAAACAGAAATATTCAATAATGAATGTTTTTGAGACTAATACATGAGTGTAAATCCACATTTCGTCGGTCAGGTCACCAAGCAGAAAGCAGACACATGGTTGGAACTGTGATCAGAGACACAGCTTCAGTTCTGCCCATTAGAGAGCATGTTAAATACACAGCTGCAGCAAACTGGAGCATGACAGCTACACACAGCAAAGCATGTCACTTTGTCACCAGTCCTAGCCTCAAGAGATTTACTGCAAATCAGACACGCAACTTTCCCTCTAGTGGTGGAGAAAATACCTACATTGTTTGCTTCAGAAGTCCTGCAGAGGTGACGCTGGCTGCACCCCTCAGGTGCTTCCCCACTTCTGCCTGACTGAACCTTTTCTAAGTAATGTGTGGATGTGAATCACTTGTCCCTGTTACTGAAATGTCCAGTTTGTGTGTGTATGTAAACTTTATATAAACATTTGACAAAAATACAGTTAGAAACAGTGGTGCAGCAGGGCGGTGGGTGACTTTGGGGACATTGCATTTCAGGAGAATCGTTCCTTTAGCTGAATATTTGTTGGCCAAGCATCTCGGACTTGGGCTTGACATTTACAGCTCATCATATTCATGAGCGCAGCATGTTTAGATAATGTGTCTGGGCTTGAATATAACATCTTGTTCTGCTTCTACCTTTCTTTCACCGCTTCTTATTTTAAATGCCAACTGGCAGATTTTGCAGCACTGCTGGCTCTGCTCATTCTTTAACTCCTTCCAGAACTTCAACTCCCACCCAACACCCACCGCTTGTAAAGTTTGCGGAAGCTTATGAGATTGACGAGAAGGTAATAAAGTTACAGACATTGTGAAAACACCACACAAGCACAGATACTGAAGCTGTAAAATCACTATCAACCTCCTCTCTCCAACCTGGACACAATATATTCTTTATGTGTCTTCCTCTAGCTTCATAAAATAATTGTGGTTACCCCCTCCGTCACTTATGTAGTTTATGGAAAAAGAACGAACTCTCTGCAAACCCAAAGATTGGCATGGTGTCCTGAGGTCGTCCTGACGCATTGGCAGCTGAAAGATGGCATCGAAAAACCAAACGGCATTGTTATTATGTTCCAATGCCCCTCTAGCTAAATGCCTGAATGAGAGGGCGTGTCCAAACTTTTGACTGGTGTAGATAAAGTAAGTTCTCTATATTTTTGTGTGCTCCTCTCCACCAGACAAGACTAAACTAATATGACGATTTCTGTGGCCCTGCATCTAAACCTGCATGTGCAAATGCATATTAGTGTTAATTTGTGCCTTTGGATGGATGTCCACGCATTTCCTCGACAAACCCATATCATGAACAAAATTGACAATAAAAGCATATTTCTTTTTAGCTGCAGACATTTCTGCTCCAAAAAAGGGGATGCATTTGAATGTGACAAGAGAGGATATTCATTTGTAGCTTCTTAGCCTCCACAATAAGGTCATGCCTGCCAGAGCTCACTCTCTCTCTACCCTTCATTGTGAGGAGGCACATGCAGCTTGAGTTTATGTGGTTGAGCAAATCCCACCACTCAGTCAGCTTTATAAATATGTATTTAGAATGCTAAAGAATCTATTTGTCTGCCCTATATTAAATTTTTAAGTGAGAATAATCTGCAAACTATTAGGTAGAATGTAATCCTTCCTTATTCTCAGCTTTATGGAATCTATTCACACAGTTGACTGCAACTGCAGAGCAGGGTGAAGAAAGTGTTCTGGAGCGTAGTAATTTATCAGTGTGCGCCACACACCTGCTGAGAAACCACACACAGGAAAAAACGTGTGCACATATGTATGCATTTGTGTAAGGAAACATACACATCAATGACTGAGATGGCCTTTATGATACAATTTTATTTTCAACTTATTTATTTGTGATTATTCTGGTTTTTACTGATAGTCATGATAATCACACTGAGAAGAGTTCTCCTAACTAACCTAATGCTGATCAGTCTTTTCTGGTTGTTTGTTCTTGAGACTGTCTGTAGCGGTTGTTCACCTGTGTGATTTGCTGGTGTTGCTTTGAATGTTAGGTTTTTGTAGCAATAATACCCAAAATGAACCAACAACTGACAGCGACAGAGGAGGCGAACAACAAATGTAA
>JARVJO010000140.1:5532740-5546602 GCA_031762555.1 Cynodonichthys magdalenae | reverse complement strand
TATATAAGCAAACAAAAAAAGAATTGATCACACCAAACAATTAAGCCTCTGAATGATAATTTACACTTTATATGCAACCATGTTTTGCAACTTGCTTTTGAAACGAAACGTAAAAATATGGCGCTGCCTCTGTCCTCAACCCCTCAAGGTGTTTGACACCCTGTTGATCTAAAAAGACCTTGAGTTCCTTTTTTTTACTGGATTGCGCTTTTTTTTTTTTTTTTTTTAGATTTGCTTAATTTTATACCTCGAAAGGCCCCTTGAGAGGTCAAAGAAAAACATCAGAACACACTGATTGTCCGGAGAAGGAATTCTTAATTTACTTTTTAAAAATAAGAACCCCAGGCCCTGTCCCCAAAGTAACATTCTATTTATAAAGTACTTGTTGATTTAACAAAGTGATTAATTAAAATTAGAAATTGACAAAAAAAGAAAAAAAACAACACCAAAACTTCTAGTATTTCTTTATTTTTCAGCTGTGGGTGATAATGTTTTTACCTGTGTCTGTGTGTGTGGGAGTGTGTGTTTGTTCCGTCAACATAATGTGTTACAAATCACTGAACAGACTGTAATAAAAACTTTCAGAAACTAATCAGTGGATGAACATCTGCAACTGATTAGCTTTTAGTGTTAATCCCATAATGGCCACCATAGATAAACAAACAGAAAAACACTAAAATGAAATAAAACTCAGTCAAACTGACATTGAGCTCAACTTTGCTGTGGTAGCAGTTGAGACTCATCCCTAACACATAACCTGAGTGGTAATCTTGTGTGACCTGTCTAGATTTGACTCTGTCTGTTAGCAAAATATGTCATGTAACAGAATGGATTTGAATGAAACTTACACAAAATAATCACTTAGTATGTATCTACAACAGATTCAATTTTACAGTCAGGTTTGCTTAAAATATTGTCTCTTAGCAAAATATTTCACAAATTCTTCACCTCCTGTACATTTAGGCCTACATCTTTTCAAATCAAGATGGCCACCACAGCTAATTGATATTATAACCACAACATGGCTCCAATTTAGTCGGTTCTACAGATAATGAGCTAAATTTCAGCATCATTCATCCCCATAAAATATATATTGTAACTGTAGCATATTTTACAAGATTTCACAATAATGCGCAAAGTCACTTAAATACGGGGTGAGTCAAAAGTCACAGAACACCTTTTTTTCCTGAAACTAAAGGGAAAATGAAATATGTGACTACCCCAACAAGTAGGTGAGGGAGCTCATGTTTTAGGTTAAGTCCGGAACATGGCTGCCATCAATGCACTGTCCGTGGTGCTGAACAAAGACTCACTGTGATCAGCACCAGGGACACAGGGACAGTACACTGGGCTTTCTGTGTTGATGATGTTTGAACCACAAGAGATATTGCAATATCTGATTGTAGCAATCAGTTTCTGTGACAATTCTGGTATTATTTAATATGTTGAATAAACTACCTTCCCATTGGAAAATTTTGACTTTGATCCAATATGGTGGCTTTTAAGATGGCGGCCATATTTTGAACATAGTCTAAATCAGTGGTGGGCAATCCTGGTCCTCGAGGGCCCCTGCCCTGACTGTTTTACTTTTTTCCCTGCTCCAACACACCTGATTCAGTCACTGAATGACCTCTTCCAAGTTCTGCAGAAGTGTGATAATCAGCCATTCACTCCAATCAGGTGTGTTCGTGCAGACAAACAAGTAAAACATGCAGGGCTGCGGACCCCCGAGTACCAGAATTGCACATCCTTGGTTTAAAACATGGGCCCCCTCACTCATTACTTGCTGAGGTATTCAGATGTGTCATTTCTCTATTTTCTCTTAAATAAAATGATCTTCTGAGACTTTGGATTCACCCTGTTGTTATTTCAAGTTATTTACAAAGTTTGACTAAAACAAGTCAGCATAAGATGATTTCAGTTTAAATTTGGTGGAAAACAATGCATTCCTTCAAAGAAAGCTTGGCCTTTAATTCTGTAATTTCTCAGATATGTGAAGCGTCTGTGTTAGATCTGTTTGACTGCTTTATTCAAAGGTCCTCTTTGACCACAGTTTAAAGTGTTTTCTGCATAATTCACTGTAAGCCAAGGAAGAGATGCTCTCTGTGATATGATTTATGGTAATTGCTGATGATGACCAAACACTCATCAGTCAGTAGTTTGATCAGATTTCAGCATACAGTGTGATTGTGTACAAGCAGTGTGACAGTTGCATCATCTCCCGTGAACACAAACGTCCTCCAGTAAACCATTTAAGGGTTGTGTTGTGGCAGCAGCACAGTGCATCTGACATATGGCCTGAAGGCCTGAAACTGACTCATGGAACACCCTGGGGCCTTCAACCAAAATATTAAAAAGTTTATGTACAGCAGAACATTTATAAATCGAGTGTGAGGAAGGAACACAAACTCCTCATATATCCTCTTTATATTACACCCTGAGGAAGGGCTGGGGTCTGTTGGATATGTCAGATTCAGTATCTTTTTCCAAGCATGCAGTTTATAGAAAGTTTTCTTGATGGTCACATACGTAGCTGCAATGTGACATAAATGAACAGGTCTAGACTAGTTTAATTGTTGCATAAGACTAAATGTGTAATTAGAGGGCTGTATTCAGGGGAAAAGGGAACGTGTTAAGTGTAATAGAAGTGTTTGAGAGCTATAACAACACATAAATTATTACTTACAGCATGTTATAGCATTACTTAAGTGCTTTTGCTAACTATTGTGTGATAGAGTTCTGTGTCAGAGTGTCCTCTGTTAATGAATGCTGCACTTGAAACAATAATCTGGCCATTTTTGAAATAGTTTTCTGTCAAATAGTTATTTGCATTTTATCATTGGTGACATCACGGCATACAGATCAGCATATCTAGAAACAGGCAGATGTCTTCCTCCAGGCAAGGCTAATTAGCTAGCCAAACCAGGGCTTCTTTTAAATGATTTAAATGACTGAAATGATTTTATGATGAAAAGGGATGAAGGTACTTATTTATTTTGGTCAAACATCTTGAATGACTATTCAGAATTTGGAGATCTAGGGTGTATTCACACCAGGAAATTCCTTTGGTCCACTTGTTTGGTCCAGATTAAAAGCAGACTTTTTTATTTATTATTATTATTATTATTATTTGGTGAGGTTTGCATTCACATTGCGCTTTTATTGCAAGTGGACTATAATTTATAAACAAAGCAATGCAGGCGACGATCATTGCTCCCATTGGAAGGAAATGATGGGAGCTGTACAGATCACAGACAGAAAAAATTATGGTGCTGTTAATACAACTGCAATACCATTTATAATTTTAAAAGCATGATGTACTTTTAATTTTGGGACAGTTTTGGCAAATGTGTGCAGCAACCCAAAGGAGACCAGATGCTCCGCATGCCCTGACCCATAATGGCTCATTAATTGTTGCACAGTGTTAGCGTTAGCAACAGTGAAGAGCTAATTGTTACCATGATGCTTAGTAATTTTAGCTTATGAAGTCCAAAAAGATGCATGTTTCCTGTAGTTGGTTCGGTTTGAGGTGGGTCTGTATTCACACCAGAAGTGAACCGCACCAAAGTTAGTTTGGAAGCGGACTGAGACCACCCTCAGTCCAGTTGTTTGTTCTGCACCATAGAAGGTCCAGACCAATGGAGGAAACAAACTCTGGTTTGTTTAAAGTTGACCAAATGTGTCGGGTGTAAATACACTACATTAAAATGTGTTAGTACTTAAAGTATACCAGAGGTGTAATCATCAGCTACTACCCCAACAGTCTGCATAATATCTATAAAACTGACTAATTTAGAGCTAATCCTGTGTTGGGGTACAGATGCACAGGCAGTGATTACTTTCTGAAAGTTTCACTAACATCAAACTGGTGGAAACTCTGGTGAGGGAAACATTTTAAAAGGTAGACAAACATGGACAATTAACTCACTGCTGCCTTTGTGTGCACAGCTCTCTGCTCTTCTGACAACATTTGCTGTGTTGCACTCTCTCTTTTTCATTAACCATTGGTGTCAAGTGTTTGCAGTTGGACTCCAGAAATCCAAACATGTTTGACTGACTGCAGCTGAAGTCCAGTCAGGTCTATTATTCATACACACCAACAGAGTTTGTGCCAATTAGCCATGTGGACTGTCCCTGACTGGTGTAGACTTTGCCAAAATGGAAATCAGGGGTAAAATCTTGCCCCAAAAAAATCCTAAAAGACAGGGTTGATGTTAACTATTGTCAATGTCTAAAGTGAAACTACTTGTGTATTGCTCAAAATATGTGTTGGAGAAGCTCAGCTCCACACTAAATTTGAGCACAATATCCACTGTTAGAAGTTAAAGCAAATGGTGTGTTTTGTCATCAGATTTTTGCTCGTTGCATATAGAAGCTCATACACACAGACAAATGCAGGCAAAAACATTATTGCTGAGTCTTTGATGGTTAATAAGAAAGTGACCCACCAGCAGATTAGATCTTGCATAGAAACATGGGACATCTCTATCTGTAAAGGTTCTGGTAAATATAACTTTGTGAGTAGTATGGGGTTCATAAAAAAAAAACAATGCAGTAAGATCAGTGAATACTTGTGTACATTTTGTACATTTTTTTCCTGCTTGTGCCCATTCTTGATTTCCCCTCCTCTATTGGCTTCTTTCTCCTCCTCCTGGGTTCTTATCCAGCAGATATGCATTGTGTGGGTGACTGATGCTCCGAGTTTTTCTTCCAGGACTAGAGATTAAACTGATAGAGGCACCTTTAAACACAGCAACTTATCCCACAGATAACGGTGCTCTCCGAGTTTCAAGCTGTGCTTCGAATGTACAAAAAGATCGAGGGAGCCTCTGATTGCACCTCCAGAAACAAACAGAAAATCATCTGTGGAACGAATGACAAAACGGTGTTTTATTTATTTATTTTTAGTTTCTCCTTTCCTGTCCTTTGTAGAAAATGTCACCTTTAAACAACACAAACCTGCCCTGAAGCGGAGGCAGAGTAAAATTAAAGCTGGCCTTGATGTCGGAAACCAAAGTGGAGAGAAAAATGAGGCAGGCAAGAAGGAAGATGAAAAAGAACAAAGGAGGGTGAAGTGATGGAAAAGCATTGCTGTTCCACTTGTTTAATGGCAGTAACTCCACTCTGAACCCCCCGTGAGCCACAAACTTTCTTGTTTTTTAGAAAAATGATTGCGGTCAGTAGAGTAAGTCAGTTGTGAGGGGAAGTATTGGCTTTATATATGCACATAATCTAACTCTGATCAATGACCAGACAGAGGAAATAAAAGAAACAAAACACACTCCTCTGTTGAACATTCAGCTCAGCCAAACACATTTGAATTCTCTTCTTTTCATTCTTCATCAGAAACCAAAGTGTACCGTTTCCAACAAGATCAGCTGGATGGATGGATTAAAATTCTCCTGGAGGTGGTTCTGGATTTTTTTCTTTCAAATATTTACAGCATCAACATTTGAAAAAACAAATATAAATAGAATCTCTATGCTCGGTGGTGGATAACCTCCTGCAGCTTGCACAGATTCTCTAACACAACAGGATTTTAAAAAACAGGTTTCCTCAAGCAGAAGATGCAGAATGTGATTCGTGGCTTTATTTTGTCCTATTGTTTAGCTAGATTGTCATAAAATAAATAAAATGGTTTTTGCTTCCTTTAAGATGAACTGTAATATCAGTTTGTCTTAAAGGAAATATATACATAGAGCCTTCACTCAAAAAACAAATTGTTGGATTTACTTAACTCAGTTATGTCAACAATTTCCACTTAACTGAGTTGAGTAAGTCCAACGTAACTTTCACAATTTATTTCAATGTAATTGTGCAAGGTGCTTTAGATTTACTCAACTCAGTTAGTTTAGTGGAAATTGTTGACATAACTTGGTTAAGTAAATCCAACAATCTGTTTTTTGAGTGTTTTCTCTCCAGGGTAGCCTGAGGGTTTTGTTTTTACTGAATGCTTTCACAATGAATTTCAGAAAGTGGACTAAATCAAACCAAAGAACCTGAAGAATGTCACACAGTTACAGCAGCTGACCGTGGAAGAAAAAAGCATTGAAAAAAAACCCTGGTCCTCAAATGGTTAAGATCATAAACAGAAATCTATCCCCTTCAGCCAGGTTAAAAACAAACAATGGAGCAACACCAAATGTATGCAGTCCTGAGGTTTCTGTTTTTACTTTAGTATTCACACCTAATTGCTTTAACACAAGTAGTGCACTGCACCCAGTGTCACTTCCTCTCTTCGGTTTGCTGGAAAATCAGTTTATATTTCACACTGCAAGCAAACAGCACTCAGCTTCACTTGTAAGTGCACCAAAAACACATTTCTAGAGTGTACTTGTTTGGTCTGCACCAGAGTTTGAATGAGCTTTTCTGCTTTTTCCTTTTCCTTCTTTCTTTGCCCGGTTCCAGGAAAGACAGGGTTGCAGGAGTCCAAGAGAGGTAAGTGTTGCAGAGATCAAGTGGGCAGGCAGGATGAACCCTCTGACAGGTTGGCAGAGATGACTTCTTATATTGAGAAGGGTTTCCATAAAACAGATCATGCAGAGAATACCCCAATGAAGCTTCAGAACTTTGAACAGGACACTCAAAGGAATCTGCAAGGAGGTAAGGTTAACATAATAAAAACAAAACTCACTAGACAGGGGCACCACCAGGGGGGCTATGCCCCCCCACACACATACACTTGTTGCCCCCTCACCTTTAAAATAAAATTGGTTTAGACCCACCACATTTACCATAAAATATTAGTTCATCCAGTGCTGTGTCTGACAAGTTCATTCAACTTGATTGATAGGAGAATGCTCATACCAGGTGTTTACTTATGTAAGTAAAAGTAGATGTTTACCAACCTGTTAAAATACACCAGAATGCAGGTAATAGCATCCATTTCATTCAGAATATTATAAGGGAGACCCCCAGACTCCCCACTAATCTGTCCCTTCCAACATTACAAATACTTCTGATGCCTCTGAAAAAGCCTGATGTAAGAACAATGTATCATATTCGGCATGTAAAGATACAGAACAAATTAAAACTGGACTGTTGTGGAAATCCAAATAATTTCTGTTCTTGTTTCTGATCTCTGGATGTCATATAATCAGTAATATATCTGTAAAATAACAAACTGAACTACATCTGTTGGCAAATCATTGCCTCTTATACTGCCATAGTTTTCAAATTTTCATTTAAGAACTACAGCATCATAGATTTTCTGTTATGAATTTAAGTTTAAGTGTGCCACCCCTGGTTTTTCAATGCCCCCATCGAAGGAAAAATCTGCAAGCACCACTTTCACGAGGAAAATACAGGAAAGTAAAACATGAACAATCACCAAGTTACCGATCCTATGAAGAGTGTGGCCCTACTCAACCTGAAGTACCAGATGTAGCCAGCATCAGAAACAGCTGTGAGTGAAAGCAATCATCACCGCCCAGGTGGAAAACCTGCAACACAGAGATGGGCGGGGGAGGCTGGAACAGGCTGAAGTTGTCATGGAAAACTTAACTATTCTTTGTCACTGTTGGAGTCAATTTAATTCAAGACAATCGCCACAGCTAATCAACATTATCCATCACAAAAAGGGGTTTAATTCTTTCAATTTTAGATATTGAGCTAAAATTTGATAAGGTAGTGGCTGAATGTCATTCTGAACACATTCTGAGGGTCTAAAAGTCAGACATTCCTTCAAGAAATGTTTGGATTTCCTTAAAAATGTATCAAAAATAAACTGACCAAATACACTTAGTACTTCCTTGGGAATAAAAGTATAATTAACAGGTGCTGCAGATTATCAGATTTAGGTTTAAAACAGACTGTTCAATTTATTAAAACCTTAAGGTTTGTATTTAGCTTGCAGCTTGCCTGCTTATCTCCTGTTCTACCATGTGCAACCTAGCATAACATCAATATGGCTAAAATGTAATAATCAACTAGAGCAAAATAGGTAAATGTCTCAGTTTTACAATAAACATCAAAATGATGTATGGTAATTTCAGATGGGAATGAAGTAATTCATCTTCAAAACAAACAACAGCTGCAAAAAATGCTGCACAGATGTCTAAAAGAAGCATCTGAGTCCACAGATCACCAGCTAAGAGTAACAAAATTGATAACAGCAGAAAAACATGTAAGTGATGTATATAAAATTACAGAGCATGAACATATTTTATACAAATCCATGATCACTATATAAATATAAAACTAAAAACAGCAGGTCCTCGTTAGCTTTAAGGCTAATTAAATAGCTAATGGTTTGTTTTCCTGTAGTATCAGGTTTTGTCTTCATCATTTTGGGGATTTTGCTGCACAATTTTAAAAATGTTTGAACTGTCAGTGACCTGGGGTTAATTTTGCACAATAATTCAAAGAAACTAAATGTATAATTTTAGAAAGTTCATAAACTGCATTAGCATTTCTTAAAGGGCCAATATTATGTGTTTCTCAGGCATAGAGTTCAATTCAATACCATAATAAAGAAACTGTCACCTTCAGTTGTTATGAAAATGCTGTTTATATGTATAAATCAAAAATAAATTTGATTTTGCATCATCACCATTTCTAAACTCTTTGAAATTGGCCTCTGTCTCTTTAAAAACCTCCTACTGCTCATGTCACGCCCATTTTTGCAGGTCATCACAACAGCTTCATGCCTTGTAAAACCTGCAATGTTGTAGCATATTTTGTTGTAATAATAATAAAAAAAGCAGCAATATTATACAATATCAGTTTTGGAAAACGGTGACGTTTCAGCTTGGTAAGATATCTCCCAGTCATCCTTAAACACAGACACATCAATGTTCAGCTAATTTATTTCCTATTAAAATGTGGTGTAAGCCAACTAAAGAGCACAGATAGTAATATTAGTTATGAATGCTAATCGTAGATCACAGGTGAATCAAAGAACCTAATAAAACAATGTGAGTTGTTTTTCAGCTTACCTGCGCACAACTGTTTTTGAATGTTGGAATTGCATCGTCTTTTAATGATAATCTTGTTATTAATCCACTGTTAAAGCAAATTAGCCCCTTTTATTCAGAAAGCTATCATCCGTAAAGTGTCTCGCACAAATATATAAATAAATATTTTTTTTTCCTCGGAGGGTTACTTCTAAAAATTAAACCAAACCATTTCTTAAGAACCATGTCATCCATGGGAAGCTTAAAAAGTGGTTAGTCCTTTAGTAATCCATTTCCTCAAGGGCATTTTTTAATCCAAAAAGGACTGGAGTGAGTATTACCCGATCCAGTATTACGAGCTCAGCAGACACACATGAATGGATTCACTAGTTGTTTGCTAGTTGTTGCTGCCGATAGCCTGCAGGAGTCACAGGGGAGGTGTGCTCTGTGATGAGGAAGCTCAGCTTGGAGACACAGCCAAGAGGAGGAGCTGCACCTAAAAGGTGGTTCTATGCCCAACCAGCCGTTTTTGCTCTACTGAATGACTGCATCCCAACATTCACAAACAGAAATGAATGAATCAAAGCAATACTCTGTGTATGTTTTTGATGATGAAAGGATGTTAAAAAATGATATGAAGCTTAAAGAAGTTGATTTTACATGATATTGCCTCTTTAAATAAACAAAGATATAGGTGTCTCAAATCTTGCCTTTTTTCTTTAGAATTTTTAAGTGATTGTTTTGTCTGGTTAGAATTAAGTGATTTTTATGCCCTTTACAAAACAACTTTGGAATATATAAACATAAGCCATTGCCTGTTATTAGGACCATATACAAAAAGAAAGATATGATGCTGTTCTCTCTAACACACAGAAACACGCACACGTATACCTGCTGTTGTGTGTTTTTCAGTACAAATGATGGCCTTCGAGGTTCACGCATCACTTTCTCTGTGTTGGGTTGCCTGTCAGCGTGTGTGAATCCGTCACAGCGCTTATCTTGATTACTGCTGACAACTTCAGAGCACTATCACCTCCCTGTGTGTGTATATGTGTGTGGCTGTATGTTTATTAATGTTTTCTTCTGTGTTTGCAGTTCTGATCATCAGTGTGTGTGACAGCCCCAGTTTGATTTCTTCATCTTTGATCTGGTTTATCGAATGGTCAGATGTGTGTGTTCCTCGAGTCACTGCTTGTGTGTGCGGTGCGTTTATTTATTTTTGCTGTTTCCCCATCACCTCTAGTTTTTATTTCCAACTATTTAATCCCCCTCCGCCAATTCTCACTTCCCTTCCAATTCCCCAGTGTCACCCCCTTTCATGTGTGTCAGCGACACATGTACATACATTTGATGTTCTCAAAGAGGTGACAGACATGCACTGAATGTAATCTGCTTCTTACGTTTGAATTTTCATGTTAATCTGCCCACTAAGTTCAGATATGCTGTAAGCATTTTCATGTTTTGGTTCAGAACAGAAGATGGATGGATGGTCAGTGATGAAATGTGGTGAGAAAATGTACTCACCTTGAGATAAGCTATGAACACTTTGATGATGCTCAGATATTTCATGTATTCGGTCTTCACTTTCACAAATTACCATAATTTTCTAAGGGTCCTACTAAAATATCTGTCACATTCTTTGGGTTAATGGAAAATTAGCCTTTTCAACCTCTCCAGTGTCTGCAAGCATGTTATAGAGTTTCTCATTCATGCATTCAAATAAATAATCATACAGTGCTTTAATTGTATATTTGGTCAAAAACAACAACAAAAATTGCCACAGTACCAAAGTACCCTTACACAATCTGTCATTAAAGGTTATTAACGTAGAGTTTAGAGGACAGGGATTTATCTTAATTTCCTCTTACTTTCCATCAGGTGTTCACCTCAAGACAGTCTTTTTCCTAAAATCCTTCCTTACTTGAATTTCCTTCATCTATTAGCACATTCAGACAAAACTACCAAACAATCCACCTTACTAACGTCACCCATGCAGCTAGTCAAGACAACTGTAGATAGCAATACATAATACAGTTTAAGGAACTAAAGTGTATTGAACAGGTACTCCCAAACCTCACCAAGTACCCCCTGTCATTTCTGTGCACTTACCAGATACCTCCCTGCTACTTACCAAGTACCCCCTGGTATCTATGGGAATTTACCTACTTCTATGGATCAGAAAGTCACAGGTTCATTTCCTGCTCATACCCACATGGCATATTGTCCTTGAGCAAGACACCTACTTAAAAGCTGCCAACTGCTCCACTTGTTGTGTCTCATGTGTGATGGGTTAAATGCAGAGCACAAATCTCATGTATGGGAACGTGCATTGATGACAGTACATTTACAGGATATAACGTGGTTTTTATCAGGTAGCTCCTTGCTACTTACTGGGTCCTAATATGGTACTTACCAAGTACCCCTTTGTTACTTAGTGGATACTGTAGGGCTAAATGTCCCAAATTGAGGTAAATTAGAAATTGCCCTAAATTCATAAGTCTTATTATTTAACATTCGGGGCCACCATCCTATTAAAGGGAACTTTAACTTAATTGAAAAATTACTAGTCTCAAAATATTTATCAATCTAAAAAAAAAAAGAAAGATTATTTAAAGGTATCTTATAGTTCTGTACCAAAAGGAGGTACTGTGGGTTCAATACAAACTCTTATCTCAGTACCTGTTTCGTCGTTGAGGAACAGAAAAAGGGAGTTGTTTTGTGGCCCATGTGAAATTCCTTTGGAGTTCTAACTCAATTGTAAATTTAAGCTAATCTCAACAAAACTGACCTGGTAAGTACCTGTGTTATTTATTGCTAACAATTGTAATATCACTAAAAAAAATAGATGTGTGCTCCTGAAGCATGGGTGAAAATCTTGAGATTCTGTTACCACTTAGGTTTCTTCCGTTTGTTGGGTTTCAGTTCAGTTACTGTATGTCGCAGTCATTCAGAAAAGTCAGCTTTCTAGAGATAAGGCATGTTAGTAAAAAGGAAAGCAACATTTTGGCTACCTAAAAGTATTCCCTTTTGACTTTGATCCAATGTGTCACTCGTGATTTTGTTTCTAACAAACATTTTAGTTTGTTTTCATTTGCGAGCTCAAGGAGGTGATCGTCATGGTTTGTTAACCACGGATGTTTACAAGTTGGTCACGGATCTATTCCTTTGCATTGCTGCAACTGAGGTTGGAACAGTGAGGCAGGTGACTGCTTACTCACTTTGATAAAGACACCTTTTTTGGAGAAAGCACAAGTGGCATTTGATTTTTACTTGCGTTGATAGAATGACTACAACCTTCAGAGAGGTAGGTGAGCAGTGACCTCCTCAGTGTGCATGTTATGTTATGATAAAAGACAACTACATCTAGAAAACAGATTATAATGCTTTGGTGGAAAAAACAGAGCTTATCTTTAGCAAGACCAAATAAAAATAGAGTAGTAAGCAGTTTTTTATTCTGCCATGTTAGCAAAATATCTCTTGGACCACTTGATAAATTTTAATAAAACTTTCAGACAACAATCACTGGATGTACGTACACCTACAGCCGATTATCTTATCTTATCTCAAAGCCTGTTCTGGTTACTTACCTTAGTAATTTTGATATCAGCATGTATGATTCTCCTCTCTGCACAATCAAAATGATGTTTAGATGCAGGAAAATGATGAATTAATTGGAATGTGTGACACTCCTAATAAGAAGTAGGGTGTGAAAAATAGAGTGACTGTGTGTGCGTAAGGAGGTTCCCTACTATGTGGGGACCTTTTTTGGTATACACACCTACTTGTGGGGATCAACTGGTACTTATGGGGACCCAAGCCTAGTCCCCTTGGGGGGAAATGGCATTGGTGAGTCGGGGGTTCGATTTAGAACTAAGGTGTGAATTGAGTTTAGATTAGATTTAGGGTCAGGTATGAACCATGTTTAGGGTAAGGGGTCAGGGTTAGGCTGTAGAAATTAATGGAAGTCAATGCAATGTCCCTATAAAGATGGCTGTACTAGATGGAGTGTGCATGTGTAAAGCTGCTGTTGTCATTGAATCAACTGAACCGGGGGTGCTAATCTGCACTTCTGAGGCTGAGACATCTCCAATTTTTGCAGGTGTTTAATAACATAATTACTGTAAACACAGAACTCAGGGGCTTGGTAGAACTCAGAGCTTATTTTTTTTAAACGGTTGATGTGAAGAAATGAGTGGCTGCACATTAATGGAGTATTTAAACACTTTAATTTCAGAAAAACAAATGGAGTCATGTTTTGGTGTATTTAGGCAAGTTTCAGTCCTTTTCAGTTTGATAATGTGGACTGAATGTGTTTGCGTGGAGGTAAGCACATTATGACAGCAGGTCAGAAGTGAGAGTATATTTCCTCACAATTTCAAGCAACAGTTGTTTTGATACATTCCGACATGTGCGTGGAACTTCTGTCGGCACCATTCATAAATGAGGCCCCTGGCATCTGTCCATCACATCTGCTCAGGTTTGTAACATGACTTCAGTACATTGCTTTCAGGCACAACTAAGTTTAGATTTATTTCACTAACCAAACAAATGCTACGAAATGGAAAATTTTCACTTTGTTCATTACAGTTTTTCTCAGTTGATTTGGTGCATTTCTCAAATCATTTTTGACAATTGCAAAACAGTAAGTAGATTTCTCAAAACAATGCGTACAAATGGCAAAACACCATTGACTACCTGCAAAAGTCAGTCTCTTGCTCAAAATCCTTAGTTCTTCTTTTAAAACCTAAAATGTTTCAATGAACATGTCAGTGCCATCAGAATGACAAGTCCTTGTGTCACTGTGTACGGATTAGACCAGTGGTGTCCAACGTCGGTCCTCAAGGGCCAGTGTCCTGCATGTTTTAGGTGCTGCACTGGTTCATCACAGCTTACCCTAAGGAGTGCCTGATTAGTAGGCTGCTGCAGACACTGAGGAGGCCTACTAATTAAGCACTCCTTAGATTCAGC
>JARVJO010000140.1:5476412-5486779 GCA_031762555.1 Cynodonichthys magdalenae | reverse complement strand
TGTTAAGTATATAATTCCACATGTGTTAATTCATAGTTTTGATGCCTTCAGTATGAATCTACAATTTTCATAGTCCTGAAAATAAATAAAACTCTTTGAATGAGAAGGTGTCCAAACCTGTGGTCTGTACTGTATGTCTCCCTCTTCTCATGTGACTTTATAGGATTTCTCTAGGTTAACTTTGTTTTTTCTATTAAAGATTCTAATCACTATGATGTGGTTCTGTAAGTGCTTGAGTTTGTGTGCAAAGCTTTGTTCTGTGTTTTTTTCTTTTGTTGTTCAGAAAACTGCAGAAAACTGAAGGTTAAAAAGAACATGTTATGTGAGATATGACTGTAAAGAGATTAGCCTTTGTCAAAAAATATACAAAAAGAGAATTATAGGCAGCATCTTTAGGAAAATTATTTAACATAATCAGCAACTTCCAATTCCAGTTGCTAAGGTGTTTAATAATTGCAAAAACTGTTTTTAATTATTCATATAATACAACAACATTAGTACAAAACTAAACCATAAAAATAAATGATGGGTGAAATCATTAGACAAATTCAGATACAGCTAAAACTGAACTTACTTTCTGGTTGATGGACAAAAAGTTGATGTAAGTTTCCTCCATTGGAAGCAGAAAGACAAGGGCGTTGCCATAGTTACCAATACGTGCTGTTCGCCCACATCGATGTACAAAGGCACTAAATATTAGAACAAAGGGACAAAAAGAATGAGCAAATGAATGCAATCAAAACATATAACTGCTCAAATACATATTTCTGTGAATGTTGAGTCAGAATGAGACCCGTACGGTGACCTGTAGGTGCGAAAATAAAATGTTTTCTGAACTGTAAAAATCTTTCAGAACACCACTCAAAAAACATTTTTACAAAGCAGAACTCAGAATCTGGATTGAAGTCAGGAAAAAGATGGACGCCCACATGGCTTTTCTCTTTTGGAGTATAAAAAATACTAAACCAACATAAACCACCTGAAGAACAGAGAGGGATGAATTATTGTTTTTTTATACAAAATACAACCGTTACGTTCAGTTTGTCACAAACAGTGGTCATGTAGCACAACAATAAAATAATTTACTTTAGTCTTTAACACTCCTGTCTGACTTTAGGCCTTGTTTATATTCCTTTGCATTTTATTCAAGTTGTTTGTCCAAGCTTTTATGTTTTTGAGTATTTGCCGTTTTGTCTGCCCCTACTACTCTTTCACACTTTAATGTTTTTATTTGTTTAAAGCCCTTTGAGTTGTCTTGTTGCTGAAATGCTATATAAATCAATCTACCTTAGGGTACTGATAACACTACACTGAGCCAGGAGGAGAACAAACCTTCACACAGAACAGGTGGAGACGTCTTCATGACCTGCAGAACATCAGGACTGATGCTGCAGCTTTCTGGTCAGGTTATGCATTAAGATGTCAGAAATATTCAGAAACACCACGACTGGCCACAGCAGGAAGATTGAAATGAATCAACATTTTTTGTGGTCATCGTTGGTTAAAATGAATTATGATAAAAATGAAGTATTTTTGTAGTGCTGCATAAATAAAGTAATTAAAGTAGTATACTATGCTCAGTTATTCTTTGTGAGAATGTTTGTGTATTGGTTTCATTTTCATTGATTCATCTACCAGTCACAGCTCAAGTAAAAAAAGTTATGATTATTAAAAAAACATTTTATTAAAGTAAAACAATCAGAGTATGGAGTATATGAAAACTTCTGGGTTAACATAAAAATAAACAAAAGAAATGTCAACGAGTTAAAAACATCTGAAGAACTGGTGCTTGCCTTCATCAGCTCTGTAAACATGACACTTTGTTTATCTATAAGGCTCACAAAACATGTTACCTTCCAACATTCAAGCACATTTTGTTAAGAGAGAGAGTTGTTATCTTAAGGATGGAAATGTTTGTGAAGCCTTGGTTTTGTAAAAGTTTGAAAGAAAGAAAACACCTTTTTAAATATACTGTTAAGTATTAATTCTTCAACTAAACCTAAAAGGCACTGGTGGGCACTAGTCCCCTAAAGCGCTAATTGCGGATCTAAATTTTTCATTTGCACTTTAGGGGGTTTTACTAATTTATTCAAATGATGTGCAGATTTGTGCTTTCTAAATTTAGAATTGAGTATCGCTAATGGCAAATAATGTTTCAAGTTTGATCCACATTATCTAAAGTAAAGAGAGAGACAGAAAGCTGCAGAACCATCTAAACTCACTACATTCTGCAGTCAGGTATATCATTAAGCCTTAACATTGGAGGGGAACGCCGTCTCTTATCAACACCATGTAGTTCCACAGTGTGAAAACAGCGACCCCCCAGGCAGGAGGTAGTAACAGAGCTACTGACTGTACTAAATGAGAACCGTCACCCAGAAGGACTGAGTTCCCACAATTCTTTGCGTGGCAGGAAGCAATAGATAGTTCCCACATGCCTGAACCCGAAGTGATTTGCAGCATTGAACGACCATTACTGATGGTAAGCACAACGATAGGAAACCCTAATCACCAGTTTCCATGGTTAATGAGGAATGTTCAAGAGAAAGACACGTCAACAAAATCCCTGCTGTCCCCTCTTCAGCTCCTCCTGGATCTGAGTCAAGGTCTTTCATATGTTCACAGGACTCCAACTGTGAAGGTGTAGCGTCCCCTCTTCAGCTCCTCCTGGGTCAGTGACCACACGTTAGTGGGAAGATCCTCCTGATCTGCAGATCCTTGTTTGTTCTTTATGGTTTGGTGTCAGAATTATTTAACATTTGTTCTGAGTTATTAACAGATAAACCTGTTAATCAACAGTACTTTTGTTTTGTTTTATCATTTGAGTTAACCTCTAATCCTGATTTTACTTTGAATCAGTCAGCTGGAGTTTTCACTCCTCTTCATCCACAGTAATCTAAAATAGAAACTTATATTTTAGACCTTACAATATTTCATCCCTTATTCTTATCACCATTAATTACTGGAACCATCATACTCATAACTCATCCCTTGGTTTGTAAATAGTTTGTAAATATCCACTTTTCTAATAAAAACACAAACTAAATAAAAACATTTAAATATTTATTAAATCTAGTGCTACATATTTTGTTTTTATTTGTATATTAATCAGATTAATACCCGTTTTACATAAAATAAATTAAATATTAATATTCCAAAATATGCAAAACCAGCAACAGGCCTAGAGGAAACAGTCAGAGGAACACACACATCTTGCTATCTTTGTGAGGACTTCACACACACACACACACACACACACACACACACACACACACACACAGTCATGTCTATGTATCCTTGTGAGGACTTACATTGACATAATGCACACACACACACACACACACACACACACACACACAGCGAGAAAAGAACGAGAGCTTTTTTATTTTATTCCAGTGGGGAGAGGAATAGAGGTGTTCTTCTATGCCGATACAAAGGAAATATAGTCTGGACGATGTATCGGTCAACATCGGTCCCACTGCATCTTCACCAACATCTATGAACCTAGATTCCACTGCATAAATCTGAGCTAAGGCTAAATAAAGTAGAGCTACTAGTAAACTAAACAACGCAGAGTAAAAAATAACATTGTTCTTATTTATGCGTTGAAGGTGCATCTCCTACACTGTTTCAGACATACGTACACAAACGCTGGAGTTTGCAGGAGATGGTTTTTTTTGGGTCAGCCTCAGAGTTTTGTTCCCCCCCTTTCCAGATTCTAAAATGTAAATTTGTTTCGGGACTTTTAACAAATATGCACAAAAACGTCAAAATTAGCACAGAAACAGTACTTTATAAACTTTTAGACACATTCTAGACAGTTTATCAGTAAAAAAACAAGAGTTAATTTTGGGGTAAGTTACTCTTTAAATCAAATAGTGCAAAATGTGAATTTTTATCATTTTTCAACTGGTCTTAAATTTTTGATCAGGACTATATTTTAACCATTTATTCTATATCAAAACTATCACCATACTCAGGACATTTTGGGTGGTTTTTGATTTGTAACAACTATTTGTATTTTTTCCCAATAAAATGATCAGATAATGCTTCAAAACACCCTAAAACTTTGTGCTTTGAAATGTATTACAGCATACACACCATCATTGCTGGTTTCACCTTTTACCTCCTGTTTTATCAGCTCTAACCTAATTTTAGTTATTGTTTTACTTTGAGGTTTTGTTTTGATCATTTCAATTTAACAAATCACTTAAAAGTTACTTTTTCAACAAATTTTAGCAAAGATTTCAGCAATCAGATTTTACACTACATTCTTGCAGAAAATGTAATTTCTCTGTTTTTAATATAGATTCTTGAAATGAAGACAATCAAAATAAGCGAAGGCTAATATTTCTGAACATAAAAAATACCCATCAGATAACAGATCCAGACAATCAAGAGTTGTCTAAAACCAAAACAAGTGGCCCTCACCTGGCACTACTGGGAGGATCATACTGCAGCACCCAGTTTACGTCAGGGATGTCGATGCCTCGGGCCATGATGTCCGTACAAACCAGGATCCCACTGCAACAAGACACAAAATGTGATGTAAAAACAAAGCCTTTCTTCAGAGACTTTAACCCCAAGATGTTTTACCTCTTCAGGCTCCGAAAGTCAGCAAAGATTTGGCTGCGCTTATTTTTAATTTTGCCATGAATGCAATGGATGGTGACCCTCTTGACCAACATCTCCAGAGCTCGACCAAAGTATTCCACAGAGGCACAGGTACTGAGAAGGACAAGTCAGTAAAAACAAAGGTTTTTTGACTTTAATTCTTAGAAAAAATTATAAAACAGCCGTTATGTTTTTACAATTTTCATAATCATGTTTTCTTTATTTATAGAAGTTTCTATATAACGAAGAGTAAAATATTAAAGTGAATTCTGCATTTCGACTGACTGGCTCAGTTCTCTGCAAACGAAACATTTCTGTTATAGCTGTGCAGAAAGACAAGTTTAACCTTAACCTAAAAACAGTTGATGTACCTGAAGAAAACCAAATGTTTCTCATGTTTGTGCTGCCTTAGAAATGCCACCAGGTTGTTGAACTTGTCCTCTGATCTACAGATCTGAAAGACGGCACAAGGATTTGTCATTTCTCACACTCCTTTCTGAGCGGACTGATGTGACACTTCAGGCCTTCCCCACTCACAGTGTAGTAGTTAGAGAGCCTGGAAGGGGTTTTTTGGGTGGAGGCAGCAGTCTGGCCCTTCTCCTTGACAATAATTCTCACAGGGTTCCTGAGTCCGGCCCTCACCAGCTTCTCCAGCTCCTGGGTCTGAGTGGCTGAAAACAAACCCGTACGTCTCTGTTTGGGCAGGTAGCTCAGGATGCTGTTCAGACTGAAAACATGAAAAGATTTACACGCACTGAAATACAGGGAAATATAGGAGCTTTACACTTCTTTCATTTACACATCCGGCTCTGTGATTCCACATGTTTAGTTTAAAAATGTTTAAACTAAACTACTTTAAGGGAGACTTTAAATGAATCTCTCAGCTACTACCACAACATTATTATAGGTTTTGCTAATACATTTACTATGACATTACGATGGAGGTTGTGGGAGGATGTTCTCTCTTTTATCTGTTACCATATCCAAGATGTAGTGTAGGAATGTAGTCCACAGAGTTGGGATCAGTAATAGCCATGCCAGAAATAAAATGACTACACGTTACTGTTTCTTGTTGGAGTAAATTCAGCATGGCAAACCACTTTGAGCCACAACTTTCTTCTTTTAGTGGCTTTCCTTGACTTTCCTAGAGGAATTTGATAAACGAACAAGTTTCTCCTCTGTCTTTTACCCGTTTACGTTGTATCGAACAATTATAGACACTACAAAAGTCACCTTTCCCCATAGCTACCGTTGGAAATAATGTAAACACTCTACTCGTTCAGCGCGAAAACCATATCTGCGCATGCGTCGTGACGTCATCGTGCAAAAGATCTATTGCGGTTAACACCACAGTGATGGGCGGCATGAAGGCTAAGTGGTTAGTACTGATGCCTCACAGCAAGAATGTCCTGTGTTCGAACCTGGGGTCTTTCTGTGTGGAGTTTGAATGTTCTTGTCGTGCTTAAGTGGGTTTTCTCCGGGTACCCTGGTTTCCACCATAACAAAATTATGTACAATAGGTTGCCTTCAGGCCCAGACCTCCCTTCCAAAAGAGATCTGCGATCTCAATGGAACTTGCCTGGATTAATAACAGTAAGAGAGTGTGATTGTTAACGCCCTCACTGTGTGGTACGCTGGCTCCACCACTACTGGCAAGAAGAGGCTGCAGGAGGTGATCAGGACTGCTGAGAAAGGTTGGCATCTTTCCTCCCTTGACAATATTCCCAGCAGCTGCTCTCTCTTCAGGGCAAAGAGGATTTTTAAAGACCACCTTCATCCTGGTCACCACCTGCTCACCCTGCTGTCCTCAAGGCAGAAGGTCCAGGACCATTAAGAGCTGCACCAACAGACTCAAAAACAGTTTCTTCCCATGGACCTTTCAGACTCTGAAGACCAGCCAAATATTCTAAGTGCAATAACTACTGTTTTCCTATGTATTTCTGTTTATTTTGTTTTACAGGCTTGTGCAATGACAATAAAGACTATTCTATTCTATTCTATTCTATTCTATTCTATTCTATTCTATTCTATTCAGACTTCCGTCTTTGGAATGATAGTCTGCTCTCTCATAATCTAACTAATGTTATGATCTGTGTCTATGTTTATGATTTATTCTAGTTTTCTGTCTTGTCTCTCTCTGTTTCTTGCTCCTGCCTGTCTTGCTCCAGCCCCGCCCACTCTCACCTGTTCCTCATGTTTCTTTCCCAGGTGTTTCCCATTAGTCCTCATCAGTTGGCTCTTTATATTCTGTGTCCTGTCTTCAGTGTTTGTTGATTCATTGTGCTGTTTCCTCCAGCCTGTTGTGGATCTGTTCATGTTCTTCAAGCCTTGTCCCAAGTCTAGTGAGTTTTTTGAGCTGCTTGTCAGCTGTTTTTGCTTTAAATTAAAGACTTTGTTTTTGTTTATTGAACCTGCCTGCACCCTGGGTTTATTCCTGCCTCATATTCATAACAACTAGGGCAATTTTAGTGATCATTTAAAGAACGAGAAACGATGTGCCTTTAGCGGCACAAAAACTAATGCCACAACCAAAATCCTGCTTTCTGGTTCCTCTGCTATGAATGCTTTTCGTGTTTCTGCTCCAACACACCTGATTCAAATGTCTCATTATTGAGCTCCTGCAGAGTCTTACAAGAAGCTGACCCATTTTTTAAAAAAAAATCAGGAATGTTGGAATTGGCCAATATGCAAGGCTTGAAGACCAGGACTAAGAACTGCTGCACTAAAGGGAAGAAAAAATTAAAATAGAAAAGTTCTCCTAAGCAGAAAAAAATAAATAAAAATGACAGTCTTTATAAGATGCTTGCCATAACTTATTTACAACCTTTTTGTGTGCAACATTACATTGTCTAAGTTATCAATGAAGCCCTGTTTAAATATTACACTGGTTCATGTCAGCTCATTAAAATGTGTTCACAATGAACATGAGGAACTGTGTGTTTGAAAGGGGATCCAGACAGAGGATTTGAGTAGCTGGGTCAGTGTTATTTAAAGACAGCATCTTGGGAACTTAAACACATTCTCTCATACTTCTGATTTTCCTCCTCTGCCCGACCTTTCTTCTCCGTTTCAAGTTGGACTCAGTTTCTGTTGTTTCTGCCTCATAAAGAACTGAGCGAATGGTTTAAACACTGAAGGTGATGTAAAAGTCTTTTTGAAAGTAATGCTGACTTTCAAGCAGTACTTGTTCTATTAGTTTGATAAAGCAACTTTTGAGATTTAAAAATAATTTAATAGATCTGACAACAAATCTGCTAATTAGCTCTGAATCCCAATAATGAATGAACTTTAAGTGTCTTTTAAAAATAAACATTCAGAAATTCCCGGAGAACTGAAAGATCTGTCAGCTTTTTGATTGTTTATTTGGAGGATCGTCAGGATAACAAAACAATTATACCCTGAAGCCCAGCTTCAAGCTAATAGATAAATATTTGCCATAAATATTTGTCATTTTGATCATCAGACTGAGTGATTTTTAAAGCTAAATTGCCAAGAAAATGTACCTGAGCAAAGATTTATTAAAAATCTAGGTTTCAGTTTTCACGTTCCTTTTACCTGCACACTCACTCACTTTAAAACAAACCCAGATTCTGCAACAGTTAATGTACTGACACAAAGTTAAACAAAACTCTGCTAATTTGTTAATCGATCCAGATATTAGAAAATTATTTAAGTCATACAACGCAATGTTCTTTGTCTTCCTCTTCTCTCATTTTTCTCTTTCACATTAACACTCCTGGGACTAACGGCAGTAGCTGTACTGAAGAGGCAGTTATACCACAAAAATAATTGAAGCCAGGGTGGAAAATCTCAGGTGACAGCAATGACATAACTGATTTTTTTGGCATAAAAGGATTGCTTTCCCCATGTGGAACATTTTTTACTACAGTGAACAAGCTGTTCTCATCTATTAGGTGTGTTATCCCTTTGCAAGCCAGCAGCACAGCAAACTTGTGTGTAAATTAAAAGTAGTGATGGTCAATGAAGAGCATGATATTATCATGCAGTTGATGGCAGACTGCTGCTATTCACTACAAAGCTGTTGTTAGCTCATTGTCCAAAAAGAACCCAAAGCATTAGAATATATTCATTTATTTGTTATTTTTTAGAATATTTATTTAAATTCTGTATCTTTAATGTAGTTAAATTTTAGAGGTGTAAAAAAAAAGTGCTTTGTTGGTATTTTAAACTGTAACTGTTTAGTTCTAGTCCATTTTGTTTTTAACTTGAGTACAAGATATTTTTACTTATCTTTAATTACATTTAAGCAACAGTCAAACAGACCTAGTACTTGATGTAAGTTTGTTGAACCAGATCAATCCATACTTCTCCCAAATCAAACTTGCCCAACTTGTCACCACTTACTTAATTGTTTTGGCTACTAAAAAAAAGACTATTATTGATATTGTCCATGTGGTTAGGCCTGGGCAATCAGAGCTATAACCACATATGTTTTCTGAACAGCTTTGAAACTCAAAGAAAGAAATGATGCACTTTTATTTAAACCATGCAATAAACTCATCAAACAATGGGATTGTTTCGTGTATTTTAAACAGTATTTTTGTGTAAATACATTAGCAAGGTTTGGTGTGCTTTTTCTGTATTTCAAACAAGCATATACATATAGTGGGAGGATGATTGAGAAATGATTACCATTTTACACATTATTGTACAAAATGTCAAACACCAGCTATGAGGGTTACAACTTGGTGCAAATACAAATTGATCCGAACCATTGTGTTTTGTTTTTTGCTACATATCTTAGTGAAGGTTCTAGAATTGAGATTTTTTTTTTCTTTTGGTTACATTTTTGGCCGGCCGTTCCTTTTTGTTTTGGATGCTGTGCAGCTGGATTTATTTTTGCCAATACTTTTTTATACTTTGCTCTTTGTTATGATGCATAACCACAGGGTGGTTTACAAGAGGGAGCAGCTGATTAATATAGCAAAATCTGAAATAATACAACTGAAGCCACAAATTCCAGAGGAGTTGAAAAGGAGGTGTCGTAGATGCAGAGCAGGAGCAAAGAGGTGAGAGAGAAGTAGGAAGTTCAAACCATCTCTTCCATCAATCCTAATGGGCGACGTGAGATTGTTAGCTAACAAAGTTGGATGAACTTCAAGCCTTGACAAGGACTCAGCAAGAGTATAGAGAATGCAGTGTGTCACTGAGACATGGCTGCAGGATCATATCTCTGACTCCAACATCTCTTTGCCAGACTTCCAGACTATAGGAGCAGACATAGATTTAAACAGCAGCGGGAAAGAGAAATGAGGTGGATTAGCAGTGCTTGTCAAAAACAGATGGTGTCATCCAGGACATGTTGCTGTGTAGTGTTGTCATTGCAGTCCAGACATTTAACTCTTGGAGTAAGTTTCTGTCCATATTATTTACCAACAGTGTTCACCAGTTTTATTTTGGCAGCTGTTTACATTCCACCCTCTGCTGTTGCAGACAATGTATGTGATATCATCAGCTAAGTTGTTGGTAGATACAGACAACACCTCAATGCATTTGTGGCAATATCTGGTGATTTTAATCATGACTCACTCTCTGCTACACTGCCAACGTTTCAACAGTTTGTCAGCTGCTCTACCAGAGAAAACAACACAGGATTTGTTTTACAGAAATGTTAAGAATTCATATAACTCCAATGTGTGTCTCAATGTGTGACGCTGTGTCTAACCAGGTGGTCAGCAGCACAGGAGCACCACAGGGGACTGTACTCTCACCATTCCTTTTCACACTGTACA
>JARVJO010000140.1:5462990-5474799 GCA_031762555.1 Cynodonichthys magdalenae | reverse complement strand
GGTTCTGTTCTGGGGACGACTGTGGAACCTCTGGAGATGATGGTGCAAAGAAGGATTTTACATAAAATCAAGAACATCGTGGACAACCCTGACCATCCTCTTCATCAGACTGTCATAGAAAAACAGGGTCTTCAGTCAGAGGCTCCTTCAGTTTGGTTGTAATACAGACGCTACAGAAGATCTTTCCTGTTCACAGCCGTCAGCATCTACAATAATTATTTATTTAAATTAGTTACTACAACATCTAATTTCCCTTTGGGATAAATAAAGTAATTTTGAACTGAATTGAATTGAACTGAAGTCAGTGATTATTTACCTAAATATTTTAATTCTAAGGTGAGTCACAGAAAGAAAAAGGTCAAGAAAAAATATTTTGAGTCACAGATATTTGCATGATTGTGCAGTAAATCACAAATTTGTTTCAATTCTGCTCAGCAGGAATAACTTTATTACAGCTATGATTGATACATTTTGCATTATCACCAGCTGGTCTGGATTAGCCTTAAGCACTTAGAGCAGAAAAAATATTTTAACTTGATTAACAAAAAGCCAAATGATTTATTGTTTTCCAACTCATTTAAGAAAATATTCTGCAGAATAACTGATAAACAAATTAATCATTAGCTACTAAGTGCAGCTGTGAGCTGACTGCTTTTCTGACCTTGTCCTACTTTGGAGGATTTATTTCTTTTCATCTTTCTTTATCTGTGTGTCTGACTGTTGTCCTGCAATGCGATGCAGGACTTACTGAGACAGGTGTTGTGGGTAAAGTCACGGTGGAAGGCATCACACTCCTCCTGATGACCGGCACCCCTGCAGGTGCACCAGAGGCTGATGGTGATGTTGGTGGGGCTGTTGTCGCTGTAGTTTGGCGTTACATCTGAGCCTGAGATGAGACAAAGAGAGTAAAGGAGGGGGAATTAAAATGAAGATTATCCAAGAAGAAAGCTACAGATTACTGTGTTGCAAATAGAGAATGGAATCGCAGGATGATTAGAAATTAGTCACCTGTAAGGTGTTTTTCAAACTCTTCAACTAAATATTCTAATAATGGTCAAGGGAAGAGGCTGATAAAAGCCAGCTGGTAAACAGGAATAAAATTACTTTTGCTGTAAATGTTAGCATGGTAATTTCAGAACAAATTTACATTCCCCCAACATTAGTTACATTTGTACACCTCAGGAACCCTGTAGTCTGCATACTGGCTAAAATGCGCTGAAATACATCATCCTGACTCTTGTCTAAACAGAGAATATTCACTTAGGCAGATAAATATTTCATAAGCTGCTATTTACTGAACGACTGGTTTAGGTCGGCTCAGAAAACAGGGAACAGTCAGACTGCAGTCTTGTCATCCTGCTCTGTATTTGACTGTCAGAAAAACACAAATTACAGCTGTCAGACGTACCGAGGAGGCCAACGTAGGACATGAGGCAGCCATTGTAGTTGTCATGAGGGCAGCTGGTGACAGTGTGAGACGTCATCTGGCAGTTCATGTGGAAATCAGCGAGCCGAGACCTGGAGCAAAACAACAACAAAAAAAAAACATCATTGGGAATGATGGCACAAAAGTTAAAAGTTAAAAGGCCAACTTGTGTTTTCTGACATTTTATATGGATACATTTTTGTTTAATAGAGAAAATAATCAGAATGGACTGGTAAAAAATGTCAGCAAATATATATTTCTAGTATTAAGCTGAAAATATTCAATTAAAATTTAAGATAGAAAATAATTGCGCATGACTCCAAACAAACCTGCTTCAAAAATGCTCAACTATTCATTTGTGAATAACATCTACAGACAAACCCATCCATCATAACCTTGAGCCACTTTAACATTATCATTCAACTATTTCTGCTCTTGTCTTGGCAACAATTGATAATTAAAGGGACCGAATACAAACAGATGTCAGTATGGGACATCTGTTTTAATGAGTAATGCTTGCATAATCAACAGAGGCTGCTTTAAATTGACATCAAACCATAGATCTCTATTAGTGGCTGCACACAAGAACAACAGCTTGTGTTGATCAGTCACTCTGCTATATTTTGTTAGAACAGAGGACAATAATCCAGTGACCTATTCTGCATTCATTAATTATTCATTATTATGATAGTTATAGGAAACTGTATTCAAAGTCTTCAGTGATTCAGAAAAATGTGCTTTTTAGGCATAACAACAGAACTTATACACTAATTTATAAAAAAAAACTAAGCTAAGCTAATTTGAAACACTGTTGGAAAATTTATTCTCTGGGTAATGCCAGTTTGGCAAATTAGTTCTTATGTTTTAATAAAGCCCTTATTAACCCTTGCATATTTCAGGCTAAATTTAGGCTCCATGTAGCTCAAGCAGTTTTGTTGTTATAAAATAATTTATTTAACTCACAGACCTGGTAGATACCACGTAGGTTTACCTATGTTGAGTCAATACTTACTCTTTAAATTAACATGTTTTACTGTTTTAACAAATTAACCAAGACAAACTTCTAATAAAAATAGTATTTTATAAAAACTTGAACTGAAAAAATAAACAAAAAAAAAATTTAAAACAAGCTACCCCGAAAATGCACAAAATGACACAAAACTTAAATATGTGAGCTTACTTAAGTTAAAGGCCTCCTCACATAAAAAAAAACCAGTTAAGGCACTTAGTCACTTCAGTCCTTTATGTGGTGCTCACCATAACTTTGTAATTATAAAAAACAAAACATTCATTTGAACTTTTTTTTTATTTTTTTTTTTACTTTGGGCATGAACAGAACCCCAACCATTTACCAAACCAAAAAAAATCACTGTTTTAAATGTTAACATAATATCACACGTGGACCCACACACACACACACAAATCGGTACTGTTAAGTTTTGTTGCAGGCCTGTTTAACTTGAGTGTGATGAAAATCCTCTTCTCCAAGCTCTAACAATGCCTCCAACCTGCTCTCTCACAGGTGGTTGCTCTGCAGACAACACAGAAACTTTGTGACTCCAACTTCTCAGCCACACTGGGACCACGTGTCGCCATGTCTGCTTCATCTTCTCGCCTCCTCAGCTCAGCCGCAGGTCTCTTCGGATCAGCTGCAGGTCCTCACGGTATTTCTCGCCTCCCTTGAGCTCTGCAGATGTCCTAATCACCGTAATTAGGTTTAACTTGGGCCAAAAAAAAGTCTTGGGAACAGATTAGTTCTTTCTCCAGCCACAGTCTCTGCACGCATCCATGATGTTCTTCACCTGCTTCATCCAGCCTTCTTCTACCCATCGTCATCAACGGCTTTTTTCTCTTCTGTTGCATTCACTTATCCCTCGTTCTTTTTAACTACTGTCATTATTATAAGATTCAGTTCAGTTCTTAGACTAATTAATTAGTCAAACAACCAAGAATACACATGTAAATACAAATCTCATGCAGAAACGCTTCATCATTGTTTTTTGTTTTTTTTATGACAACAGTAATCACTCCCTGCAACATATGTAGCTAATCCTTAAGATTACACAGTTGTAAAACATAATACCAGACCCAAATTTATATTATTGATATGAAAATGATCAACCTTGTTGTAGTCATTTTGTAAGTTATTTTTTTTAAAGGTCTTAAAGTGCCTGGTTTTAACCAGGGGCTTCACAGAAATTACTTGACCTGACAAAATGTCCATTTTTTAGGTTCTTGATAAATTAACTGCGAATGAAGCATAAGCAGAAGGAGCAGATGCACAGTAAACTCCCCTGAGCTGAAAATCCTCGAGGAAATAAAAGGCAGATTCACACAGTAGTTTGGGAGATCATCTGCATTTCCAGTGTGCGTGTCCTGCAGGATCCACTACATCATGCATATGTTAATGTACAAAAGGCTGTCACAGGCAATAACTGTGCATCTGCTGAGCTTAATCTACTGTCTGTCCTAGTTTTGTGTTTCACCACTCTCTCCCCGCTCTCCCCATGTGTCTATTTCTCTAGTTAAATTTCTTCGATTACTACCACCTTACTTTTTATTTTAACATGATTTTCTTCCTCAGGCCTTTGGGATAGAGTCTGTTTTAGGGACAGAAGGTGTGAAATAGTTATGGTTGACTCAACTGGTTTACAGCTGGTAAAGTAAATAAGCAGAGAAGTAAAGGCATTAGCCTAAGTTTAGTTATTTGGTTAGGATGATTAGAGTTAAAGTCTGCAGTCCCAACAAATTAAAATGTGATATTTAAATGTCCATCCCACACTAAATGTCACATTCAGGACACATTTGTGCTAGCAATAAAATGTTTTTTCTGACATTAAAATTACATTTAAGAATTTACATTTTGGAAAATGACAAAAATGATTGTGACTAATTTGTACTATCTTTGCAATCAGAGCAATCATGTTTTCAACTTTCACCAAAATTGATGCCCAACAGAGTGGTAACTACTTATTAGACATAACTATGTAGAAACAAAACTGCTGTCTGACTTTTTATTTAAAAAACAAATTATTTTAATATAAGGAAAAAACACAGCAATTTAATGTACGACTTAAACTGAATTTCATTCATAGTTGTTCTACAGTACAAACTGTACTGAAAACAAAAATTGTTTAATAGATTAAGACAGTAAAGAAGACAACTTTCAGAAAAAAAAAATTAAAAATGCTCCAAGTTTAGAATTCTTTAAAGCTTGCGTGTCCATTGTTAAACTAACAAAATTAACTAGTCTCTTACCTCCAGGCCTTAGTAACTTTTAATGTTCTTAAACTCATCTAAAGGCAGATACTTCCATTCTCAGGTCTCGTGTAAGGCCTTGTCACACTACAGAAAACTGTTATGACTGTTTTACTCTTATCAGCTATTGAATCTAATTGTTAGCATTACAGTATTTATAGGTCCAAAAGGGACTTCCAGTAGACTTTTTTAAATTCCATCTTCAGCTAAGACATATTTAGTGTTTGAAAAACTTAGCATAAGTTGTCTAAAACACCATAGTGTGACAGGGCCTTTACAGTTTTGCGTGACAAAAACTGCATAACTTCTGTCCGTTACTTCCTGCTGACACCCTTTCGTGTACATTGCCCCCAGTCAGAACTTTCTTACAGTGAAATTGGGCAGAACTTTGTGGGCGTGTTTGTTAATGTGGAGCAGTGAAGGCTTCTGCATTTCAATGAAAATGGTCTGAGAATCTGAGTATTACATTAGCAAGATGGACGGCTTTGAGGACCAGCTTGTCTGGTCCTATTGAGCGTCAAACATACAACCGAAATTTATTTTGTATTTCTATCTCTGCAGTTAACAAAAAAAGGTTTTCCTATTCATCCAACATCATGTGCCTCTCTTCAAACATTACCTATCCTTTTATCACAGTTGTTTATATGCCTAACTATGAGTGACATGTGCTGCATTAGTAATGCTGTGGGAGGGATTAGGATTTATCCCCCACGTCTTATACACTACTATAAACACTTCATAATCACTGATCCAATGTCTCATGTCTTGTTAAAGCAGAAATCAGACTCTAGTTTCATAGTGTTAAATTTGACTTTAAAGCTCTGTTGTTTCACCATTTCATTCAGACATCTCCAGTGTAGTAGCTTCTTAAGGAGTAACAAATTCTTTTCCAAAATGTCCAAAAGGTCATGAAGTTTTCCTCTGAAGTGTCTGGTTAGTCCTGGCTCTGGACTGCACATCCTTTGGATTGTTGAGTTGGTCCTGATATTAAGCTGACTGAAGGCTGCAGCATGCTGCACCCAAACTGGGCCGAACTGTCACAGTTTCATGACGAAAATTCTGTTCACATTGTCAACATTTCGGCACCTTCTTGTCGCAACCCGTGGGTCAAACCTTTTACCCCCTCCACATAAAAACACATAACTTTAATGTGTGATTGATCAGAAGTTCATGGGAGTGTCTGTTTGGGCTGGAAGCACCTAGGTGCTGCATTTTGCTTCAACCACTCGCTTAAAAAAAAATAAAATAAAAATAACTCGTCTCCAGAAGCCAACTGTTGTAGCAGGAAGTAGCGGTTTATAAAGATCGTCAAACGGCCAAAAACTCATGAATGGAGATAAAACAGACATTTTGCACGATGCTGCAAGCTTAAGACTGAGCTGTGGGCTAATGTCTGGGTTGACATGTCCTCTTTATCTCTATCATTGTGTCTACAGTGAGAACTGAATGTCAACATTCATCAATGAACATTTTTGTACTTGAATCTTCATAGCAACTGATATCTTGATTATAATGAGACACAATGATTTAATAATATAAAAAGAATCCTGAGCATAACTTCCAGTTCTCAGTAAAAGGTATGACCCAGAGTAAAAGCATAATATCTACATTTTAAAGTTAGTGTGTGACATTGAAGGTTTGATGAAAATTTAATGAACATTTAATAATTTACTTTGTATTAGAATTAAAATTAATCAGTTGCCTTCCCTTTAATTTTGACATAATTTTGACATTTTTTTATTTTAAAATAATAAACCCAGACTTAGGGATAGTATACAAATCTTGAGAGTTGACTAATCCTTATCATGAAGGCAGTAATAAAAGGGCAAAACTTATTTTGACCCTTACCAGTGTGAACATCTTTATTTTTTCAGACTTCAAAGTTGTCAATAGTCAGCATTCCTACTAAAGTAAGAGCAAAACAATAATTGACCTTGGAATAAAGTACACTGAGTCACTGAGAACAAATAAACATCAGTGAAAACCAAAGGTCAGAGGGTGATCACAACAAAGCCAAAGACAGGAGAGTCAAGGAGGGTTGACACCAAACGCGTTCTGAGCATCTAAAATGCGCCCAACGTCTCAAGTTGGATGCTCTACGTTCAGACCAGAACAAAACTAGACGCGCGTCTAAATGGTAGGGGCGTCTAGGTTTTTTTTCTGGTCCGTCTTTAATGTCTGATAAAATAAAGAAAATGTCTTTGATTTATTTAGTGAGAGCAAGCGAACGTTGTGCTAACCAGATAACTAATTCACCAGGTAATTTAGAGGCGGTCTGTTCGGGGAGTTTCACCGCTCCAGGAGCTGACGAACTATTTTTGTCCCAAGCTCGTTTAACACCGCGGTCAGTTTAACGAGCAGCTGACCCGCATCAGTGCTGATATCTCCAGCCAGAACAGAAACTACAGACGGTCCATTTCAGTTAAAGAGCTCCTGTCTGTTTCAGGTAGCGGCAACATTCAGGAAACTGTCACGTGAAAAAATGAGTCCCTCTGATTGGTTGATGTGGCGCGTCGAGCAGCCAAAGTTCAGATATTTGAACTCGAGTGTCGGCTGCTTTGGACACGCCGCACCCATGGAAAACGCTCAAACCTCACCCACCACTTCATTGTGCGCTGCTCTAAACGCTCTAGATGCGCCGCAAGAGACCTAGACGCGCGTCCACCATTGACTTTGCAGGTAAACCGGCTGCTTCCGCTGCTCAAAACGCGTCCGGTGTGAACCCAGCTTCACACAGAAGGAAATGCTGAGTGGTTTAATCTGTCGCCTGAAAAAACACTTGATCAAATTCTGCCAGAGCTCCTTCATTTCCCTGCAAGGCTTGTTAAGCATTCATCTAACTAATCATCAGTAGCAAGAAAAAATAGAAAGCACTAATAATACAATTGTATTATTAAATAATAATACAATGTTAATATTGAGAATGCTAATATTTTATTTTGTAAGTAACTCGGTAATGAATTGTTCTTGCGCACCAACAAAAGGCAAACGTGGTCAATGAGCAAGAGCTTTGTGAATAATCATGTTCTCAAAAGCTGAAACAAAACAAAAAAAATAAAAATTCCAACCCCGATTAGGACAGTCTTGAGAGAATGACAAAATGAATGGTAGTATTGAATGGAAGTGATCAGCTAGCCCAGACTTGAGCAGTCTGAAACTGGCACACAGACTGTAACAAATCAAAAGTCGCAGCCAGAAAGACAGAGATGAACATAGAATGGACTAAACAATAGATCCAGTCTGAAACAAGCCAGCCAACAAAAACTGATCCAGACATATCTGCATAAAAGACCCAGACTTAAAAAAAACAATAACTTAAACTGAACCTGACTACTGATTGAAGCAAACAGGTCAAACATTGAATCCTGCTGAGAGACCTGTTCTTACACTTTTTATGTAGGAGCACCATTATTGTCAGTGCTGTGATGATGGTTGTGTTTTCATGTGACACTCCTGCATCCATGTGTCTTTAAATAGTAAACCCTCTAGCTTAACAGTATATAAAATGAAATTACATTGAGTGAAAAGGAGTCCTTGTGTTTTTATTGACTTTCAGGAGGCACTATACACTAAAAATTATAAAAACATAAGAAACAGTGACGTAAATCATCAATTTTGCAAAAATACTGTCTATATGTACTATGTCTACATAATGTGTCTGCATTTATGTACTCCATGTGTAGGTTTGTTGTCAAAAATGCACCCACTCCCTCTTTGTTCAAACCTGGTATGTCAGTCATGGTTTTAGCGACTCCAATATCCCTCAGTGTTTTCTAATTAGCATGCATGCACTAATAAGGATAAACAAAGCTTACACCCCCACAGATACGCTAACACCTCCCTCAAAGCTAAACAGAAACATGCATACTCTTTTTTGCATTTGAATCAAACCCAGAAAATAAAATGTTGTCATTGTAACATCACTTTTCAATGACAACATAAATTCAGTAAATTAGTTACACATTTCTGTAAGTAACTGGTTTGTTATTTATGTTTATTTGCATACATACTCATATTTAATGTTTATAATTTGTGTATGAATAGGATAATATATGAATGACTCAATATTTACATCAGTGGAAAATTAATAATATTTATTTAATGAAATATGTATTTATTCAGAAGTACTCCTTCATATAGTGGACTGTTGAGGTGAATGTACAATTTGCTAAATTGCTTTATATATTTTCATAAGTGAGGAAAATGATTTTAAATCTGTTATAAATGTGAGTTAATGTATTCATGCACTAGAAGACTTAATGAATGATTTATAAATAAATGATTGTTGGTTCTTATACAAACTTCTCATTCAATTACCACACTTGTTTCTTAGTAGCTTCTCTCCACAAAGTTCAATAAAAACACAAAATAGAACAAACCAACTGTGCACTTTCCTCGGGCAAAGTATGCAACACAAAAAATGTGTAGTTTTTTTTTTTTTTTTAAAGCGTGCAAAGCTTAAATCCAGAAAACTTTTTTCCTGTCTGATATTTTTGTGAAGTTGTTTTACATGAACATTAAAAATATGATTTAACAACACAAGTTGTTCAAAAAACAAGATTGTTTTTGTGCTTGCAGCAGTGATGTGAGCTGTTTCACCATCTTCAGTGAGTTTTGCATTGTTTTTCTGAGTCGAATTGGCTCAAAGCCACAAAAAAGTCCCATGCTGATATAAAAAAGTAGTAATTCTCTGACTTTATTCACCTGACGTGACCTGTGAAACACTTTACACTGACACTTAAATACTTTAAGGCATCACCACTTTGTGCTGCATTTAGCAGAGTCCAGTTATATTTTATAGTCAGTGACACTGCATGAAATATTTACTTTGAATGTGTGTTGAACACCTCCAGACATTCTTCTCCTTTAAGCCCAAACATTAGATGAAAGCAAGCTTTTATTATGTGGCCAAAATCCTAAAAAACATGAGATGCACATGTACCAACTCACCACTGTCCAACTTTTATCTCATCGCAAACAAATATAATTTTTACTATACTCACCATATCAGCTTTTATTTGTATGTAGTAATTCGGAGAATCCAAAATACCTCCAGATTATTGCATTGATTACTATGTTAAAAACAAATCAGAAGTTTCAAAATAAAAGTCAAAACGAGTTTTGCTTTAAATTAAAACACAGAGGTATTTAGTGCATTACAAATAGAATCTTAAAAAACATAGAACAGACGATGATTTTTACTAATTTTGTACTACAGTTAAAAACAGTAAGCTAAGTAATGAAATTACTACAATAGATTATTCCAGAAATGTATCTCCACTTATCCCTTTATAATTTGTGCTTCTTTTTCTTCAATTATGGAGGTTCCAGAAAGCTGATCATAACCTAATGTTAAAAGCATTTCAACAAAATTCCACGCTATAAAGTCAAAAACAATAATGGTTTTATGACGATCAAATTTGTTTTCTTATCAGTTGTAAATACTTTTGTTTTCAGAACAACCTGGTGCTTTTTTAGAAGCCACACACTGTTTCTGTGTACTCATACAGCTCAACAATTGAAACAATTCTTCATCAACATCAAAAGTGATTTTGTTCAAACAGACTGATGCATATCTTCATGCCTTTAGTTTGTTACATAGTAAAAAATGTAAAAAAAAAATTATTTGTTGTTTATATTACAAAAATGTGCTAAAATAACATGAACAGATTGTTGGTATCCTTAAAGTGATTATTAATCTTTGCATTACAGTCATGTAATAAACAAATTGCCGTTCAGCTTTTCATAAGCCATTCAGCTTGCACAAAAGAGAATAAGCCTGCCATTGAGTAGTTTGGTATCTTTAGGTGCACTAAACTGAACAAACACCAAAGAAAGCAAAAGCAAGAGCATTCTGAACAGCTTGGAAAGAAGACTACATATATCCAAGTTAAAGGTAAAAGCCAGACCAACTCAAAAGCAGCTTCACGTTCCTTTGACCACCATTGTCAACAGTATTAAAAAGCATGAGGTCAGTGAGACTGTAGCCTACCATCAAGGATGTGGACACAAATGTAAATGCAACCCCATGTTGATCATACAGATAGTACAGATGGTAGAAAAAAAGTCACGTAAAACATCCCAAACTATTCAAGCTGAAAACCAAAAACCTGTTCTATCTAGAGATGTGATGTTCATGAACGATCCAAATCTTTTGAACAGCTCTTTACAACAAACGATAGGAGTCAGATCACGGGCAGTAACGAGCCATTTGTGGTTTTATTTTTTTATTCCTCATATAATCGTTATTTTTTTCATCCTTAAATTGCTCCCGCTTTGCTTTTTCACGGAAAACAGGCAGAGCAGTGGAGTACAGACGCTCACGGGGAAAGGGGGAGGGGGTTTCCGCTTGACAAAACACATGGTTCCACCCACTTAACGGGATGACGTCATCACGTCGCCATACGTGATGACGTATTTCTCTACGTGATGACGTCACTCGTTCAAAATCAAACGGCTCTTTTGAACAGCTCTATGTAACAAACGGCTCCTCCAGATCCGGATCCCTTCAAAGAGCCATTTATCCCATAGTTCTAACACAAGTTTTTTTCTTTTTGATCTGCAAAGTTGTAAGAGTATAGTTCCCAGTCATATAAAAAAACATGATGCTAAGTATAAAGTTAGAATCAGTGTTGGGCAGCGCTAATTCAAAATTTAGTTGCGCAATTTCTAACATGCTTATCAATTTCTTTAGGTCCTCATGTTCAAAAGTGCATATGCTCAAGTAATCTTGATGTGGCCCACCCGGCCCAGCAGGGCTACGTGCTCATGAGGACTTAGCCCATGAATTGAGACACAGCCAGTGAGAGTATATAGCTCTGTGAACTCCCTCCTGCCTGAGAGGTTGCTGTTATCACACTGTGGTACTCCATGGTGTTGATAAGAGATGGCTTTCCCCTCCAATGTTAAAGAAAATTATGATTAAACTTTATTGGTATATTAGACAACAGAACATGGTGAGTTTAGATGACTTTCTCACATTGCATTAGATAATGTTGGTCAATCTTGAAATATTATTTGTGATTAGCGCTACTCCATTCTAAATACATAACATACAAAGCTCTCACCAACCAAGCTCCATCTTATATTAAAGATCTTATTGTTCCATATTTTCCTAACAGACCT
>JARVJO010000140.1:5395680-5406748 GCA_031762555.1 Cynodonichthys magdalenae | reverse complement strand
TGGAGAATCAAACAGATGGAAAAGTTTGGATGTGCGTAAAAACGAGTTTTCTGATTGGGGCTGGGGAGGGTGGGAAAACAACTTGAGGATGCTTTAAAGTTTGACTAGCGTTGCGAAAATGGAAATAAATTGAATGAGCCGTGAGTGGATACGTCTTACCTGGAGAGCCCGAGACGGGCCGTGGAAGGGTGGAGCTCGTCCGGAGAAAGGGACAGACGTGCGGGTTGGAGGGGACGCGAAGCGCGGAGCCACGCGCTCCTGGGCGACTGCAGCGGGAGGACTGTCCAAAGCTGGAGCCAATGGAGGGCCGGGAGAGACCGGAGCGGGAATCCAAATGGAAGAGGGGTGGCCGCTGCGGCGATTAGCTGGAAGCAGAGGATCCGTGGAACCTCTTGCCTCTTCTCAGTCCGGAGGCCGCGCCACTGCAGCAGATCATGGCAATGCGGGATAGCAGGAAAGAGTGATCCGCGGGGGTCCGAGGCTGGAGTTGAGAGGCAAACTGAGTCTGATGTTGGACCGCTCGAGTTGAACACGTCTGGAGAGCGGACCGATCCTTGTGAGCTGGGCCTTTGTCTCCGAGATGGTTATACAGCGAGGAGGTCGATCAGGTGTTGATGAGCTGCAGCTGGGCACGACGCGGTGAACAGATGGAGCAGGTGAGGAGAGAAGAGTCTTCCAGTCTGAATTTACGCCTAGGCTTCATATAAACTCACTCTCTGCATCCATGGTCAATGTTTTAATAAGACAATCAGAAGAATCAAAAATGGTAGGACAGGTTGTATTTCCAACTAATGATAAAACCTTAAATGTGATCACATGTAAATTTTTAGTTTAACTGTATTCATACACTACATATTCTAACTTTTAGTACAATATACAGTGACTAATGTCATGTTAAGCCAAAACCTTTAAATAATTATTAAAAATACCCTTCATTGAGTGTCTATAAAAAGTATTTACCCTGTTGGTCAATAATCAAAAATCTTTTTTCTTCTGAGTTGAATAAGGACAGTCACTTTCAAGGAGATGAATATTTTTTAAAATCCATATTACCTTATTTCATATTTTGATATACCTATCACTTTGTAGACATTTTAGGGTTCTTTTATTTTATATCTAAAAAAGCAAATTTCTACTGAACATGAATGATTTATGACAGCAATAAAGGCATAAAATATTCAAGGTAGTAAATACATTTTATATGCACTGTATTTATGCCACAAAAGAATAATTTACAAAAATGGAACATTGACCTCTCAGCATTTCAAATAATGTCATGTTGTCACACACCAGTAGATTGAAAGATTGAATGAAAAGAATTTTTCAGCAATTCAATTTCTCTCTCTGTCTCTCTTTCTTTTACTCACACCCACACTGACGGTCTCAGATTTTTAATTACAAAGACGTGCATTCATTCAGACACTCTTTGATGGAGCAAGCAGGCTGAGCTGTTTGGTTTATCTGAATCAGCGGAAGGAGCATCCCTTCAGCTCATAAACAGCCTCTGTTGCAACCTTGATATGTAAATGTCACTTGGTTCAATCTGCTCAAAAACAAACACCCAAACACAGCTGTGTTACCTGAGATGATGGAGGCATGTCTGAATTCTTCAGAGAAATGGATTGGCTCATACGGTGACGTCTCATAGAACTCTTCACCTACAGGGGAGAGAAAAGAAGAGAAAAAAAGACTGAAAAATGTTGAGCAAATAAACAAACTACAACCTAAATACCCAATTTATCTAGACACATCTCATTTAAAATTAGCTAGCTTTGGTGCAAAAATGTTTTGAACGTTTTGAGGCTGAAATTGAAAAAGAAGTACAATAATATTGTCATTGTACAAATTTGTGCTGCGAAAGGTAACAACTTTGTTTGAATGGTGTGAAGCCACCTATAGCACACACCTCTTTGATGGGGCTGGAAATGAATCACAGGAGGCATGGTCCTCATCTGCAACACTTGAGATATAACACCCTGGACAAGTCTGTTGCAATTATTATTAATTTTTGTACTTTATTCAACTAGGAAACACCACTCATAATATATCAACTGCTCTCATATTTTATTTCTGCCACTGGGCCAAATTTTCATTAATTTGCAATTGAAAATTTGATTTTGAATTTAATAAACAAATTACCCCATATCTTTGATTTGTATGAATCGTCACATAAATTACATCAAACCTAATGGTAAAGTGTTAAAATTTAAGTAGAGATTACAGATTCAAATTACAACTTCAAAATAAAAGCTCTCATCAAATTTAAATAACAGGTCCAAATTTAATCTTCTGTCCAAATTCTTCCTCACACTAATACAGCCCCTGTAGGACTATGCCCTATGTTTCTTCTTCTCCTGCTTAAAATCCTCCATTACCAATACTTGATGGTGCACCAAACCCAACTTGACAGTTATACGGTCACCAGTGTCATGTCCCTCCAGGATACTCACAGGTTTCTGATCTACTGCTACCATGCCAATTCACCACCCAGACATTGCTACTAAAGTTTTGTGCAGGTTCAAAACCATCATGGATCTGCTGTATTTATTACACTACAGGAGTCCATTGTGTACTTAAAACAGGCTTGCAAACCTTGCCAAGAACAATAAAAGCACATTAATGTTTTAGCCGACTGTTTACATCAAAGCAAGGTTGTCATCCAGTGTGATGGGGATTGCAGTAATTCCCACACTGGTCTCACACCTGGAATATAATCTCATGAGGCCATCATCATCCAATTAGGTTGGTCTGATCTTCCTGTGTGTATTGCTTTCAAGACATGGTTTAATAGAATGTTAAAGGACAGAACCCTAGATGTGGTGCAATCATGGGCTGATGTAGTAGGATCTTTGTGGAAATGTTTCCTGGATTGAGCCTAGCGAGGACACTAAGTACTAAAACTGCAGCAGCATCACAACTGTTTCAACACTGATGGATGTTTTCCAAATTTATAACAATCGAGATGCATTCTAATAAGTTGAAGAGGTCACAAAAAGCTTAAGAGTCTTAATCCGATAAGAAAGGGAACTAACAACGTAATGCACAATTTATCACATCTTTTACTTGCTCTACTTGAACTCTGTTATTCAGATAGATTTAGAATGACTTAAAGGATCAATGCAAAATCTCTCAATAAGTTGTTTTACAAGTTGATCAGCATAAATATTGTTCTTACAGTCTTTTTTTAATAATAGACTATATAGAAATATCTGAATCCTTGTGTGGCAGTTTTAGTGGAGGTGGTAGGTTCATCACTTGTCTGCTGCCGTCACTCAAAGTAATTTGTCCTGTAAACACAATCCAGAGCCAAAACCTGCCTGAGCCTGGCTGTCATGCTTTCTCGTGTTGTCAGAGCTTCACCCACTACAAGTGTCTGGTGCGCTGCCAGAGAACAACGAGCAGTCTCTTCTGAAATACATCAAACATGACAAACCCAACTGGCAGTACTGAGTCGCAAACTGGAAATAATCTCAATTTGACTTTCACATTCAAGAGATGTCACACATCACTTCTCAGAAACAGTCCACTTTGTCTCAACCAGACCAGACATACTAAGGCCTTAAACCTGCGGTAAGGTCAGCTTTAGCGAAAATTAATAGTGCCTGTTGGTTTAAATTATCCAAGGATAATACCAGATTGGCTTTTGAAATGGTAAGCAATATGAAGTACGGTTAGTAACACCTATGCCACATTTATTACTAAAATAAACAAAACTAAAGTTTTGTACAACTTGGTGTGAATTCCAGGGAAGACGTACAGCTGTTGTAACACTGGCAGGATGACAAAGTGTGTAAATGTGAAAGAACTCCTTTTGTATGAATAAATTTCCAGAATAAGATTTTATCAAGCAGAAAGAGATGTTATTTTTAACACACTGGAGGAAATCTAAGATGACCCGGATTCTGCAAATAGAAGAAAGTCATGCAATACCCTCTGCACCAAAATGATGCTGTGCTTCATGTTCTTCTTCCAGGTTTTTTTAATTTAGTTCAAAAACACTAATATTAGACACATTATATTCCTTCATAATATGCCATCATCTTTTTTAGGTAAAATATTCAAGGCACATTGATGTTTGGTAAGCTTTTATTTTAAAAGTCTTTTGTAGTACCAGCTGATAAAAATATCACAGGGGTGGACATTAAACTGTGCTGATGGGTAGTTATTAGAGTTTTTTTGCTGTTCTTGATGTTTTTTGTTACTCATTTAAATGTATTTATGCTGAAGAGTTATGTCTTATCACACCCGTTAAGTGGATGAAGGAGATTATTTTCAAATTAGACTTAACAATATTTTTGTCCCACTGAGCCAGAAAGCACATCTGATATTTTAATTAAAAAGGTGATCAGGTTCATGCTTAAATTAATAAATAAATTGTGTGGTCTAATATATTGCAGATTAGCTTTACTTTGGCTTTGTCAACTGTTTGGTCATTATTAAAATGAGCTGGTTATTTCTGTATTTGTGGCTTAGTGAGGTTTTGTAGTTTCATCAGCAAAACTGATTGTTCCCACAGAGACAATTATGGCATGAAAGGCAGCAGGCCAAATGCATTATTTCAAGAATTGATAGGCTTTTAATGCTAACTTGCAGTCAGACTTAAAATGATATTGAATAATGAAAAATCTAGGCCCTGTGATGTGTTTTAAATAGCAAAAAAACAAAATGTATTTTTTAATAATCACTTCTAGAAAATAATAGGAATTTGTCAACCAATAAAATAGCCCCACATTTAAATGACATGCTGATCAAAACCAATGTGGTGCCACGCTCAGTCACAAACTGTCAACAGTACATTACCATAACATTCTCATATGGGAAAGGGGATAAAATAAAATGCAGTGAAGATAGAGGAATAAGTAGACCATTCATATGTACATGGGTGTACAAAACCAGTGAACCCAGGTTAAAGATCAGCCTGTTCAATAAGCAGACAGTTAAGGATTACGTATTTCTTTTTCCCTCAGTGAGGTTTTTATCTCATCAACAGTCAATGACACCGAGTCATTCCCACAGAGCCAAGCTGTTAAAAGACGATGCCTTCATTTCCAGCAGTTTTCATATAATGGATGTGCACATCCATCACTCATCACCTGTAGCTGGTTGGAGTTAACAATGCTGCTTTTAAAAAACTACAAGACAAAAATCATGAAATCTCAAAGTGCCACATTCAAAAAAAATTCCTTCCGTTATCAAAACCAGCCAGCTACACAGTATATTTCGTGTAACACTAACACTACATTTAGATGCAGACAGTAATGCCTGGTTCACACTGCAAGATTCTAAAACTGTCGGATGATTTTCAAAGACTGAGAGACCCAATACATGAGGATAAATAAATTATCGATTTGGGTTTGGTCCTACAGTGTGTGGTGTACAGCCACAAGGCAAAGACAACACACCACACATGAATGGATTTCTTTCACAAACATTCATATGCAGACTGTAAATCTTACGAGACCTCTTAAAAGATATTTTGCTTACATTCAGACAGGCTCTATCGTTAGACCTCTCAAGATCAAACGTGAATTCAAAATAAATAGGCATTCCAGACAAGGAAGAAGCAATGGCTGTAGTTTTTGGACTAATTTAACAAAGAAAAAATATTCAAAAATATGCCTCCACTGTCTAGTGCACTTTCTGATGAGCCATGGCAGTCTTTTTGTCTTCTGTAATTTGGATTCCCCTCCATGTTTTGGTCACCTAGCTTACTGGATGGCTACATGTCACATTCAACAGGCTGCAGGCTTGTTTGTTCTCGAGGGAACTTCACACATGCTGGGATGTCGGGCCAAGACAATCCAACATGTTGAATATAATGGATTTGTGATTGAAGCGGTCCCGGCATCTATAAAAGCCAATTAAATCAATCCTTATACATCACAAACATCAGGAATATCTAAAAAAAAATATCTTTAGAGCCATCAACATTATTGGAGTGTCCTTAAGATTGTCGGAAGGGCAAAATTGGGCCAAATAACTGCACTTGAGTCAACAGTCACAGGACACCCTTTTATTTTGATCCAATATGGTAGTTTTCAAGATGGCAGCAATGTTCCAGACATAACCTAAAAAAAGGTCCTCACACCCATTACTTGTTGGGGTATTCAGTAGCTTTGTTTCCATCCAATTTTAATGTGAATTTTGAGCAAATTTTTAAAATGTTGAACAAAAGAATAAAAAAAAAAAAAAGGAAATGTGAATCAGACTTGTTTTCATCTACTGGCTTGGACAGAATCAACCAGGCTACACAAAGTATAATTACGTCAGTAATTGAAATCATGCATGGTTGTAGTAAACAGGAAGTAAAGTCGCAAACTTACAGGGAATACACATCTCGGGTAAATGGAGAGAAGTTATCAGGAATGTGTTGCTACCATCAGCAAAGTTGTAATTATTTTGTCATATCAACTAGTTTTAGTGATGTTGCATGTTGTTTGGAGACATAAAAAAAAGAAATGCATTCTCTTCACATTATGGAAATATCCGGGAAGACACCAACAGTGGGAGAATGGTCCAGCTGCAGCAGCCGGAAGAATTGTTAGACAGCGGGAACAGATGATGTGAGGTAACTGTTTGCTAAGTCAAAACTTTTTCAGCAAATGTGATTCCATCTCTCCTTTTATGCATCAACTCTTTTTCGGAAAATCCAAAACTACCTCAAGCGAGCGTGTGATCTCATTACATCCACACTTCAGTTAGAGCACTTCGGTCATCCAACCAGTTTCTCTTAGATGTTCTTAGATCTAGACAAAACTTTAGAGGTGATCGGGCCTTTGCAGTTTATGCTCCAAACCTTTGGAATGGCTGACATCTTAGCATTCGGACCGCTGAAACTGATGAGAATTTTAAATCTCTGCTTAAAACTCATTTTTTGATTCCTTGGCCTTTCATTCTGGTAGAGTTTGAGATTCTTTTAAAGCTAATGTTTTAAATGTTCCATTTCTCTATTTTAAACTGATCCTATTGTTTACATTTCTGTGTTGTTTTGTTGTATTATTTATTTGGCTGAATTGTGAAGAACTTTGGTCAACTCTTGTTGTTTTTATGTGCTATATAAATAAATTGACATTGACATTGTATAAACTTTGTTGCGAAATTAATAAAGTTTTCGCAAATTTTGCCGTTTCCATCCACCTTTTCTAATGTGATACTTCAAAATGCGCATAAAAAAACGTTGATTGAAACATGGCTACTGATTTAATTTCCCCTTTTCTTTCTGAAATAAAAAGATGTTCTGTAACTTTTGACTCATTCTTTATTTTGTCTACTGTTAAAGTGACATTTAAACAAACAAATCTCATCATCTGAAATTAAGTAGTGAATGTAAAGCAGAAAAAGTATATCTTTCAATCATCCATAATATTTTGATCACTGATGGATTGAAAAAAAAACAGTTATTTCAGTACAATCACAATATTCAGCCGCTGATTTAAGCAGCACATAAATACACTGCCAGGCCAAAAAAAAAAAGTTTCCACCAAAAAAAGTCATATGCGCTAATATTTTGTTTTACCCCCTTTAGCTTTGATTACGGCACATACTCACTGTGGCATTGTTTTGATAAGCTTCTGCAACGTGACAAGATTTATTTCCATCCAGTGTCACATTAATTTTTCTCTAAAATCTTGCATTGATGATGGTAGAGTCTGACTGCTGCACAAAGCCTTCTCCAACACATCCCAAAGATTCTCAGTGGACTCTGTGGAGCCATATGTGAAAATGATGTCTCATGCTCCCTGAACCACTCTTTCACAATCCCAGCCCCATGAATCCTGAACCAACTGCAGCAACCCCACATCCTAGACCTTAGTAAATCCAGGTGGAGACTTTTTTTTTTTGCAGGGCAATGTATTTGATCCCTTAAATTAGAAGCAAGAAAAAATAGATGGAGTGATGGAATGGGACAGCTTTGGCCAAGACCATATAGATGTAGCTCCCCCAACGCTAGTGAAGAAATTAATGGGGTTTGTATTACTTACTGATTTTAATACACTACACATTTCTATTTTTTAGGTGAATTTTTATATGTTTTATAAACTATTGTGTAACTATTTCTTATGATTGATGATTTTAGGTAGTTACATGCCTTTTACCACATAGAAACCGTTTTTTAACATTAGGTTAGATTTTGTGTACAAGGGTCTGTCTCCTGCCATAGCCTGGCCCACATGACGCAATGCAAAAAGGGTGGAGTCAGACCCGGAAAATTGTTGTTATATTGAGTGTCATGCGGTTTTCTCTTGGCTGATGGGTGGAACGTTGGAATAAACTGCATCTCTCAGCCCAGCGCTGGTTTGTATGATTGTCTCTTACAATTCTGCCAATTCAAACATATTGTTGTTGTTGCTGTGGTTTGCATTCTCTCTGAGTTTAAACACGTAGCTACAAAAAATAACACGCTTTCTTTTCACTAGGTTATCTCTCTAGTGCTCAGGTTCAACCAACAGGTAACAGGTGACCAAAAGTCAGTGAAGCCTGACTCATTTCCTCTGATCCTGTGGCCAAGCTCAACTTGTTTCAACTTGAGTGTGGCCTGCCTGTGGTAGTCAAGCAGCACAAAATCTTTATTCCATCACAAAACAAGCTGGCATGCATTAACTTGGAAGCAGTGTAAGAACAGCATTTTATTCATGATTGGTTTATGTATGACTACTCACTTTGAACCACACAGTGAGGACAATAAAAACATTCAATTTTAATTACATTCTGTCATAATCTGGATTTTAAAAAGGGCTGCATAATAATATTTCTGAATCAGCACTTTGATGTGCATATTAGCAACAGTTCCATTGCAGGAGACAGGATGTAGAGCTAGGCAAATTAACACATCAAGCTACAACTTCTTTTGCATGACAAACAAGAAAATATAGCAGTTCTATTCTATTTTTTAACAAACTAGCAATGGCTTTCAGAGAAAATATTTTTCTTAGGTTTATGGCTTTGTGGTTGAAATGCAGTCGCTATATATTGGACATTTAGGCAGGCAACAGGAAAAGAAAAGTGCCACAAAGAAAATTTCATAAAACTGAATGTCCCAGAACTGGAGTGATGGGAGACACATCTGATATGAGAGACAGAGGAGCCCCTAGGTAGCTACAAAAAGTTTGTCATTCTTACCACAGGTTGGGGTAATTAGGACCATCATATCTACTCCTTCAGTAGCACCACTGCAGGCTGTTGTGGTTCTGCTCTTCTCTTCTCAGACAGAAAATTCAAGAGAAATCACGTAGTTTTTCTCTGAACCCCAGCTTTGAAAAGCTCTCTAAAGAGAAAGCTTCTTTCTTCATTGGACTTGTTTTTTATGTAATTTACAACATATTTGACAGAAAAAATAACTAATGCTGAATCATGTTTCCAACATTGCAGTGCTGTCTTCTGATAAATTAAATAAATGTTTTGAAGAAGTCACTAAGTGTAGCAGTCAGCCACAGTTTTGATCTCCCATAAATCATTTGTGACAATTGCATTGATTAAGACATCTAAAAAAAAACATTGATTAAAAAATTGATTATCGTAGTTCAGTTGCTTCAGGCAGCAGACTTCTGGTTACTCACTAGTTAGTCCAAAAACAAATTTTGAAATAAATGTTTAATACAGAAATAGTGAATCTATCTGAAATATATATCAATGTCTTTGAGAAACAACAGGAAGTTTGGGCTTGTTGTGTGAACTTGCATTTACAACACATACACAATTTATACATATCTGGTAAAAAAGTCATTTTTCTATGATGATTTGCAGCTCAAATTGAGCCTATCCAGGAGTTGCAACTTGAAGTACACTGCAGTACTGTTTAAATTTAAACTGCTTTGTTCTGATGCATTACCTGATAGAGCAGTGGCGGCTGGTCAATAGAGGGCGCCGCCCCACCACTATTTTTTGGGACACAAAAGATATAAAAATAAAATAACAAAATCAAATGTTTAGTAGAAATATCTATATATGTTTTAGATGTGTAAGATTTTTTATAAAGTTATCAATGGATAAACTTTAATTTTACTCATGAGCGTTGTCGTGTTTAGTCACTTCCGGTTCACGCCAGGGCGCAGAAATCTTTACCATCGAGGACTAATGTGAACTCCTGGGCATGAGCAGTAAGTCCTCAATGCAAAATAAAAGGGAGTCTCTGGGCACAGCTGACCTGCACCCAGAACGCGATTTGCATACCTTTAGTGGGTCGACGTCTGTTCATTACTGCAGGACGAAGCAAACCAGTAAACTAATCAAGGAGCTAACAGCTCAGCTAAGTCTCGTAAAACAAACCCTTTTTGATAGCACACCAGGAGCAGCTAAAAGTAAAAGAACTTGGACCTGATAAGCTGGACATGAAGAACAGTAGAAAAAAAGACAGAGGAAGAGTTTACACTAAGCTAACCGCTAGTAGTGAGGCTAATGCTTTCCTTTTGCTTTTCATTGCCTCGTTTGTCAAGCAACAGGATCTGACCCAGCATGGATTAAAACAGGTGAGTGTAAAACTAAAAGACTTTTGCAATGTTAATCATAGTATATTATATATTTTAATGTTGTTTTGTTTTATGTTTAGTTTTGATTTTTGGAAATTATTATTGTTTGACTTTATTTTTGAAAACGGAGCTGATACAAGATATATTTTTTTTCTTTCTGCTGCCATTCATTTTATTTATGTATATATTTTTTAATGTAATGAATACATTTTTAAAATAAAAACATATAATAGTTTACCATAGAGGTGCAACAATCTGTTGCTATTAAAATAACAAATTGTTTTCTATATATTAAAAATATGTTAGAAAGCTCACTTGCAGCCATCTCCATATGAATTAAATTTGTGCATTCATGTTTTTAGGTTCGTGACACCATCTTGAGCCATTCACAAGCATCTGATCAGTTCTACACTGCTGGAGGCAGACAGGTTCCTGCAGGACCACAGCCAGTTCACCATCATGAAGGCTCAGGTTCAGGAGCTGCAGTGGTGCTGCGGCTCTGTTCCAGCTCTTCATGGAGAACAGTCTGCAGGACACCTTCAGAGACTGTGACTCTGCTGAAGGTTCTCATCACATCTCCTCTGACCACAGCTGAATCTGAG
>JARVJO010000140.1:5340512-5351331 GCA_031762555.1 Cynodonichthys magdalenae | reverse complement strand
CTGTATTCACACCAGAAGCGAACCGCACCAGAGTTCGTTTGGAAGCGGACCGAGACCACCTCAAAAAGCGGGTCTCGCTCCGGTTGTTTGATCCGCACCAGAGTTCGCATGAGTGTATTCACACCTGCACAAAAGGTCCGGACCAAGGCTTTAAACGAACTCTGGTCCGTTTAAAGCGGACCAAATGTGTTAGGTGTGAATACACCCTAAGTGTAAAGCGCTTTGGGGTCCGGAAGGACTTGATAAAGTGCTATATAAGTTCAGTCCATTTACCATTTTACCATCATAAAAAGAAAAAAAAATAATACAATTTGCACAAACTTTTAATTACCATTACATCCTTATGTTATACTGATGTTTTACTTTTATTTAATGTTTTATCATGTGTTTCACTTGAACAGTATGGGACATCGATCGACGCAAAAGTTGAAAAGTTCTTCTTTACTGTCTGTTTATCTAGAAATACAGAAAACAGGCACATAGGCCTGCCGTGCTTCACACTGCTGGCTGCTTTGGTCTACTGAACTATGTGTTATAAACACATATTTAAGACCCAGGGCTGCCCTCAGTGCCTGTTTAAACTGACCTTATTCTGGTCAGAATTCCCCCTCTGCCAGAAAACTACAGTTAACGTGGATTTAACAATACAATGACCACTGAAGAACATTACAAAAACAAAATATTCAAAAAGAGGTGGGGTTCACATGGCCTAAAGCCCACTATAACAGGACCCTTACTGATGAGACTGGTTATGGTGCAAAACTCAAGTATCTTTAATTTACTGACTATTATCATAGGCAGCCTGCACACTGGGTAACAACCACACTACAGTGAGAAAAACCATCCACAAAATGACTAATCTTTGCAGGGGTTTTCTGAGGTCTTCCAGTGCATTTTAAAAATCCATTGGGCATTTCATTGAGCATGATGGATTACTTTTTATTTCTTTATTTTTATTATTAAAGCAACAGTCAGGAAACCTGGTCGGTAAGGTGAACTTATTCACCAGAAATATATTTGTGTCAAGGTCAGAAACACCAAAATATTGAGCTTTTACTGTCAGGAACCATTTTAAAAACAGTAATTTTGATTTTCTGCAAACAGAGATTTCTTGCTGAAAAATTATTAATGACCACCTACTAACAGTTGTTGACTTAGGTTCTAGTTCACATGCAGCTGTTTTTCTTCTTTATTATTAAAACTGGTTAAAAATATGGGTATAAGAAGAAAGTTACTAAAGGACCCCTCAGGACGATAATCAGCAAAGAATGTAACCAAAAGCTGTGAGACTTTTGGTCTTTTTTAAAAGTATAGAGTTTTCCTCAATTTTCTCAAAATTTGAAGCCATGAATAATTTCCACAGCTTCCATCAGCACAACTCATGAGTCATAGCTTCCACTCAAATGCTCACAATTAAAATAAAACTCAGTCTGACACAATAAAAGCAGCCCTGCTGCTTTTCCATACATATTTTTAGTCTCTAAATTGCAGCTAATTTAGCAATTAAATACTCTGAGACGTCAGCCTTTCCACCTGGAGTCCAAGCACACTTCTAATTAGCTGCCCATTTGACAAATGAACTATGAAGCTATGAGCTGAAAGTAATATTTTCCACTGAAAAGGCACTGATCTCATATGGAGAACCTCACAGCATGATCCTAAAATCTTTCACTGACAATAAAGTTACTGTCAATTGAATTTAGATAAAACATGCACAATTCACTACAGGGTTCTGTTGAACTCTTACTTTAAAAGAATGATATATGCTTTCTTAAAAAGAGCAGGCATTTGGGATGAAGGAGGACAGATCCACCTGATGGCAGCAAAAAAACGGGGGGTCTGACTCCAGTCTGTAAAATCTGGTTTATCTTTGAGAAATCCAAAGTCATATTATTTCTTGTTGCATTCATAAGCATTTTAATGGTGGGTTAATTACTGTACCACAGGAAACTAAATGCAGTGCAAGCCCAGTCAAGTATTTTTAATTTAATGTGATGTTTTATCATTTTTGTGAGTAATTGTCATTAGGTGCTTAAGTTTTCTGAAGTGATCCAATATTAAAGGGTATGTTTATGTTTGTAATAATATAGAATCACTGTATAAATATTCAGAAATGGAAGACCTAGCATTCATTGATAGAATTTATATTTCCTGACACCTTTATCTTTTTAGAGAGTTTTGAACTAAGATCATCTCATGTTGTTGTTTTGGTCAAACCTTGAAAACAACAATATTCACAATCTCATGCAATTTTGTGAGATGTCACACTCAGAATAAGCGTTGTGAATTAGATCAGGTTCTATTATATTGAATCTGACTGAAATATCTGTTAAATTGACTGAGTTAAAACAATTTTGTGCTGGGTAATGCTGATTAGCTGTGGTCGCTATTTTAAACTGAATCAACTCCAAAAGTTGTAAATGTACGTTCAATGATTATTTTAGGCAAATTTAATTCAAATCCCTATGGTTTTATTAGATGTGTTTGCTAACAAACAGATAGAGTAGACTGCAAAATGGCCAATTTTTTAAAACAAAAATTTTGGACAATTTGTTAGCGCTCAGTAAATATTTTTGGGGCTCTGTCATCTACTAACACACAGTTGTAGGTCAACATCTATAAAACTTACTGTTTCAGCCCTTATTGTGTTTTCACTTTAAGTTGTCTGTGACAGACACCTGGAATTGGGCTGACTCCAAAAGATAACAATAAAAATGATTACTTTATGCAAGTTTTGTTCAAATTTACCTAGTGGTTCATGAGTTATTTTGCTAACAGGCAAACACACATGAGGGAAAACATTATCATCTGCTCAAGCAATTTCTATCCAAAACCTTTAAAACAGCCCCAAAGTGGCAAATCAAAGCATTCAAGCACACATTTAATGTATTTCAGTTTGGGTGGCAATCAAGGGAAGATATACTTTGCTTTTTCTGATCTTACATGTTTTTAAATGATGGAAATTACCAACAGTTCACTGCAGGCAGTGGTCTGAGGAGCTGGCCTGGGTGGTCCAATCTATGGCGGCTGAAGCTGACTTTAAGGACATGAAAGCATCACTTTGAAGGAGGTTAATTTTCTAATTAACAAGATAAGACACACACAGACTTTTTTTTGACAAATTCCTATTTTCCTGAAACTTGGTGAGATTTAATGAGGTTTTGACAAAGTACAAAACAGAATAAAAACACTCTCACTGGAAATCTGACAGTTAACAGACCCATCATCGTTTTATAGACTTTTCCCAGACCAGCATTCAAACACAACTTCTATCCATCCATCCATCCATCCATCCATCCATCCATCCATCCATCCATTATCTTTACCAGTTTCATCCTTTCAGGGTCACGGGGGTCACTGGTGCCCATACACAACTTCTATTCATTTATTTTCTTTATCTGCTTCTCCTTTCCAGGTTTTGGGGAAGTTGATGCTCATATCTAACTGTTAGTGTGCAGTCAGTGTCCATGACCAACTGCAAGTTTGTCACAGGGACAAGGACATGGAAACAAATCTTCACCCACATCTAAGGGCAATTTAGAGTTAACATAACTTAACATGCATGACTTTGGGTGTTCTTCAGGTACTTTGGATCCTTCTCACTGACCAAACATTCACAAGGAGAACATGCAAACTCCAAAGGCCAGGAGGCAAACCTGCAACCTTCTTGCTAGGAGGCAGCAGATCTGGTGTTGTGCAAATAATATTGTTGTAATAATAATAATAATAAAAATGTTAAAACTCAAGTCTCTCATGGAAAATCCTCCATGGTTTGCATTCATATATTTCATTTTGACCTGCTGTCAGCCTAGACATTGTTTTGCTGGCTGAGTGATGCTCAAACAAGGCTTCTGGCCTTGTTATAAAGAAAATAATTTGTGGATCTGATGACATCTAGTCTGTCTGCAATGGCCAGTAAGTTCACTGGGTAAAAAGAAACTGAATTAGTTGAGAGTCATTGTTGGGCTTACTCTGATGTACAACATAGACTGAGTTTGTTTTTTCCTCTGGAGTGACTGAAAAGGGAGAGGATGCAAGCAATGATGAGTTTACTCCTGGTCTGTCTCAGCTCTACCTGATGGAGTTCTGACTGTTTGATTAAAGTGTGGTTTCACTACCCTTTAGGTCAGAAAATGTGCTCTAACACTTCCCCTCTTTATCTACCCAGTAATAGTTTAGAGTACCCTTCCTGAAATCCTTGGCAGGAGTGCTGAAAGATGCTCTGCCATAGGACTCTCAACTGCTATGTTAGGGAAATACATTTCTCATGAAAATAGAGACCAATTTGGAGGAGTGTGACTGGGAGAGACAACCCTCCCAATCTGATTCAAGGTGTTGTTGGTATTGAACATATCATGCAGTTTGAAGCTTAGAACTCCAAATGCCTTCTATGACCGAATCAAAGTCCAGTTGTCTTTGTTTTAGGACCTTCAATTGTAGGTTAGTGGTTGATTACCATTTTTTGTCACTATTATAAATATGTGTTGAACATTTGGGTGAAAAGATAAGCTGAGCTGTCCACACATCACCAACCAGTAGTGAGTTGAGTTGTTTGTCGCAGGATGATGATGTCACAAAAGCCACACACCAACAGCAAAGGCTGTGCAAAAAGCAGTGTGGTTTTTGTCATGTGGAACAGCGGACCAGCTCTACACCCTCAGCAGGGTCCTGGAGGGTGCATGGAAGTTCATGCAAACAGTCTACATATGTTTTGTGGATTTGGGGAAGGTGTTCTACCGTGTCCCTCAGGAAGTCCATTGGGGGGGCTCCGGGAGTATGGGGTACCAAGCACTTTGATACGGGCTGTTAGCTCCTTGTTTGACTGGTGTCAGAGTTTGGTCCGCATTGCTGGTAGTAAGTTGGGCTTGTTTCCAGTGAGAGTTGGACTCCACCAAGGTTGCTCTTTGTCACCAATTCTGTTCATAACTTTTATGGACAGTATTTCTAGAAACAGCCATGGTGTTGAGGTGCTCTGTTTTGGTGACCTTAGGATCACATCTCTGCTTTTTGCGGATGATGTGGTCCTATTGGTTTCATCAGATCCTGATCTCCAGCTCTCACTGGAGTGATTCGCAGCCGAGTGTGAAGCAGTGGATGAGAATCAGTGCCTCCAAATTTGAGACCATGGTCTTGAGCCAGAAAAGGGTAGAGTGCCTCCTCCGTTTCAGGGAAGAGGTCCTGCCACAAGTGGAGGAGTTTAAGTATCTTGGAGTCTTGTTCACGAATAAAGCCTGGAACATACTCATTTCGAATCTGAACACCTTTCATACACACCTTTCACAGCCCTGGAAACACACCATGCTGAGCTCCTGGGAAACCTCTCCCACTGCAGCATATGTCACTGCATAGGGTTTCTTCCTACTAGAGTCGACAAAGAAAAAAAGTCAGAGACTCGTCCCCCGATGTTATTTATCCAGAATCTATCCCTTTTAAAATTAGTCAGGTTCCACTGTGCAACACGTCTGTTTTAACGGCTCTGGAAGCGAGTCTTCTATTGTTTTTTAACCAAGTGGTTGAAGTAAAATGCCGCATCTGAGCGCTTTTAGCACAAACTGTCAAGTTTGACGTAGGAGAATGAACCCAGGTCCGTATGGAGGAGAGAGTTTAAAATAAAAGTATTTATTAAACAAAGCAAAGGCTGTCGAGGCAGCAAATAACAAAAACTCAAGGAACACAGGGACGACGAGACAGAAGGGCAAAGCCATACACAATGAACCAGCGGGGAATGAAGAGTTGAGAAGAGTATTTATACAAACAGGAAGAAGAGAGAAGATGACCAACAGCTGGGGAGAACTAATTACTAACAGGTGACAGGTGAGTGATAGGAGGAAAAGCTGAGGGAGCAGATGCAATGTCACAGAGGGAACACAAGAGGGAGACAGGAGACAAGACAAGACACAGATCACATCCTCACACAAACAAAGACGTCCACGAACTTCAGACCAATCACACATTACCGTCGTAGCAGGAGGGGGCGGTAAAAAGTTCTGCTGGCGGGTGGTGCCAAAAGGGGCATCCGAGTCAATGCTGAGAACACCAGTGACATAATTTTCATCATGAAACCGCAACAATCAGTGCCGACTTCGGCAGAGGGAGTGTGAAATAGGCTTAAGGAAAGAATAGAGTGGGAGACTGATAGGTGGATTGGTGCTGTGTCTGCAGTGATGTGGGCACTGTATCTGAGGGCCCGATCTGTTGTGGTGAAGCAAGAGCTGAGCCAAAAGGCAATGCTCTGGATTTACTGGTTGATCTATGTTCCAACTTTCATCTATGGTCACAAACTTTGGGCAGTGACCGAAAAAACAAGCTCGCGGATACAAGCCGCCAAAATTAGTTTCCTCTGCAGGGTGTCTGGGCTCTTCCTTAGAGAAAGGGTGAGAAGCTCGGTCATCCGAGGGGGACTCAGTAGAGTTGCTGCTCCTCCACATCGAGAGGAGCCAGTTGAAATGGCTCGAGCATCTGGTTCGACTGCCTTCTGGCTGCCTCCCTGGTGAGGCGTTCCGGGCAAATCCCACTGGGAGGAGACCCAGAGGAGGACCCAGGACCATTTTTTGCTTTCACTCCACATTGTTCTTTTTTATTTTTAAGTAGTTATGAGGCACAGTGGTTAAACACGAAACTGCTACTGTCATGTTACTAAACAGGTTGTTAGTAGCTGACCCAAAAATGAGTGAGTTAGTTGATTCCAACAACCTTACTTAGCTGGGCTGTGAGAGGTGAAGCAGCTAAAGCCTTTCCCTTACCCACATGCTCCAGAACATCATACGCTTATGGGTCGAAGTTCAGTGAAATTATTAACATTCTATTGGACATTTTTTTTCATTGATGTTGATCGTGTGTATTGCAATGTATACAGTGTTTGAAATATTGCCAAACCCGACATGGGAACATGCAATATGAGCTCCGAAGCCAGGCGGCATTTTGGCAATTCTCCTTCCTCACCCGGAATAAACTGGATCATCCTATCTTTTTGAGATGTGTTCATCCAACCAGCAGAATGCCATAAAGGGCCTCGTGCAACTCCCTCATTAACTCAAATTTGCCTCCACAGATCAAAGGAGCTGCAGTGGGAACTCATAGCTCCGCATCAGCCCGGTAAAAAATACAACTCATTTAGATAGAAGATGAGCAAAATAAATAAATAAATAAGCAGAGGCTCTGTCTGTTCGTCTATCAATCAGTCTGTCTTTCTGGTTACAAGCAGCAGCAGAGCAGAAACATAGTTTTCTGTCTTGATTTTAATGAACCAGGTGATATGGATAAAAAAGGTTGTGCATTTCAATTATTTCTCTTTAGTTTGTAGGGAGTGTTACAGATATTAGCTGACATGTTGACTTTCTGTTTCGCAAGGATTCACCTTCATTCACAAAACATAAATTTCCATTTGGAAAACTGAATTTTTTACACCAACATGTTAATGCAGTTTGAGAGGACCTATGTGAAAGTAAGATAGTCCTGTGTCAGACAGACAGAGGCTGCAGGGATTCACATTATTTCAGGCATATTGCTTAGTCGGGTTCATTAAATAATGTACACTGCATGTATGAAATAGGCTGCCCATCATTGCTTCTCAAAGGCTTTATGATTTCAGTTCATACATAGTAGTGTATATATACATATATACATAGTATTTTGAGCTTTAAAAAAGGCCACTTTTCTCAGCAAAATCTCAATTTGTGTGAATGGGAGGTGTAAACACAGCAGAATTTTTTTGTTTTTAATTAACAGCCTCACACTTCCTGAAGGACTGCATATCACCTGCTGTGTTTCCAGAGTTTTACCATCAGATGTGTTGGGAAATGAAATGGAAGAATAATATAGTCAAACATCAATATCACAAGGTGTCACTTAATATGTTATCGTATATTGCATTTGTTGGTCATGACTCTCAGATACTACCACATTAAACTCTAGATCCTTATCTGTAAACTTGAATGAGTTTTAGCCATTTTTGTAAAGGCTAAGATTGATTAACTGTAGCAGCCATCTTGAATTGGACCACTAGACCAGATCTGAGCACAAATAAAAAAATGTACTTTGTCTATTTTTTTGGGTTTCATACCACAGATCCTTCAAAAATGGCTCAGTCTCCATTTTGTCCATCACACTTTATTCCATCAAGACAATCAAATGTTTGTGACAGTTAAGTACCAGTAACATGTTATAATGAGATATTTTTTTTGTTATAACAAGATATGGGTCAACAACAACTTTATGTCATGTGACAGTTTTACGCTTCTGTAGTCCGATTGTTCATGAAATATTTTGGTAATAAACACAGACACAAACATGATCACTCCTTTTGACTTTTGGTGTGGGGCAATAAAAATATTGTGGTCAAAGTCTTAATCAAAGTTTCAAGTTTTTGTATAACAAACAGTTTTATGACTTATTAGAGCTACATTACAAGTGTTTTAATTAGGTTAAACTCATAATATAACATGAATAAATTCATATTGTGAAAAAAAGGTTGCATTAGAATAAAGTCATATCTTTATGAGAATATAGTTGTAATATTGCTTGAATAAAAGTCATATTACAAGAAAAACATTGTATGAGAATCAAGTCATAATATTATGAGAGTAAAATCATAACATAACATAGTAAGAATAAAGGTGTAGTATTACAGAAATCAAATCACTATATTATAAGACCTACTACAGGAAAAAGCAGTCTTACCACCATGAGCATCTTATGGCATCTTATTAAGTTATGCTTTTGTACTGGTTTTACACATCAGCATCAAATTATCATCACTTTGAAACAATTGTGCAAACATGTCACAACAACATGAAGCCAAACATTGCAGTTAATGTTAATTTGATGAATTTAGTCGTGGATAGAAACATTACACTAACAATGACTCAAAACTTATCACAGAGTACTTCATAAACACAGTGACACGCAGGTGTGATCTGACCCAGAAACAGAAAATGGACATATCATATATTATGACAATTTTTTTGTTATTTTATAATGTTATTCTCATAATATTCTGACTTTAATCTTGTTTAAATATGACTTTAATACTGTAATTTTAAAACTTTCTCGTAACAAAAATAAATAAATAAATAAATAAATAAATAAATAAAAACCTCTACTGTAGCCCTGATACTCCATCATACATTTTAAATGCAAATGTAAACTTGCAAAAAAACTGGTTTGACTAAAAATGTACGATTGGAAAACAAAATGAACACTTCTAAATACTAAAGTCATGATTTTATTCTGAAATAAATAACAAAACATTGTGCTGGAGCTTGTTCTTTTCTGTCCTGACTGATTTGAAAATGATATGGAGAGTGTTTATCACCAACTATTTACTTTGAAATTAGTAAGCTGAGGTTCATTTTGTATTTTTTTTAAGTGTGCTTAGATGACACAAACTCACTAGAAGTTTTGATTTTATACAAAAGACTGGGGGACACTATCTGAGAGACAAGTGTCTGAAACAACCAAATATGACGTGAAGTAGTGTAAATGCCTCACAGTATTTGTGTACGTGCATTGATTAGTAAGAATTCACAGTTTAATCATCAGTAACTGTTTGCTGCTGCATCAACCAGCTGCGCTTTAAGCCACCAGCTGGGATTATTAGAATTCTGTGAGGTTTCTGCAGTTTTCTGCATATCCTCCCTGGCTCCTCCAGCCTGAAGTGGAGCACCGAGTGATGCCAAGTTTTAAACACCAACACCGGAGGAGCTTTTTCAGTCATGGTGACTTGGCTGCAACACAATCACCCTTATATCACAAGACACAAGAGGTGTTTGAGATAACAGCTCCCACGAAGATAGTGCTTTGGGTTTATTTCTAAATAGACCAGAAGGAAATTAGATGGAAAAAAAAACCAAGAAGAATATTATATCCGACTAGGAAGTGATCAGTGTTTGGAGTTTATATGAGCAAGAGGCAAATATTGGATGAAACTCACAGAGTTTGAAAGAAATGTTCCTGTGTCCGTAATTAAAGTGGAAACAAGATGCAGTCTGCTGGGAAATCACTTTTACAACAAACTCTCAGGATTAGTCTGCCATGATTTCCCTCTCATCATCCTTCCTGTTACATGCCCTCCACTCATCCACACACTCGCTCATTTTTCAAGTTTTGAACTTTTATTCACTGATTGCTCTCCTCTCTTTTTGTCACCATTCTTTTTCTCGTCCCCATATCTTAACTTGCTGCAACGTTGACCTCTTTTACCTTGGTCTCCTGGCACTAATTCAATTACAGCAAGCACTAGAAAAAGGCAATTATAATTAACACTGATTAATGAGGTGAAGTCAGAGGATACATCAGTGATCACCTGATTGGACAACGTTAGTCGAGGACAATTACAGTGTATCACACCCACGCTCATTGGTGGAAGAAGCAGAGCTCGATGGGCAGAGATGGAAGTCCAGAGGTTTACATTCTGCTAAACACAATTCAAATCAAGCCAAAATCACTCTGCTTTTCATCAGAACCAGCAGGACTTTGTAAGTAAAAGAGATGTGTAAAAACTCAAGAGGGGGTTGAGTCAGATTGCCTAGATTTTTACAGTCCATTTAAAAACTGCCCCAAAGTACTTAACCTTCAAAACATAATCAGCAAAATGAGCTGTAAACTGGTCAATATTTATTCATTAAACATAACATGAAATCCACAATATAGATATAACCACAACTAAAAAAACAGACAGTAAAGAGTATAAATGTCCTGATGCATCTCAGGACCCTAGCGATAGTCAGGTGATGGGGCACATGTATGGGATCAAACTTAGGCCGTATCTATTTTGTACTTGTAAATCAGACTTCGTAGTTGTAAAAAAAGCTTTGTAAGT
>JARVJO010000140.1:5286793-5305923 GCA_031762555.1 Cynodonichthys magdalenae | reverse complement strand
GCTGGGGAGAGGGAAGTCTGGGTCTCTCTGCTTAGGCTGCTGCCCCCGCGACCCGACCCCGGATAAGCAGAAGAAAATGAACGGACAGACGAATTTTAATTTATCATGCGATTAATTGATTTATTGCTTATCACGACAGGCTTACTCACACACACACATCAGACAACAAAACAAACTTTCTGTGTAGATGTCAAAGTTTTATTTGTAGTCTTTTGCAGCTGTGCTTTCCAGAGTAGGATGCCTTTTTGAGCAGCACTTAGTTCACATTCCTAGAAAACATATTTATTAAGTTCACTGTAATTCTTAAAGTCACTTCACATTCAGACAAGAGCTGCTGCTTTATTCCAAATCCAACACACAGTACCATTTGACCATCTGAGTCTGGATTTTATTAAAACATATCGTGTGGCCTGTCAGAATTTTTTTTGTTTAATTTTATTTTTTGAAAACTGCAAGAATGGTGTATTTTGATTTACTTTAATAGAAGATTTGAGGCTGCAGCTAAAGCTATAGATTGCAGTAAAAAGCATTTTTGGCATGTTTTTTACTGGACAACTGTTACAAGAGCAACACTGTGTTACAGAGAGGAAATCACTGCAATTGCCAGGAATTTCTTGACATTTATGACCATATTTTCCCCTGTGGGATAGTTCCCCATTTCCCAAACACTGAGATTACCCCACACTGCAACCATCCAGTATCACTGTAGTTCCATCTGCTTGTTTGTGTACATATTTTTTATACCATACAAAACGCAGACAAACCTGTTTCCTAGCAACTGCTTTAATAGCTGTGAAACTGCTGTTCCCTGTTTAGCGTGGAATGCTTCTAAAGCCGTCACTTTTAAGTGCTTGAAGAAACATGAAAACAGATCTGCGGTCTGTCAGTCTAACACGAATCCCTCTGAGGTGTAAAAAAGATGCTGCTCAATAAACATTTACTTTATGTGTGATTTCTGTGAGCTGTGCTGCTGCACAGGGAGTTCAAATCCAACAGAGTAGATAAATAGAGGAGAGGGGAGAGAGAAAGAAGGAAAACGCACCAGCTAAAGGACAAAGAATAGGAAAACTAAAGCTTTTTAACCATTAGAATTTGTTTAAACCAACACAGTCTCACTCCCGATTCGTCACATATGGCCGCTTGGTCAGGTACCGTCTGCGTCCAGTTTTGACGCGTCGGGTAACCTCCTCGCGTCAGTTAGACGCCCGCGGCTTTTCCGGGTTCGCACCACATAGGGGTCTTTGGGTTGGGGTCTGTGGTTAATATTAGGGATCAGGATTAATGGTTAATTTTAGGTACTGGGGTCAGGGATAGGGTGTATAGGGCGAATACAAGTAAAATTTAGGGTCTGGGACGGTTAGTTGTCATGCATTTCCTCTCTTCTCAAAAATTTGACAACGCGCTCCTCAGTCTCAGCTCGTCAATAACTGATGCGAGGGGGTTACCCGACGCGTCAAAACTGGACGCAGAAGGTACCTGACCAAGCTTCCATATGTGACGAGTTGAGAGTGAGAATGGGTTGTTTAAACACACCAAAGAATTTAATTATTGGTAAAGATATTTTGAATCATACTCCACAGTAAATCAGCTAAAGGTCTACTAATAACTTTTGAAGTAAATTTGAGAATTCTTGTAGCCTGATGCAATGTGAATAAATTAGTGCGAATGCATGTAAGGTCATTTAAATGGCATTTTCTTATGAGAAACAAATTTTCTGCTTCATTAAAAAAAAAAAAAAAAAAAAAGGTCTACAAGACAAATTTTCAGCACAGCTGATATACTTAAGACTTGGTCCCACTAAATAAGGCATAACCTTGTGCAAACAAGATTTGTGAATTTTATAGCTTTGCCCCCTCCTGAAAAATCATACTATGTTTAAGATGACACCTCCATTGTTGATTTGATCTTCTACAATGGACTAGATTGTATAAAAGAGGCAGGAAGAGGAGCTTGAGCCCCTTTTTCAGAGGCAGTTCTCTTCAATTCTGACAACAGGGTTTTTGTTCAACAAGTAGCAGAGCTGAGGAACCAGACCAGTACACAAATATAAAAAGCTAAGTACTTTTATTTACAGGTGAGAGGGGTATTTGGACTTCGGCTATAACGGAGGAAAACAGAAGGTGAGTACTTGTTCCTAGAGATGAGATTCTGATGATGAAATTGTTGGTTAATGTGTGTCTCATTCCTACAAGTTCTTTTGCAGGCAAATCGCATAGACAGAGGAGGGTTCACAAAGGCAAGTTGAGGTTCTTCAGGGAGAGTGGCACGTGGTGATCCGAGACAAACTTCCTGATCCAATCTGGGTATGAAGGATTTCCTGGTAAACTGGTAGGCAACCCTCAGCAGACAGCAATACCGGGTGATCCACCTTGAAACACAAGACAAGAGGGAAGTCAAAAAAACTCTTTAGAAAAAAACTATGAGCGGCTTGAACACTACCATAATGGTTAGATGCATCCTTATAAAGCCCCAGCAGCTCGTCAGGTAAATCCTCAGCAGGTGTGAACAATCAGGACCAGAACACCAATCAGCAGAACAGGAACATCAGATCAAAATCCATCCTTCACAAATTCAGCCTCAGCCAAATGTCTCTAGTTTCAGTGTGGTTTTTGGATCCACCCCAGTTGGTTGTGGTTCCAGGTGAGTCAAATGGAGAATTGCACGCAAAACTTTTGCATCATCAAACTGCTTCCTGTGGATTTGTTGCACCAGCCTCAATGTGCTGCCATGTTTTACCTGTGTGAGGAGGAGAGCATCTGGAGATGATCAACAGTCTGGTAAGAGAACTGTTCAGAGGCTGACAAGAAGGCATTGATTTGAGTGTTTGAATAAGCTCAAAAATGACTGAGTAGCTTTTCTACTCTAGAGGACATTTACACCAGCTGATGCAAAACAAAAAACATAATGACCCAACCCACCCAGACCATCAACTGTTCACCCTCCTTCCTCCTGGGTATAATACTGATGAACTGAGTTTTTCTTAATGACTTTGGGCTATTTATTTACGTTGTGTTGATTTACAGCAATAACGGTATGCTGTTTTATCTTGATCTCCTGCTTTTTTTGAAAAATCTAATTTCTGATAGAAAGAGATGATTTTTTTAATGCCAAAACACTGGTATGTGAATGGTTTGGAACCTAAAAAATGCCTGTTACTTCAGGTATCTGATATGATCATGACCACGGTAATCAGAGAGCTATAAGCTCCTGATTAACCTTTCAATCGTCTCCATAATGCCTAGAATGAGATCACAAATCCCCATTAAATTAAGAGCAAATGTTGCAAATACAATCCCTCTTCCCAGTGACACTCTCCTGCTTCTCTTGTGTTCCCAGTTCAGAGAGAATATACATATTCCCAGTTAGTTATGGGTCTGCTCTTCCCAGTAGGACAGACTGTGTCTGGAAAATCTCTGGAGGAAAACACTCAGGAATCACTCATCCTAATCATGTTCTAAACCACTTCTGCTGACTTGTTTTAATGCAATATTCTTCTAAATGAATGAATGGATGAATAAATGAATGACTGAATGTTTATTGTTGTCATACATACAACAAAATTAAAAAAACTGACATCCAATTTGTCACTCAAAAAAAAGAATTAAACAGAGTATAGCTTTATGAAAACCAGCAAATAATACAACACTAAAAATACTTAAACGTGATCTACTTTTATCAATAATAGATAAACATAAAAAAACTTTAACAACAAGCACACATTAAGTTCAAATCGCATATTCCGTTTTGCATCTCAGACCCTGTTAAGATGAGTAACTGCTGTCAGATAAAAACTGTTTTTGAATCTGTTTTTTTCTTATTTTAATTGATGTGATGATAAAAGTTTGAACAGACCGTATCCAGGATGAGACGTGTCCTTGAGAACATTATGGGTCTTTTTTTTAGCAGATCAGATGTATTCATGCTCCAGTTCAGGCCCCCCTCAATATGAACTCCCAGGAAACAAGTCTGCTACCTTCTCAGTCCCCACTGATTGTCAGAGGTAGGACCTCCATTTTATTCTTCCTGTAGTCTATTAGAGATGGGATAAATGGCTCTTTGAAGGGATCCAGATCTTGAGGAGCTATTTGTTTCATAGAGCCATTCAAAATAGCTGTTCGATTTACGTCATCTCGTAGGGAAATATGTCATCACGTACGGCAACGTGATGGCATCATCCCATTACTGGGTGGAACCATGTGTTTTGTCAAGTGGAAACCCCCTCCCCCTTTGAGTTTCTGTACTCCACTGCTCTGCCTGTTTTCCGTGAAAAAGCAAAGTGAGCGATTTAAGGATGAAAAAAATAAAGATTATATGAGGAATAAATAAAACTACAAATGGCTCGTTACTGCCCGCGATCTGGCTCCCATCGATCGTTGTAAAGAGCCGTTCAAAAGATTCGAATTGTTCGTGAACGTCACATCTCTATAGTCTATTTTAACACTTAGTTTTTGAGGTGTTGAGGAACGGATTGTTGCCCCTGAACCACACTGTCAGCTACTCCACTTTATCCCTGTAGGCAGACTCATCCCCTCTATAGATGAGCTCCAGTACTGTGGTGTCATCCACAAACTGGACAATGGTGTTACTGGGGTGGATACAAGTGCAATCAAATGTGTAGAAGGCAAAGAGCAGGGGATCAGCACACAGCCCTGTGGAGCACCAGTGCTGAGGCTGAGGGTTGTGATGTATGATGGCTTATTTTAATCCTCTGACAGCAACCAGACAGGAAGTTGCTAATCCAGATACTGATCGAACATGGAAGTCCCAGGTCCCTCAGTTTGACCACCTATTTCCTAGGGAAGATGGTGTTAAACACAGAGCTACTGTCCACAAGGAGAAATCACACACAGCTATCATGTTGCTCCAGATGAGACGATGCAACAATGGTCAAAACACTGACAGAAGAATGAAGTAATATGATATCAGACCAGCTTTTCATGTCACTTTATCACCTCAAAGAATTACTGAGATCTTCCCCTTGTCTCTAAGGCTTGGCCACCCCATATGGAGGAAGATCATTTCAGCCACTTGTATCTGGAATCTTATATTTTTGGTCATGATTCACATTTAAGGACCATAAGTGGGAGTTGGAATAGACAGTAAATGGACAGCTTTGTCTTTCGACTTTGTTACATCTTTACCATAACACACCAGAGCGATGCCCTCATTACTAGGGTCAAAGCCCTTATCTTTTAGTCCATCTCCCTCTTCATCCCTTCTTAACAAGATTCACAGATATTTGAAATCCTCCGCTTGTGGCAAACATTCACCCCCAACCAGGAGAGAGCATATTCCACCAATTTCTGATTGAGAGCCATGGCCCCAAACTTAACTATCACTGAAGCTGCTTCACACTCAACTGCAAACCACCCCCAGTGCATGTTGGTACAGAATCACATAACCAACAAAACCTTGGGATTCCCAAACCATACTCACTCCTCCCAACAACTATAGTTTTAGATCTTCTCTAGGCTGCACATAGAACAACTTGACTTTGTGCCAAACTCAGATAGTCCTTAAAAACTAAACCCTGACACCTTAAACTCCTGCAGCACCCTTCACAGAATGCCTTGAGGAACACTGGTGCAAACCTTCCCCAAATCCACAATATGACTCCTGATTATTTATTGTGAAACCAGAACTCATTTCTCTTTTACATCCTCCTCCCTCTCTCTGGGAGGTACAGTGCTAGTTTAATTAGGATGTTCCAGATGATGTGGTGGGATTAAACCAGACACACGTACTGTTCTGCCTGATCACCATTTGTTCACATTCCCCAAGTATGTCATTATTTCCCAATATTATTGTTGATAAATAAGTGGATTAAAATGTGAATCTCCAAGAATGTTCTTAGAGTTTTCAACTCCTCCACTTAACTTCTGCCTTCTGTTTGACTTCACTTACAGTATGATTCAGTGGTTGCCTCCTCTAATCCAGCCATCACTGCTGAAAAAATGTGTATTTTATCTACTAATAAGGGTTTAAATCAAAAGTGAATTTCTGCTGGGACAGTTAATGAGATGGTGATGAAGCCATCTGTTTCGGTGTGGTTCAAACAAGTAATGGCAGATGTGGGTTTAAAAGATACAAGGAACAAAAAAAGTTTTTTACACTTCTGATTCCCTAGTTTCTGACTGTCGACAGCACCAGTGTGCATGCCCTGAAGGCAGTGGCTTCACTCTGATATAATGAAAGGCCTGTAAAGAATGTATTTAGGACCATGACAGATCCTAAATGTTGATTAGGTATCCAGGATTAGACTGACAGAACTGCTGCACAACATTTTAAGACAAGTTGGATTCTTGAAAGCCCCTCTGTTACACATACCTGTCTCTGGCCTTGGGGTTGCAGAGGAAGTGTAGTTGTGTAGCAAATTGACTTGTTTGTCCTGAATGTCCCACATGGTTGCATCTGTGATGATGATTCAAATAAAAAACGAGCCTGGTGAGGCCTAAAATCTGGCTATGCACTATTTGCTACTTGACCTGACCATGTATTTTTATAAAGCATCCCCAAGATTTGACCTTCAAAATCTTTTTTCTTTGCTTATTTTTTTTTATAAAATTCAGAGGGCAGTCTGAGTTCAGGAACACAACCTTTTTACTAAAATTTTAAATTGCTTTTATTTCAGGAATAAATTATTCACAGCTAGTAGGTGTCCTAGAATTGTATGATTTTGTTCATTTTTTTTGAAAAGCATCCATTTTAAATTTTCCTGAAAGGTTTCAAACCATTATAAATGTTTTTTGAATTGATTTGCAGATATGTAAACTAAAAATCAGTTGTTGTGGTTGTTTGTTTTTTGGGGGGTTTTAAACAATGCTAGAGATTAAATATCATCTTAATACTCAGTTGTACACTCGTTTGTTATTTTCTGTGTTTCATTAAAAACCATCTATTGGTGTATGACAGACATATGTCTGTGTATGGGTGGTCATGTGACCACCCATACATGCACATCTTTTGCTTTTTGATGATTAAATACTTTCCTGGCAGTTCTTCACACAAACTAATAAAAAAGGTAAAATCAGAAAGTACTGTGACCACCTTCTAAACAGTTGATGGGTTTAGACATTTGACTTTGTAAAGATAATTTGTCATCAGTCTTCAATCATTAACCTAATAAACCTTATTATTTGAAACCCTAATTGTAAAAACAGGGTTATATCAACAATGTGACTGTGCAACATAAAATGGGTTAAAAGGCTCAAATACCTGTATGTTCTGTGTGTTTGAAGGGATGTAGAAAATGAGCAGTGTGAGTCTGGATCAGAAGGGACCTGTTCTGACTCTACAAAGGTCTGAGCACCACCTCTTTTTGTTAATGTGATAGCTTACATTCACCTGAACAGGATGGCTCAGTGGTTAGCACTGATGCCTCACAGAAAGAAAGTTCTAGGTTTGATCCCTGGTTTGGGGCTTTCTATGTGGAATTTGCATGTTCTGCTCATGCTTGTGTGGGTTTTCTCCAGGTACTCTGGTTTCCCCCACGCCCTAAAATATGTACAATAGGTTGCCTTCAGGCCCAGGTCACCCTTGCAAAAGAGATCTGCGATCTCAGTGGTATTTGCTTGGTTAAATAATGGCAAAATAAAAACATAAAACCTATACTCCACCGTAAATCCAAAAATAAAGGTTACAAATCAACAGGACGTTTGATCTGTAGTTGAAGATGTTTTGCTTTTCATCTGGGGAGCTTTCTCAATTCTAAACTGGAGGGTGGAGTTCTATGTGTTTAAACTGTAGGTGAAACTCAGTTTTGTAACCTAAATTCACAGATTAAACTACACTCTGCTCACATAGGAGAGTCATTAAACTGTTTGTTTTTCTGGCTCACAAGAGAGATTTTAGTGAAGGTGTGAATCAAAAAGAAACTGACTGGGTATCAGGCTTAGTGCTGCACTCTTATGGGCCCAGCATGGTCGATCAGCAGCCAACACATATCTTCCACAGTCCAACAAGACACAGTGCTTAGCTCCAAGCCCTCCTGCTGCAGTACATGTCAGAGTACATCACACTGTTAGTTTGGCCACTCATCTGTCACAGTTTAAGTGCCACATATTTTGGGAGATTCACATACAATGTCAGTGTTCTCTCCATTCATGGTTTTTTTGGCCATTTGACTATCTTTATAAGTGTCTGCTTCCAGATACAACAATCAGTTTCTGAAAGTGTAGTAGCTGAAGCAAAATGCCACCATTGTTTCAGCATAAACAAACAAGGCCACAAACCTCTGACTAATCACACTATAAATCGTTATGCTGAGGTGGGTGAAAATTTCATCCCATGCAGGCAAAGAAGGGGCAACATGAGGCTGAGAACAAAATGACGTGATTTTTGTTATGTAACTACATTAATGAGAGCCAATTTCACAGGTTCAGATTAACAATGTAGAGGACTTTAGTTTTGGAAAGCTGAAATCTGAGGCTTCCTCCTCTGTTTGAATTTATTTATTTATTTTTGCTCATTAGATGTAAATGGCTTCCTTTGCCCACCTTGTGAACTACGTGTCTTCTCTGTCCAATATATGAACATTTTGATCTTCAAAAGAGTGTCCCTTATCCTTGAGGTTTAGGTGCACAGCTGAGTCCTGAAGAGCTGTCTGTCCTGTGTTAAACCAAACACCTGTGGGGAGGCTGTTTAGTTTCTCCAGTTTAGAGGAACATTCTTCAATGCACTGAACTGCAGACATGATGCTCAGTTTGTGTTTGGGGCTTTTGTCCTGAAGATGGACCAGCCTTTGCCTGAGAGTCCTGGTAGGTTTGAAGTGCACCAGGATGTTGTGTTTGGAAAAAAAAGTCCTTCTGAGTTTCTCAGATATTTCAGCAACATACAAGGCAACAATGTTTCTGTGCTTGTTCTCCCTGTTTCATTCTGTGGCATGTTGTTTAGCATTTCTGGTGAACTTGACAAAGATTGTTAGAATATCCACAGGTTCAGAGAGACTCAATTTTCCCATTTCACCACAAAAAATACCTGTTGTGGAATAAATCACTGCCACTGAATCTGTGATTAGGAGCAACAATCTTACTGAAGCAGAGGCAACTCAGAATGAAGGCAACAGCAACCTTCTCCAGTGCAGAGCTGCCCCCTTCAAATCTTACATCACAGAAAACAGCATGTCTTTGTATCAGAAGAGTCTGAACTGGCCTGACCTCCCACCAACTGAAAACATTCAGTGTATCATAAAACAGAAATCCAACAAAGCAAACTGTTGAACAGCTAGAATTCTATCAAACAAAACAACATTCCTTTCCAAACACTCCAGCAGCTGGTTTCATCAGTTCCTAAACATTTACAGACTGTTGTTTAAAAAAATTACAATAAAGGAATAATCTAGTGTAGAAATAATCTAGTTCCACCACTGCAGCCTGGAGTTCTTCCAGCAGAAATATCTTAATGTTCCTGCCAGAATAACATCCAAACTGATTACAAAGCTCTATGTACCGAAGGTAAGGAATTGGTTGTTTATAATGTTTCAAAGAACCCTGCTTAAAAAGTTTGAACTGTTCCTTTAAAAACTGTAAGAAGTAGATCCTGATGTGGGCCACCTCTGCTGCCTCTTGTCCCTGCTGTTTAACTCCACTAATTAGTCTCATCTGTTTCCAATTATCTCTCGGTCAGGTGTTTTTTCCTTCCTCCTGTTCCTCTTAGCGGGTGTTTCAGCTTTTCCTTTGTGCTGGTCTCCAGTGTTTGAATTCCTTTGAACATGTTCAAAATTTGTTTTCTCTTAAAATAATCATGGAGTTGTCAACAGAAACCCTTCTCAATTTATTTTCTATAATTCCTGAGAATTACAAAGAGGAACACAGGAGCTCCCCTTAAGACAAAATCCATGTGAAGCTAAAGACTTACTGACCAGGTTTAAATACGATGATGAATTAATAAAAACTGGTCCAAATCTGCATACTCCAGTTGATCATGCAAGAGTGGTAGTCAAAAGGGGTGTGACTCGGGCAACTATAATAATTTTATTGACAAAATGTATTCATTATGGTTTTCATTATTGACCTTTTATTCCAGACAAAAATGAGACAATAACTACATAAAAATTAGGGCAAGAGGACTAAAATTATGATGCAAGTTATTGTTGTTTTCATTGACAAGTAAAACAAAAGTTAAAAAAAATGTGACAGTGACGAGATCCAATCAGATGTAATGTTGTGTGGAAAGGTGAGACGAGTTGGGAAGATACTGAATTCCAACTAATCTCTGAGCAGCAGATGCAGGAAGTGTAAACAACTGGGCAGGGAGAAAGAAAAGAGTGGACTTATGGACACGGTTAACATTTAAAGAGCAACTTACCTCGTATTTGTTAAAATCTGCAATATTGGGTCTAAAAACATCTTTTTGCTGTTTATTATGGGTTGAACTACGCAGTTAAATTTATTAACATTTTTATTCAACAGCAGCAACAACACAGGAACAACATGGCTTCTTCATCATATCTACAGCCGTGTCCGTGTCCTTCTTATGTACTTAAGTCACATGATTTTCTTTTAAGAAAAAACAAGGCTAGATAAATAAAATTATGTTTGTGTTTTAAATTATGTTAATTCGTCTATATACATTCAAACTTGACATATTCAGTGTTTAATCTAGGTTTAATATAATAGTTTTGTTGTTTTTTTCAAAAGTTAATATGAAACTAATACTCTGCACTTATTTTTAGTTTGCTAAATTTACTGTAGATTTAGTTGACTAAAACTAAAAGGACTGCCAAGGACTCACCTATGACTAAAAACCAAAATATGTTTTCATCAAAAGACTATGGCACAAACTAAACACAAGTTTGCTGTCATGTTTACCACAGGTGGGCAGAGATGGAGAGTTAAAATAATGTGCACAGTCTAGAATACACTTTTGCAAACAGTGCACAGGCAATTACACTGTTTATTCAATTTATTTCATTCATAAAAACAAAATCTATATACTGTAAAATAAAAATAAAAAGTAAATCATGCTGTGAATGAAAAGGGTGCAAAGTGAAAAAAAGATGAAACTATGATTGATTTTCAAAAAAATAGCCTCTTAAAATGCAGACCCTGGTCACTTGATCACAAACACTGAATTCAGTGAATCTGAAGCTAAAAATGTCTATTTTTCTATTTTCTTGCCATTTTGAGTCACAGCTAGTCTTTAAAAGTTAGCATAGAGAGATGCTACCTTTTGCTGAGTGTCACAAAACTATGGAAGGGGGTTAGGGCCACAGAGCAAAAACAACTTATTTTTCCTGAGTTCTAAATTTAATCTTCTGAGATTAAAATCAGAATTTTAAGAAAAAAGTGAAAACTCAGGAAAAATAATTTTCTTTGCTCAAAGGCTCTAATTCTCTTCTGTACAAAACTGAAGTTTACAAGCAAATCAACAACAATAAATTACTTTCGTTAAGACTTTCCTCCTGTATTTCCACCAGATAAAAACTCACAGATGGTTTTTCACATCTACAAAGTTGCTCCTTCTTCACGATCCAACACAGGTTTAATCATTAGAACCTTGCTAGTTGTGCAGATAGTTACTCATCAGACAACAAACGTCTTTGCCAAGACATCAGATTATGAGTTGTCCTCCAGAACATCTGATTGGACTCATTAATTCTCTGAGCCACTTGTGTTTAAAAAGCTGCAGGCTGGATGCTGGGAAGCCGCTCTGGTCTGATGGTGTTTGTGTTTACAGCATTTATAAATGCCAGCTGGTGATATGAAAAGGCAGAAACAGGGTTCGAACGTCTGGAGCAGCAGCTGCGATATTAAAAAGCTGATGATTAAAAAAAAAATAAATAAAGAATTATGACCTGCATGGTTTTTCATATTTCTATACAAATTCTCATTTAGTCAAAATCAAGTTAAATGTGCTGAAAAAAATAAAAATAAACTAAATTAAAGACCTGGCGTTCCTTGAAGGAATGCATTTAACCCGACACTTTAAAAGTTTTAATCTAAGATCAACCTGTCATGAAGTTTTACTGTGGCAGCAATCCTAAATTTAATTTAATTTTAAGTCCAAAATTGACTTAGTTGTTGATGTAAATCTAGTAAATATTTACTGTGTTTCATTTAAATCTATTCAGCAGTTCATGAGATATTTTGCTAACAGACAAACAGTCTTGACACCAAAAGTTAATGTCAAAATTTTAAGGAAAGTTGTTGGGCAATGTGTTGCATCTAATCTGTGCATTGCATATCACTCTCTGCTGCTACTACACCAAATTTTAGCTCAATATCTGTAAATGATTTAGTGTTTCTGAGGGTCAGCTGACTGTCAGCTATCAGGAATTAGATTTGTGTCAAAAGTTAATTAGTTTTCAATAATTAGTGTGTGGATTGATACTGAACAAACAATACATCAGATACAAGAGTTTTATTCTCTGAAATCGATTGTAAAATCTAAATATTGATACTTTGATGCTTCAGTCATGTCAGGAAATGTATCATTAGCTATAACGCAGTGGAAAGTAACTAAATTCTTAAAATCATACGTGGTTGGAACTACTTTTTCTTCCACCTGGATGAGAGCGTATGAGTAAGCGCAGTGGCACATGCTCAGTCTGTGTTATTTACATGTTCAGTATTTTCATGTTAATACAGTACGTTTATGTAAATGATTTAGGATGCAAGTTTTATTTTATAAAACTTGTTTTAAGTTTATATTAAAACACTATTTTAATATACACTGCCTGGCCAAAAAAAAGTCTCCATCTGGATTTGACTAAGGTCTAGGATGTGGGGCTGCTGCAGGTGGTCAGGTTTAGGTTCAGCAACAGTTTGTGCTCAAAAAAATCAGGTCAGCTGACCTGAATATAATGAATGACCAGGTTATTCCATCAATGGATTTTTTCTTCCCTGATGGCACGGACATATTCCAAGATGACAATGCCAGGATAGGATTCATCGAGCTGGATTTATGAAAGAGGGGTTCAAGCAGGGGCGGTCCTAGCCTGTTTGGTGCCCTGGCGAGAACTCCTCTGGTGCCCCCCAAACCCACCCCATGCCCCAACTCTGGGTCATGGACATGCCTTGCTATAAAATATTTTTAAAATTATTGTGCACCATCACAGACACACTCCAAATTTATTTCAAAATTAAAGTAAGGTAATTTGTGTTTGGTTGATTTATTCTTTGTCTTGACATAAACATTTTTTGAAAGTGTGTCAATTTCTCTTTTAAATGGTGTCACATTTGTAAGGAACATGCATTATAAGCAGTAGAGCTGAGTATGTGGGTTGTGCACATGCAAAATTTGCCAAAACTCCTCTGTCAAACAGCTTATTTTACTGTTGCCTTTGACTCTTGTTTTGAGCTTCTGATACTCTCAGGTGCTAACAAACAGGTGCTACTATAAGATCTATTGTCAAGATTATTACTTTTGCATTATTACAAAAATAATCTACCAATCAATAATTTCCAATTTACACTATTGCACTTCAAGAAACACAAATTAAACTCCACACCAACTGAAAACTAAAAATAATCAGTTTAATACTGTTAACTATTTACAATATTTATGAAATGTGCTTTGTTTGGAATGAATTGTGATTTATTGAACTATTAGGTGCTGCCCTGCTATGACACAATACAAGACCTGTCTTTTGGACTAATAAAAAACACTCAGAGATGTTTATTTTGACTAGTGATGTGTCAATAACACATCTGGAAAACAATTCAGAGCTAAAGTCATCCTGGAAAAAAAAACAATCTTAGTGATGCTGTTTTTAAGAACATTGTGACAAACCTCAGGACGAGGAAAACACTGGACCTCAGATGTTGATCATCTTCTTGGGACTGATTGAACATTTAGATGTCTGAATGTATATACTTAATGGTTTCTTTTGATGGTTTCTCAGTTTTGTTTTTTTCTTGTCTGTCTTGGGTGAATTTTAAATGTAATGAATATGAATTGGGTTTATATATGCATAAAATCTTGTTAAAAATTAAAATAAAATATTAAAAATAATAAAATTAAAATAAAAAAGGAAGGGAGGCTATTGTAGAAATATTATTTACCCAAGACAGAAATACATGGTCCAAGTATAAAAAGTACTCCATGGAATGGTCGTCAGGATTTATTGCATATGCAAGGCACACCTCATGTCACACAGGGCAGTGGTACATAAAGTGTGCGCTGAGGCAGTCTCAGCAGATTACATTTAAACAGAATGTTATCAAAACAGACAATGAACACCTCTCTTGGTGCCGAGGAGCATATGATATGTGATAAAGTATCCAGCAAGAATGATTACTTCTAACAGATCTTGTCCTAATCGAAAAACATTTGTCTGAGAGAAAACAGAGGATAAACAGTTAAGTCATGGTGACATTTAGTTTAGAGAAAAGAGGTCACTGACTCTTGGCCTGAGAAAAATGTGGGACCTAGGAAATAAATTATTTTTCCAATACAAAGGCTAGAATTCCCCACTGGGCAGCCCCCTCCCTCAGTCTGTGTCAGTCAGCAGCACTCTGTCATGGAAAGAGAGAAGGAAAAAACTACAATAAAATAAATTAAATAGTTTTATTTATCCAGTACTTTGTACTATAAACTAATCATTTAACCTAGACAATTTTGAAAACTTTTTGTTTCATTTAAAATCACTGGATTCTCTCTTTCCTGTTCAGAGGAGGAGACGGACGTTGGATTGCGCAATACCTGACAGGCTGTGCGGGAGACAAGAAAATCCCCCACCCTCCCCGCTTTTCAGTCTTTCTGTGTGTCGGTCAGCTGAAAGATACAATGCAAAGGGCGCAAGTGAGACATTAGGACAGTTATGAAACAAAGCCTTTTTTATGGGGTGGGAGGGGGCGGGGCGCTCCTGCCGCCCTTGAGGAGATGCCTCCCTGGTCAACTGCCCACCTTGCCCATCAGAAACCCCTACTGAGTTCAGGGAACATGAGACATAATGTTTACACATGGATTGGCCACCACAGAGTCCAATGAGAATTTTTGGGATGTGCTGGAAAAGGCTTTGTGCAGCGGTCAGATTCTACCATCACCAATGCAAGATCTTGATGAAAAATGAACGCAACACTGGATGGAAATAAATCTTGTCACCTTGCAGAAGTTTATCCAAACAATGCCACAGTGAATGGATGCCATAATCAAAGCTAAAGTGGTCCAATGAAATATTAGTGTGACCTTTTTTTTTTTGGTGACTTTTTTTTTGGCCAGGCAGTGTATTTTTGTATAATTGTATCCTCTGTTTGTTTTTTCTGTTGTATCATCTCAACTATATTGAAAATGTGTGGTGATCTGTGTGTTTTTTGCTTTATTTTCTAATGTTTCTCTGTTCCCCTGTGTTTCTCTCCCCTGCTGTCTGGCTTCCAGCCCCGCCCCTGCTCACCTGTTTCCCCTTGTGTCTTCCCCAGGTGTTTCTTGTTTGTCCTCATTAATTGGCTTTATATTCTGTCCTGTATTCAGTCTGTGTCTGATCATTGTCCATGTTACGTTCCGGCCTGTTCCAGTGATCTCGTCGTGTGAAACCTGATATTTTGAGCTGTATTGACAGCCTTTTGTTTTCCTTTAAATAAATGTTGTTTACTTTGGATTTTTGCCTGCGCCCTGGGTTTCTCCTGCCTGCAACTCGTGACAAAATGAGGACGCTACATCAAAATACTTCTGAGTTTAAAATGCATAAATAAAATGACTGATTTCTTGTATTATTTGTGAAGCTATGATTTGAAAAGCACATTTTTCTAAGATTTAGCAGACACATTAGCTGTATTTGCACAAAGTATCAGTATTGGATCAGTATCGTCGATACAACCAGTCAGTATCACAAAGGAAACCTGTGCGATCGAACATCACTATCAATAATAAATTTCTAAAAGTTTATTTAAAATCTATTCAGTATTTCACAGGATATTTTACTAGCAAACAGTCAAATTGATTCTAAGCATCGTTAGCTGTAGCAGCCATCTTGGATGGGGTTGATTCCATTTCTCCTAACATAACAGACACACAAACTAAACCATTATCACCTTTCACCTTCAGCACCAGGCAACAACAAACCTGCAAGAGCTCACAAACCTGTGTTTCTGCACGTGTGAGTGTGTGTGTTCATCAGTCCATGAGTGACTAAAAGAGGGCGGCACTCGTTACGGTCAACAAGTGAAAAGCGCAGACACTCTGATCCTCTCTGCAAATCAGCTTTAATCAGCCCAATCAATCTTCACCCCTGTCCCCGCTCTTCATACTGAACACACACTTGTGCGCTTCTTCACCACCGTGCCGCTCGGGTGGAATATTTATTTGCAGGTACTTCACCCCCCCCCCCCCCCCTTCAAATGAGCTGGTTTACAAGCAAGCTAATAAAGTAGCTAATTGTGTGGTTGTCAGGGTAGGATTGATTTGTCTGTTTCAACACTGATAACACTAGCAATCATCTCTCTGTGTGAAGCCTTCACACACTGCTGTGCTCTGCTGTAACCACTGACATTTGACACAGTTGAAGTGTGTGTGTGTGTGTGTGTGGAGAAAAAAACACAGTTAGGAAGACATTAAGGACAACTGAAGGTTTGCAGAAGGTTCTGCTCACTCACAAAGAAGGCAGTGAGTGAATGATGACAAAACACAGAACCACAGAAGGTGCAAAACTCTAAAGTTCAGGGCACAATAAAAAGTGGGCATAGACTACTTGACTAATTTCAACAATAAAAAAACATAACAAAATACAAAACATTGTTTCCCTATCATTTTAAAAGAGAGTTTGTCACCAGGATTTGGAACACCCAAGGCCTTGGTCTCACCAACTACAGAGCACAACCTTGACGGCTCACCTTACAGTAGCTGTGTTTCCTTTGCAAATGTGTGCAAAACTTTGTCGATATTCTGTTAATGTCGAAAAACACAGTTTCACAACTGTGGTGTTTCCATTAAGTAGGAAGCGCTAATAAAATCACGCGTGAATACGTTTGTTCTCGCGATAAGTCATTATAAACATGGCGGCAACGGATGTAAGATCTTGATAAATGCTCACATTTCTTTGCTGTTTTGAATCTAATATGTTTGTAATACCCCTGTCGCAAACTAAATGAAGAAAATTCTCCGTCTCCTCGTGAATCCAAACATGCCGCACCATCATCATCCTACGACTTCCTGTTGTCTTCTTCTTTGTCTTTTTCGCCAGTAGAAACATCCGGTTGTTGATCACGTGACTCGCATAATGCGAAAAAAGTGTTTCCATTGCAGTTTTGTGAAATAAACCAATTTCGATACAGCCGAAAAACAACCTCATCCTAGCGCAAAAATGTTTTGTTGAAAAAAGAACGTTTTTTCGAAATTGAAGAGTTTTATTTTTATTTATTTATTTACCATTATTTAACCAGGCAAGTCCCGTTGAGATCTCAGATCTCTTTTTCAAGCAAGGCCTGGGCCTGAAGGCAACCTAGTGTACATGTTTTTAGGTTTCCATTAAGCAAATTTATTTTCGAAATTTTAATTTGCGCATTTTCGTGGTCAATGGAAACGCGACTATTGTTACTCAGATCTGGTGTGGTGAAGCAAGTTTTTGATTTACTGATCCATCTACATTTCAACCCTCATCTATAGAGCTTATTCAGTGATGGCCCCAAGACTGTTTTTCAACCATAATGAATGGCAATTTGCCAAGAATTGTGTACATCTTCATACATTTAGCAAATTATTAGTACAACTGTTATGGAAAGACTATTACACCACACAAGAAACTGAGTTCTGAGGTTTGAGCCAGGAATCTGACACCAAATCTCAAAGTGCAGTGTGTTGTCAAAACCCCACGTGAGCCCTCAGAGCAGAACACTGGGACCTCACTCCTTAGGATGAAGACAGTCAAGGACTTGTGGGGGTGCGTTCAGTGCGTACCTAAGTCCAGATTCAAGTCTGATTCACGCAGCAGCGCATTAAAAGATTAATCTGTCATCTGAAAGCATACAAAGAGGCACATTACCCCTGCAATGGAAAAATAGACTCAACACACGGCCCTGAGGAAAGCGATGGATTTGAGTTTGGACATCCACCCACCTAATTCTTGTAGTTTTGTTCATAGATGTTGTTTGGATCCTGTCTACACCTGGCTGGTAACCGATACACACTCTTTCATTCCAGACCAGTCTTTTCACTTCTGCCTCGCACAGGTTGAAAGAACTGAGCTGGACACTGTTGTCGGTGAGAGACCCAACTCTAAACAGAATGAAACACTTTAATGCTAGATAACTAGTAAATAAAACTTATTTAAAAAAAAAACTTTTCACTGTTCTTGGTTTGGATTTCATGTTTGTAACAAAAACCTGGCAGGGTGTAGGTAAGTCGAGCTCTCTTTTGAACTTTTACATGCAGACTGTACTTTTGTCTACCACACAGAGAACTATTGCATTTAGAGTAAGACTAGTGGCTGTTTTTAAGAAGTAATACAAGGGCATACGAATATTATTTTTTTGTGTGTGTAATAGTGTTTAAATCCAGGAACTAGATCAGAAAAACAATTTTTATGCCTTTATGCCATTTGAGTTGTGTTGACTTATGTTTGTCACATGTTGAAGTTTAGTTATTGACTGTAAAACTGAAACATTTCTGAGCCAGATGAATATGGAGTGGAATTGAACAATTGATATGAGTGTGTTCAAAGACAAAATCTGAGTGCAGTCGCACATTAATCTTGTTGCTACATGTTGGACTAGACATTAATATGTGTAATATTACCAGATCAACTTTAGTTTGTGCCATATTTTTATCAATATAGCTTTTTATTGTTTGCAAAATTTGTGTAGCAGTTTAGGTGTTAGTGAAGCTAGTGATGGAAAGTTGGGCTCTTTTCAGAGAGTCGGTTCTCACAAAAAAGGCCAGCTCTTTCAGCTCCCAAACAGCTTTTTTTATATCTGCAGAGTCATTTTACCTTAACTTGGAAAATATGAATACATTCTGTGATGATTAGTTAATCACATTTATGAGAAGCCTTATAATTGCCCAATTTTGTTTATTTGTTCTGTTAGAAAAACAGGCATTCTTACTTATATTTTATATTTTCATCAAACTTTAAATTTGTATTTAATGATTTGAATATGGATCGCATCTCTGCTTTTTGCGGATGACGTGGTCCTATTGGCTTCATCGGATCGTGATCTCCAACTCTCACTGGAGCGGTTCGCAGCCGAGTGTGAAGC
>JARVJO010000140.1:5262759-5278571 GCA_031762555.1 Cynodonichthys magdalenae | reverse complement strand
GATGAGCTGGCCCAAGTGGCTGGGGAGAGGGAAGTCTGGGTCTCTCTGCTTAGGCTGCTGCCCCCGCGACCTGACCCAGGATAAGCGGAAGAAAACGGACGGACGGACGGATTTGAGTATGCTCTGTCCTTGAGGGAACAGACAGATGTTCCACCTGATTGTCACATCTGTCCCGCTCTCTGTTTTCATATAATAATGATTCTCTATCAGGGGTGGGCAATTATGGTCCTAAAGGGCAGCTATTTTGCATGTTTTACTTGTTTCTCTGCTCTAACACACCTGATTTGGTGATTGAATTGCCTCTTCAAGTTCTGCAGAAGCTTGTTAATCAGGTGTGTGGAGCAGAGAAACAAGTGAAACATGCAGGATACTGGGTCTTGAGTTTGCCCTTCTACTGTATGACCTATATCCATGCATGTGATTGGTCATCAGGCCAGTGAAAGGGAAAAAATTGGGGAGCCAGCTCTCACTTGAAGGTAGTGTGCTCTCCTGATTCACTACTGTGTATGGTGTCCAAGCTAGGATTTCTCCTGAGTGTTTTTCTCTGGAAGTTTTCCAGGCAGGTCCCACTGGGAGACAACCCCGGTGCAGAAACAGCGCTTGCTGGAGAGATTATGTATCTTTTCCAGCCAGGGATCCCCCAGGTGGAGCTTGAGAGTGTAACTGGGGAGAAGGATGTGTGGCTTTCTTTCCTGGACCTTTCCTTCATGACCTGATTACAAATAAATGGATGGATGGTATTCAAATATTGTGTTTGTCCATAAACAAGCACTCTTTTGTACGTTCCTATCTGCTGTATCTCAGCCAAGATTTGTAGAAGGTTGGGCTGGGAGCAGCTGTAGGGAGCAAGAGGTGGGCTACATAGAGGATGACAATTATCTACATTTACAGTACATCCACTTCTACACTGAAATAGACATTACTAATTGATCTTAAACGGTGCAGTTTTTTAACCTGGTAAAACTCATTTCTTGTCCAGATTAGGACAATTATATCCAGTGCACACTCAAGCAATTATTATTTTTATTTATTTATTTTGTGACTAAACAAACAAAACCTGATCTAATAAAGATTACATAGTCTGATTGCAGTTGTTTTATTTTTTAAGTCTAAAAGTGGGAAAGAAACTGTAAGCTTGAATCATGTTCAATGTTCTCTGATGAGAAAAGAGATGAAAAATCTGAAAAAAATAGATGTTTTTAGGATAGTTTTGTTTTGTTTTATCTTTATTTGATTCACAGATTAAATTAAGGAAGTTGGAAAGATTGATTTTGCCAACCTCATCCTGTTTTGTTTCCACAAACGGGGAATAAAAAATCTGTTTGCTTTGTAGATCACCTGGCTTATTTCCCCCTTTCAGGGCTTCTGTACTATTATGCAACTGCTCCCATGGGATAGGATGTTTCCAGCTGTTAAACGGGTTTGGTTGTTAGCTCCATATCGCACCTGTTCACTTCCATCACAAATAATAACCATCATTAAAACATTTTTCCTGTCTCTATCCACATTCATTGATCTCTAAATCAATCTCCCTGTAAGTGGAAATTGTCTTTGCTTCCATTTGTCTTTATTATTTCTCTCCCCAGGTTTTTTTCTCTCCTGACCATTTTAGTGCTTATCTGAGCCTGGCAGGTTTTTCTGCAGTGGAGCTGCAAATTATTGGGCCGTTCAATTGAACATAATCAAACGTTTTCCAGCATAAATAGCTAATATGCATCGTCTCTGGGCACAAAACACTGAAAAATGTGGTCTCTAATTTGTTGCAGGACACGTCAATAGGTGCAAAATGATGGCTCATAAAAATTGGGATAAGCAGGCAGACAAACACTAAGTAGAAGATTTAACAGCTTCAAACAGCTGCCTTCTTACTCAGACTTTCCTCAGGCCTGCTTTGGATGTGATTCATGCCTAACTGGCCTCTAAAAATCTGCTTTTTTTAAAAGTCTGGCTAATTAAAACCACAAGAAAACCAAAGAATTGAAACAAAAGGCTTAAAATGGTCTATTTTCCCACTGCAGCTTTGAATACAGATTAAGTCTCTAATCCCTTTGTTGCACCATGTTCAAGCATCACATTGATGGACGTCTTCCTTTCTTTCTTTTTTTTGACATCAAGGTGTGCATATTTACCTTCAAAATGAACCTTGGGAGTAATGTAGACATGTGAGAATGAAGGAAGATATGTGCTCTAAAGAGGAGGAAAATCTAAGTTTTGATGATAATTCTTTGCTTGTTCCTTTCTTAATTCTTTTGCTTAATCTACACTGAATTTTATGGTTTCCATAAGAGTATACTGTAATGTGTTCTGCATTGTCACTATGTTTTCTGTGTTCAAACACAACTACTGGTAACTTACAGTAAATTTCACCATTTTGTTCATAGTTACTCTGAAAAATGTCACAAACAGGGGCCTTGTCCACAAAAATCTTCCCACTGGGAATCTTTTTATATGGCCCCTCTGTTTCAGCCAGAAAGAGCTTTTCACACAGAACATTTCAGCTTAAAACAAGACGATTCCAGAGATAAGAGAAGAGGAGCTTTGGGTCACGGAGCCCTTCGTGTTTTAGGAGTTCATTCCTTTGGAAACCCACAGCTGGAGAGCTTTTAGAGTTTGTCTGGTTCTCCAACATTTAATGTTTGACATCAGTGCATTTTGAAACATCAAATTTTGACCATGCGTACAAATAGAACCCCACTTCCAACTTGGTGACATTTACATAAATATAAATACATTAATGTAACTTTAGCTCATTAAAATGACATGAAACAGTTAGAGCGTCATCAGTTCCCTGGTGGAAAGTGGCAGACATAAACAAGTTTTATCAAGATAACTTTGTAAAAGATTATTATACTATTTCAGAAACAAGGCTATTTAAAAAATATTATATTTTTTGCTTGGTCACATAAAGTGCTTTCTTCTGCTTAACAACTAAAAGTATATACTAACAATGTTTAAAGGCATCCCGGTCAGGTGCTTCACACAATACAAGTCAGTACAATGAATCTTTAGTAGTTTGTACTTCCGGTGTGGGCGATTGTATACGTGGCTTTGTGTTGTGTGTGTTTCTTAGCAACATTTTTTATGAACCAATAATAGTACTTACCAATGATCCTTTTTTCCCAGCTGTTATACATGCATGTCCAGTGGTCAAATGAATTAATAAAATGTATGGAAGTAGCAATGTGTGCGTGCATACATCTACTTTAGACTTAGAAAGATTTAATAGCTTGTCATCACATGTGCCTGATGCATATCAGGTTTTCCTGTAAACCTTAAAATAATCATGAGGAGAATAAAAGTGCAAGTGTTGCAGGTAGTGCATCAGCGTGTACATAGAATTAGAATACTGAATGTGTGTTTAATGTGACAAATTAGTTTATCATTTGTACAAAAGTACTATTTTGCAAAAAGGTCTGATGTGTTTTGCTAATCAAGTGTGTGACCACGCTGATGGTGCGTTTGCACCAAATGCATTTTGAGCATCAAAAACGCGTCCAACGCTTCAAGCTCGACGCTTGTTATTTACACTTGATGCGCTTCGAGAGCCTTTTTTCCCCTCCTCTGCTGGTGTCTGTTTGATGTCAGATGAAATAAAGAAAGTGGCTTTGCTTTATTTACTGAGATCAAGAGAATGCCAATTCAAAATTAATTCACCAGATAATTCAGAGACGTTCTGAGTTTGAGTTTCACCGCCCAGGAGCTGCGAGCTGATGAGGTTTTCAGAACCATTTATGTCCTGAGCTCGATTTGATGAGCGGCTGACCCACATCGGTGCCGATACCTCCTGCCAGGACACCGACTACAGGCCCTCGATTTTAGCTAAAGAACTCCTGTCCATCTGTCTCAGGTTAGTGGACATCATTCAGGAAACTGTCCCGTCAAAAAATGTGTCCCTGTGTCACACAGTGGAGTCTCTCTGATTAGTTGACGCGCCGCATCGAGCTGCAAAAGTTCAGATTTTCCAACTTCAGCGTTTGACGCTCTTGACACGCGTTGAGTCGAACGCTCAAACGCGCTGCGCTAAACGCGCGTCCACCATAGAATTTGCATGTAAACTTGACGCTCCTGATGCTCAAAACGCGTTTGGTGTGAACGCACCATAACTGTGAAGTATTTAGGAAACATGGCTGTTTTTGAAAGTGTGTCTAAGGAATCGTAAAAGAAACCTTTCAGGGGCCTTAATGAGAATCTGTCCAGGGTTCAGAAAAAAAGATTTGCATATAAACACAAGTGTAAATAAATGCCTTTATTTTGGAGGGGAAGGAAAGTTAGTTAAATGGCAATCTGTGGGAGGAAGATCCATGTACCATTCACCTAATAATTTTTTAATTGAGAAAAAAAAAGAATTGCTTTTGATTTGCAGTTGGTTTTGTACTGTAGGTTCTAAGAGGCAGGAGTCAGGACTCCCAGGGGTTAAGAAGATGGAGGTTCCAGGGTTCAGTTTCATTGGTAGACAGGCAGAGTAGGAAGAGCAGGACAGCAGGCTGAAATCTCCTTGACAGTTTTTAAGGAGAAAAGTGCAGCAAGGAAGGAGTTATGAAGGAAGACATTCTTACTAAGGGAGTTTCAGACTTTGTTGTCCATATTACCTTACTGGTACATATGTAAGGAAAGTATACAGATAAGTACAATTACTTGACTCAGACATCTTAAGCAGTTGGCTAGTTATTATCATCATGTGACGATTAACGAACCAACAAAGAAACGCAGCTCAGCTTAAAGTATGTTGCAGAAGTAATCAGCTGTTATTGCTGACAGCTGCTGTCAAAATCACTACCACCCTTTTCACACGCAACCTAAAAATTAAGATGATTACTGGGAAAAACTAAAAACAGGAATCATGACAGAAATAAATCTCAACTTCTTTCCAACAACAAGCAGAAAATGAAAGTTGTTTATTGATCAGTCATCAGAATTGTCACCGTGTGGTAATGAAGCAGAGGTTTTGATGCCCATGATGTGTTTTCAGGTTCTGTGAGAGTTGATGATAGTCCAACAATGACAATGTCTCTACATTAAACCTTTAGCTGTATTATAGAAAAATAAACTTCAGAATTTTTTGATTGGTAGTGACTTTAAAATGGTAAATGATCATCACTTATATAGCACCTTTTGACACTCTTCAGGTTCTGCAAAGCACTTTATAATGTTTCATTCACCCATCAATACACACTCATATGGTATTATACAATGTGTGTGTCTATACCAGTGTATCCATAACTTGTCAGAATGTGACCCAAAAAAACAGTAGCAGACACTCATATCCAACCATTGGTGGTTAAAGTGTACACATAAACACATATGTGGTCCTATTGGCTTCATCAGATCGTGATCTCCAGCTTTCACTGGAGAGGTTCGCATGTACATGTACACGGCCCTTTGGTGGCCCAGATGTAGTTTGCCAGAGGTGGTCCATGCAAGGGCCAACACCTCATAAACCAAACAACTGGGCCAATTGTGGCATGCCATCTTAAAAGCAGCACCATCATTGCCAGGCCTGGCCCACATCCGGTTAAAAAACCACTTGTGATACCAGCAGTCAGCCAGCAGTGTCAGCTTGACACCAAATCTGGCCCACACCTGTCTGCTTTGTGGGTAGTTATTGTCACAATCTGAGGTTATTATGCATTAATTTTTTTATGTGCATTGTTCGTTCGTCTGTCCGTTTCCTACCGCTTATCCGGGGTCGTGGGGGCAGCAGCCTAAGCAGAGAGACCCAGACTTCCCTCTCCCCAGCCACTTGGACCAGCTCGTCTGGAAGAATCCCAAGGCGCTCCCAGGCCAGCTGAGAAACATAGTCCCTCCAGCGTGTCCTGGGTCTTCCCCTGGGTCTCCTCCCAGTGGGACGTGAGGAACACCTCACCAGGGAGGCGTCCAGGAGGCATCCTAACCAGATGAACCACCTCAACTGGCTCCTCTGGAAGTGGAGGAGCAGCAGCTCTACTCTGAGTCCCTCCCTGATGACAGATCTTCTCACCCTATCTCTAAGGGAGAGCCCAGCCACCCTGCAGAGGAAACTGATTTTGGCCCCTTGTATCCGCGATCTTGTCCTTTCTGTCATTACCCAAAGCTTGTGACCATAAATGAGGCAGAACCTTCTCCCCGACCCGGAGAAGGCCCCCTACCCTTTTCCGGCTCAAGACCATAATCTCCGATTTGGAGGTACTGATCCTCATCCCGGCCGCTTCACAATCTGCTGGGAACTGCTCCAGTGAGAACTGGAGATCAGGATCTGATGAAGCCAAAAGGACCACATCATCCGCAAAAAGCAGAGCTGCAATCCTGAGGTCACCAAAACGGATCCCCTCAACACCTTGTCTGAGCCTAGAAATTCTGTCCATAAAACTTATGAACAAAATCTGTGACAAAAGGCAACCTTGGAAGAGTCCAACTCTCACCGGAAATGAGTCCGACTTACTACCGGCAATGCAGACCAAACTCTGGCACCGGTCGTACAGGGACCTAACAGCCCATATCAAAGAACTTGGTACCCCATAGTCCCATACTACCCCCCCCCACAGAGGTCCCCAAGGGACACGGTTGAATGCCTTCTCCAAGTCCACGGAACACATGTAGACTGGTTGAGCGAACTCCCATGCACCCTTCCGGATTTTTGAATTATTAAATCTTTCTTTCTTGAGTAACTCATGTATTTCTGCATCCTTGGGTCACGTCTACAACAAACTACAACATTTTTGACTTCTGCTTGTTATATTTTAAAGTAAGTATCAAAAAATATGCTATTAACATTTGATTTCTAAAATCCTTTAAGGACCCAATAGGACTCCAACCTCAAATTTGTGTACATACTCATAAAAGAAGCGGGGCTTCTTGCCCACTGGCACCTCAGCATACTGCAGGGCTTGGGAATTGAACCCACCAACACTCCTTACCACTGTTTTAAATCCCTGCTTAGAACTAACCTGAAAAAATGTGATCATTTTTAATGTTCTACTTTATAAAATAATGGATAAAACATTATTAAATTGTGTTGAGTACCAACTAAAGCTTCCCTTAAGCCTTACAAAACAATACTATATTTACAGTGGATTTCAGTTTGATTTTCCTTGACATCATGCGACTTCTCAGCATCTTATTGCATGTGAAACAAACTCATGGTGAGGCGTGAGGAAGGCTGAAAAAGGCTGAAGTGCAACAGTCATAAATCTTTAAGAGCCAACAGGCAGCAGCGTAAACACAAACCGTGAGCATCCTTGAGTCTGCTGAGCCACCGCACAGCTGAGCTCAGCGATGTGTGTGTTGGTGTATGTGAGAGCGGGGACAGTCATTGATTGCCCTCTTTGCAATTGTGTAGGTTAACTCAGCTGGACCAGTGAGGAAAGAATGAGCGGATGAATGAGGATTATTTGGAGGTTCCACACACGGGCAGACACATACCCATACACGTATAAAATCAATAGGTGGAAGAAGAACATCACCCTGAAGACTGATTGTTTCCAGCTCAGATGCAGAGGGAGAGAAAATGGCTTTCTTATTGAATCAGCACCAAACTGCTGCGCCCTTATCACACACACTGCGTGTTCTAACACACACAGGTTGGGAGATGGGAGAAAGGAGGGCAGTAAAGAGAAATTCTCAATCAAAAGCATCATAAACAATTTAATGAGCTTGAAGCTAAAGGTGGATTTATACTCAATGAGAAGTGCCAAAGGTTTTTCTTTCTGACGTAGTTGCTGATGAAAATTGCATCTTTTGTTCTTGTACCACCTCCAAGAATTTGTCTTGTGCACAGCCCCCTGGCAGAACTTTTTTTTCACAGGGTATAGGCCAAGTTTTGTGTGATTAGTCAGAACTTTGGGGATGTGTTTATGTGGAAAAAGCAGCTGCAGTACACCTCGTGGAGGATCAGCTGCCTGAGAAAATACATCCATTTTTATAAACTGCTCCTTGAATATGTCCATCTTGTTACTATAACAACTGGGTTCAGACCATTTTCAGTAAAATGAGGTGTGGATTAAGTATACACTATTCCACACAAACAAACAAACCCACAAAGTTCTGACCAGTCACAAAATGCAAGCTGCATAGCCTGAAAGACACGGTTCTGACTGGAGGCAATGTCCAAGACAAGGTGTCAGCTGGTGGTAACAGATGGAAGCTACACAATTTTCATCACACAGGTGTAAGTGAGATGTAAAAATGGAAGTATAAATCTTTTAGAAGCCTACTACGCCCATTCATATCTGTTTCTGGTTTCATTAAACACAGCTGCAGCCACTCTTTCCATCAGCCCCAGTTCCTATTAACCCGATAAAAGACTTTGTTCCACCAGTGGGCAAAAACGATACGGTTTCTCCCTTTAAACGTTTCCAGACGCTACTGGGGGCTTTTATTTTGAAAACTAGGGTGTAAAAGACTTCCTCAGATGTTCTCATCTTTAGTTTGACACCCTTACTAAAAATAAAAAATGTTGAAATGCTTTTAAGGAACTTCAGGGGCAACTGTTAAGGGGTTAATCCTTCTTTTTCTTTTGATTCATCAGTTGAGCACTATGCATTTTGCATGCCATGTCTGGTTCTTCCTGAGTACTCTTTAAGACTCCTCATGCCTTATCCCTGAGTAGATTTTGCTGCCACAATATTTTTTTTAAGCTAAAGTTTTTAGTTATTTATTGAACTCCTTGATTCAGTCTTCATTCTGTGTGACCCCAATACAATAACAATAACGGTTGACAAGAATCTTTAAAAATCTTTTAGTTGAAAAGTTTTGGATTCACTGTTCTGGAAGAACATGCAATGCTAGCATGATGCTGATGGTGGGGGTCATTATGAAACCAGTGTGGCAGTCCTAATTCAACTTCCTTATGACCAAAAAATGTGCATGTGCAGGCGTCACATCATGGACCATTGAAACATTTCACCATCTTTATTGACTTTGGTTGCATTTTACACTTTACACCCTGTCACTCAAGCAGGCTAGTTTGACTGATTTTAACACACCACATAATTTGGACTTTTAATTGCCATTTGAGCCAGAACTAAACAGAGGTTCTGGTCGGGGAAAAGCAAACTGTCAGATAAAGGACCCAAGACAATTCAGAGAAAATCCATGTCATTTGCTGTGTGCATGTAGTCAAGCCTTTGCTGTAAATAATTTATGACATTGACTTTGACAGTTGCAGTCCTTTGTTTTTGATCACATACTGCCTTCAGAGACTAGGCTAACTATAGTAGCTTTTGATGCACTGCTAAATGTCTGAAGCTATTTACTGGTGTTTGCTGCATGCCCTGGAGCCTCAGCAACTCAGTCCACATCTACATTAAACAGTCCTCATCTTTATGAGTCAGGCTATGTCCACAATCAGTCCACTGTGTCCTGTTTAATCAGTGAAATTATAGATTAGTTTAATGTGTGAAAATGAAGGGGAGCTTGACCCTGGCTGAGAGCGTTTTATCAAGTGACTGCTGAGACATCATTAGACTGCACGGCTGGAGGTGAAGTCAAAATTAAAAATGTTTTTGCTCAAGTTCATATTTAAATTTTTTTACTTATTTCGTTTATTTTGAAAGTGCTTTTCTTTCCAAATTCCAAATTTAGATTTTAATGATATTGTGGACTTTTTATTTTGTTTTGTGTTCAGGGAAATTTGGAGACTCTTTGGTGGCATTTTGTGGTGTTTCTGGTTTGCCTTTTCTCAGTTTGAACAACAACGTTGTGCATTACATGTGCCCTTGTCCTAAAATGTAGATTTTTGAGTGTTATTTGACTCTTTTTGAGAGGGAACACCTTGCAAACATTCCCCTTTAACAGCCATCAGTATTCATTGTAAATTCTACATTCCTAGTGAACACAGATGCTAATCATCTAGAAAAGCACAAATTGCACATGTTCGAATCTGACAACTCTTCTTAATTAATCAAGAGCCTCTTCACACTTTAATTAAATTGTTTATTGATTTTAGAGTCGGAACGAAGGCTAACACCAATGCAGTAAACACCACAAACATATTAACACTTCACCCAGGCAGGCTTGTGTCATGAGATACATAATGCAGATGGGAATAAGAAACTGAAGATTATTTTATCTAAAATTACAACAAACATACTCTGCTCATACAAAATGTATATTTAGACAAAGTCCAGTTTTTGAAAGGCACTAAAATTAAAAGTAGTTAGAATCAGAAGGACTGAGAGCTAACATATCCACTGAAACAAGAAGGTTGACAATGACAAAAGGGCATGCTGTGAATCAAAGACTGAACACAAGTAGACATGGAATTGAAGCTGGAATAACACCAGCTTCCCTGCATGCTGGTTCTAGCATAAGTTTTAAATCATGTCCGTCCATGTAAACGCAGTATGTAACTTTTATTAAAGGGGCAATATTATATGTTTCTCAGGCATATATTAAAATTCTAAAGTCCATTGGTTTCTCAGAACTCCCATTGCAGCTTTAATGAATAGGATATTGCTCTTGTTTCAGGCATATTTGCATAATGTTTCAGCAGGGGAGAGGTCTTTTTCCACCAGAAGAAAGATGATGCTGGTTGTGCTGCCTTTTCTACTTCTCACAATAAATTCAATTTCTTCTAGTTTATGATCACTAAACACTCTTCAACATTCTATTCACTACTCAAAAACATAGGCAATATAACGTAGGTCTGTCCATTCCTTGTGCTAAAGTGCCTTTGTCCTACATGTCTTAAGTTTATTTCCTGTTACAACCCATCTGATTCAATGATTGCATTACTTTCTCAGCAAGTCCTCATCTTCTGCAGAAACATGTTAATCCCTCGTTCATTCATATCCGGTGTGTTGGAGCAAAGAAACATCTAAAATATTTAGGACAATGGCCCTTGTGGACCACTTCACCAGATAAACAGTAAGAGATAAGGGAAGTACTCCTCACTTGATCCTGACTGAACAAAGTGACAATGTTACGTTGTTCACCAGTATTCTTTGGATTCTGTCAACGACTGTCTGGTACCTATTGTTAGCTTAAAGACTCTCATCCTCCACCTGGCCTCACCATGTCTGTGCTTCAGTGAAATAAATTCCTGGATTTTAAGGCTTCTGGGTAGAGCATACTTTTCACCAGGGCCAATTCAAAACATACTCACATTGCTATGTATAATCTAGCTACTGAATTAATTAACCCACAGCCTTTACATATTTCAATTCACCAAAAACTAATGAATATGATGGAGAAGCAGCATCATTTATAAAAAAAAAAGCTCAGCTCTAGACGTCTATCACCTGGCTGTTAATCAAGCTTTGAACTTCTCATGTTAGAGTTGGGTCGTGCACACCTATAATTGTTTGCTGTTTTATACAGATCACATAAATTCAGATCATGCTAGAACATGCTAAAATGTAATCCTATTTTTATTGTTGGAGATTATGCTATCTATGTGTTGGCCAACCAAATTATTAAATAAAAATTGTGCTCAGTCCCTGTTAGGTCCAACACAAGAACATGACGACACACTGGATCTTTTGGTGTTCATCAGTTTACCAGTCTCAGTCATTGACATAAAGGACAGAAATGTTCTCTTTTCACTGTCCTGTTGTATTAAAGACATATTTCCTTTGTCATAATTGTAAACCTTGTGTTCCAATGCATTAATTTCATTCATCATTGACTAAGCAATTTTTTATTGCTCTCAGTGTTTAACCATGGCCCCCTGAGGACATTACTGCTCGTGTTTGTCTTAAAAGCCAAAAGAGAAAGATGCTGTTTGAACCAAAGTCTGAACTATGGATGAATGAAAATACTCGTTCTAACAGATGTGAGTGTAGCAAAGTTAGATGTAAATGGAAAAAAGAATCATCTGCAAGTGTTGAGAGAAAGTTTAATGTATATGGTTATGGAGACATTGTAAAACCAAAAGAAGCTCTTTTTCTCTTAAAATTATTGTGAATAACTCATAATCCTCAGGTCCTTTTCACCACTATTAATTCTGTTCTGTACACAATGATCATTTCAAATCATTTTTTTAAATCTTTTTTTAAAGGTTGTTTTTTAAGGTTTATACAAAAGGACATTTACAGATTTTGAATGGTGAAAGCATCACTCACAAAAACAGCAGAGAAATCCAAACTTGGTGAGTAACCATCTTGTTGTAGTGGCTGAAAGGTCTACACATTTGCAGCCATATATGTAACAATACAAGCCGTCATTTGTTCTGTTCTTGAGTGTGTCGTTTGTGTTTGCCTCACCTATGAGAACGCTGTTTTGTTTTCTCCCAAAGCATTCTTCATCATTTTGTAGCTGCAGCCCCAGGAGAGGTGAGTTAAAGCTGCTGAAAATGAGCCACAGAACTAAGACAATTTTTTCTTCAGCTTCTGAGTTTGCTAAAGCAAACAGCTTTACTTCTGATGCAATGTTTTCCCCATATTATTTCCTTTTTTTTACTATAATCTCAGACTTTACCCACATTTGCATACATACACACAACTATGCAGACAAACAACTCCTATACACAAACGCCTATAAGATGAAAACCGAGGCTGAAATGATTCCAATAGGGTGTGCTGAGATTAAGAGGATTAGAAGTCATGGAGGCCCAGCAGCAGTGAGTAAAGAGAGTTGTCTCCAAGGTAACAGCACCTGACACACTTATTCTGTCTCCTCAAATCAGCAGCATGAACTTGACTTTATCCAGCCCACTTTTCTTTCACTTAACAGCTTCTGTCACTTCAACACTTTACTTTGTTTCAAAGCTTCTCTTTAGTTGGTTTTGAGTCAACTGTACCGCAGAGTTTACACCTGCTCTGTCATCAGTTACTCCAATGATTGGACCATCTGTTCATTCATTCTTTTATTATCCATCTCCTGGAACTTTTAAAGAATACATGCAGTGATGATGCCAAGAGTATTTATTCATCCAAAGATCACAATGTGTGCAGCGATAGACATTTTACATACCATGAGCGAACATAAGCCATTTTCACCAAACTGTTCAGCGATGTGACAACAAAGATGTGTCTTATTCTTCTTCTCATCATTCATAAATCAGGTGCACAGGGTCAACTGTCCAGGAAAACCGGAAGTGTGAAACACACTTTCCGTGGAAAACAGGGGAAGAAGAGGGTTCAGGCAAGATGGAGCAGATGGGGAAAGGTTTCAGGAAGGATTTGTGACAAAAGCGTGGCAGCAAAGGTCAAAGGAAAGGTTTACAATAGTGAGACCAGCTATAGTGTTTGGTTTGTGTAAGGATCTGTGTATTTTCAGCAGTTTGTTCTGTGTTTGTTTTGCTCCTCGTTGTCTTATTGTTTTACCAGTTTTCGTTTTTCTTTGGGCACTTCCAGTGTTTCTTTAGTCCCCAGTGTGTGTACCTGCTCTTCTGTGTTTTTCCCAGCTCCTCCCACACCTGATCCTTGTTAATCTCTTTTTATGTTCTTTGTCTTGTCTCGTGTTCTCTGGCGATTCATTGCATATACTGTGGTCAGTTTTGGTTGTCTCCCTGAGTGATCCTTGAGAATTTTTTTCCCTGTGAGCCCTTTTAATGCTGCCTTTATTTTGTTAAATAAATCTTATCTTTTGGAATTTGCAACTCTTCAAGTTCTTGTGCCTGCTCCCTATGTCAGAGCTGAAGATGTTGAGAGAAGAAACAAGGATGGAAAAGATTAGGAATGAGATGATCAGAGGTACAGTACATGCAGGTGGAATGATGGGGAGACAAAGTTAGAGACCAGACCAGTTTGAGATGCTTTGGACATGTCTAGAGCAGGGACAGTGGGTATATTGGCAGAAGGATGTTAGAGATGCAGATGCCAGGGAAAATACAAAAAGGAGAGATATGGATGCAGTTAGGTGTTAGTTACATGGAGGTATTGGCGTGAGGACAGAGGATGCAAAGGACAGAGAGAGATGAGGGGATGACTCACTGTGGCAACCCCTGAACAGGGAGCAGCCAAAAGAAAAATAATCTGTACAAAAACAAAGGCATGGCAATTTTTTGTGTAATGGTCGATTAGCTGTGTCTACCATTTTGGAACACTTTAAATCAAAAGTTAGTTCAGTTGTAGATGTTCAATGATGACTCAGTTTGAGTTTCATTAAACCTTATGCAGTGGATTGAGATATTTTGCAGACAAACACATGCAATTGCATTTTTTTCATGGCTGAAAATTATAAAAAAAGGATTGCATAAGGAATTACAGAGGCAAAATGATACAAAAATGACCAGAAAAATGCAAAGTCTGTCCACATTTTAATATATATATAATTTGTTCTTTTCATTCAAGTGTGGAATTAAAAAATATGTTATTTTCTCATTATGGGGAAAATTTCTAAACTGGGAAGCATTTATCCTCTGACTAACAACCTGATGTTCAAAAACAAAACTGCCTTCAGAAGTTCTGTTCTTTTGGTTCTAAATGTGAAAAAGCAAAGACAAATGGCCTTGATGTGATCAGGATAAGTGAGCAGCCCATTAAAGTTTTATTAAGCTTTGTCACTCTTGTACTTATTTGAATCGCCACCCCAATAAAACAGTAAAACACTTTATATCCTATTTTATGAGTGCAGTGTAAAGAAGACTATCCAAAACAATTTAACAGGAATTTAATTGTCAAAGTACTTTTTTTAAACTAAGAATGCGTGTGCCACTTTATCAGACATATCAAATCGAACAAAACAAATTGATTGTGAACTTGCAGAAAGCTAATGTACCTGAAAATAAATCCCTCTTAGCTGTAACATGAGCACAGAACTGAATATTTTTTAGTCAGTCAGTGATTATGGGAAAATATGAAAAAGATATCTCAATATCTGAACATTCTATGAATAAACTGACAAACCAGGTGTAAGAAAACAAGTAGAGTTTAAGGCCAAATAGGATAAAGCAGTAGTAATGACAGAAAATGTGAATAGAAAATGAGATTCGCTATAGGTTCTTTACATATCCCAGCAGGAACACAAGCAGGTTGTTACAAAAAGAGAAAAGGGAAAGAGAGGACTTTAGTTGTTATTGGCCAGTAAACTGAATTATGAATCAATAGCTTGGCTGCTATGACAAGTTACAGCTCTTAAAACTTCAATGAGATAAAAAGTTTGTGAAACAAGATACTGAAATTGTTGGAGCCATTTAGGCTATGTTCTCATTGCAAGCAAATACAACTCATTTCAGATTTTTTCATGAGCGTGACAATTTTTTATTTTTTCAAATCCAGTACGATTTCAGTACGAGGGACTAAATCGAATACATATGATGTTTTCCAAAGCGACGGCAGTCTGAACACTCGTCGCATTTCATTAGACTTTTATGCTAGCGAGGTGTGGGATCAATCCAAGTATTTAGAATATTGATACCAACCTCAGTCTGTAAACAGCATGTTGAATGTGACATCGCATCTTCTGAGAGTGCGAGTCACATCAGTGCACTGAAGTCTGATGGAAGTCGCATTTAAATCATCACGTGAACGAACACGAAAAAAAATTGGAATTGATCAAAAATTTGGAATTGAATTTTAACACCTGTGATGTGAACGTAGGCTTAAGGCCCCAACATACTCGGGCGTACTTCGCTCCGCGGGGGTCCGCACGGACTCTAGGCGGACTCGTCGCGGACTTGAAGCGGCCGTCCGCCGGACTGGTCCGCGCAAAGATCAATTTTTTACGTCCGCGGTGTCGCACGATAAACTGTCCGCCGAGTTCACGTCGCACTGTTTTGAATGCGACACCTAGCTTATAAAGTTGAGAATCTGTGTCATTTGTGGACGAAATGGAGTCAAAATTTGAAGAGCGTCTCATGGAGGAGATTAGGAAACTTCAATGAAGGAATCTAAAGACTTTCAGTGAGCAACAAATTCGTGGGAGGACATAGCTCAGACCCTGGGTAAGAAGTT
>JARVJO010000140.1:5187456-5212969 GCA_031762555.1 Cynodonichthys magdalenae | reverse complement strand
TGAATAATGGAAACGGCATGGAACCGTGCTGAGCCGAGCCGAACCGTGCTGAGTAGGCACTAGTGGAAACGGGGCATGACTCATTGGTACAGAGTAAACTTTACAAGATGAGAATAAAAAGAAAGTTACATTGGTATAAATTAAATATGAAGAAGATGCCAACATGCTTAACTACTTCCTGTTATTTGTATACAACACAATTAAATGATTTTAATTCCCACTAACATGTTTACTTTTGTCTCAGTCTTCATATTCTCAGCTGCTCGCCGCCACCTGTTTATCCAAACTGGTATCTCGGACCAGCAACCCATTACCCCTTGAGCAACGCATCGACATCCGTGAGTTTTTCTCTCTACGGCCTCTACAGATGACATTAGAGAACTTTTATTGTCATTTTATAGAGAAAATACAACAAGCATTTCTTCTGGTACTTCTGAATAAATATTATCATTATTCACTAACTATATGAGGTCATGTTCTTCTGCAACTAGTGTAAAATAGTATGAAAGATTATACAAAATATAAAATAATTTAAATATTAAAAAGCAAAAATACAATTAAAAGCTGCAACTGCAAAAAATAAATCAGCAATGTGGCACTTTCCCATAGTGTGCTGAAATGTAAAATTCAGTTTTTGTGTTTATGTAACTTCTGTGGGGAAACAATGCTCAATTTCAGAATCTTTCTGTCGCAGTCGTCTCAGTTTTCTCCCCATGGTTTGTAAAATATGTAGACTTTACGTACAACAGATTTTACAAACTGGAGCAAAAACTAAGAAGACTATGACAGAAAGATGCAAATAAATTGCCGAAATGATGAATTACGCAATAAAGCTATCGATTTTACTCATGAGGATTACAGTGAAAAATGTTTTCTCCTGATTTCTGTATAACCTAAATAAAATGTTGACATAATTGCTTAACAATTCAAAGAAACCATGTGATGTAGTCTCCAGATGTGTTGATTTGAGTCTTGTGTTGTTCAGGGAACTATGTACTGAATTACCTGGCGACGAGGCCAAAGTTAGCAGCATTTGTAACCCAGGCTTTGATCCAGCTGTACGCCAGGATCACCAAACTGGGCTGGTTCGACTGTCAGAAAGATGACTATGTCTTCAGAAATGTCATCGCTGATGTAACTCGCTTCCTCCAGGTAAAGATGTTTCAAAAAACACAAACACTGGGAGTTATCTGATCTTTTGTTGGTTTTGGGGGCACTATTAAGATGCATCAGGATGTTTTGTTGGTTTTGTTTCTTTGAAAATATTTGTTACTGATTTTTTAAAATATTTAACAAAGAAACTGAGTTCATAATAAATCTGATGAATCAAACAGTTGTTAATGAACCAGATTAGCTGAATGAGAGCAAACATGATCTTTTAAAACTGAATGTACTGAATCATTTGTGTCTCCTGCTGACTTGACCTGTGTGTTTACAGGACAGTGTTGAGCACTGCATCATAGGTGTCACCATTCTGTCCCAGCTGACGAATGAAATCAATCAGGTAAGTTACTCAGTCCTTAGCTCTTATTGAATTTTAAGTTACATCAAAAGTGTCTTGTGCTTCATGAGCCTCAGTGCAAATTCTAACTGTAATGCTAGCAGATAAATCATTGGAGAGACAAAAGTGCAAAGTAGAAACTTGCAGTAAATCATCATGAAATGACTGAGGAAGTCACAGTTTTCAAGATGAACAAAGCAGGAATTTTGGAGCCGATTACTGATTAACAATTACTGATCGTACCCGTTATTAATGACAATAAAAAGTTTAGGACGTTGTGGGGAAAATCCTTAAAGAGGTTTCACTGTTGAAAGGTTGATGCCTTGTGTGATGAACGTTGTGACAGAAATGGACTGAGACATTAGTCGTGTTTCCATTCACCACGAAATTGCGCAAATTAAAATTTCGAAAATAAATTTGCTTAATGGAAACACGTCAATTTCGAAAAAACTTCCTTTTTTCTACAAAATGTTTTTGCGCTAGGATGAGGCGGTTTTTCAGTCGTATCGAAATTGGTTTATTTCGCAAAACTGCAATGGAAACACTTTTTTCGCAATACGGGAGTCACGTGATCAACAACCGGATGTTTCTATTGGCGAAGAAGAAGAAGACAACAGGAAGTCGTAGGATGATGATGATGGAGCGGCATGTTTGGATTCACGAGGAGACGGAGAATTTTCTTCATTTAGTTTGCGACAGGGGTATTACAAACATATTAGATTCAAAACAGCAAAGAAATGTGAGCATTTATCAAGATCTTACATCCGTTGCCGCCATGTTTATAATGACTTATCGCGAGAACAAACGTATTCACGCGTGATTTTAATAGCATTTCCTACTTAATGGAAACACCACAGTTGCGAAACTGTGTTTTTCTTACATTAACAGAATATCGACAAAGTTTTGCGCACATTTGCAATGGAAACACAGCTACTGTTCTATTAAAGGAAAGCTTTGACTGTATTGAAGTTGTAGAGCTGTGGCCTCAGTTTGGAGAAATATAGTTTTTAATTAAAAGACTGGCACCAACTAATCTGAATGCAGTCAGAATTTCATATTTACATGGAACTTTGTGGTCTTTCTCAGGGGTATATAGCAGTAAATCAGCAGTAGCAACAAGTAACATCTAATCTCCCAGCTGTGCATGAAAGTAGCGGAAACCAACTTGCCATAAAAGCACTTTTCTTTGTATTGAAAATATTAACCAGCGTTTTTTCATCCTCAGGCCGATACAACACATCCACTGACCAAACATAGGAAAATAGCGTCATCGTTCAGAGACTCCTCCCTCTTTGACATCTTCACTCTTTCCTGCAACCTCCTTAAACAGGTTTGTTCCAACGGATCACTAAAGTTGGGAGGATAGTTCTTTACTTTCCACTGCTCAGCCATGTAAAGTTTGAATAAATGAACACTATAAGTCAAATGTGTGTGTGTCTGTGGGGGGGTGTGTATCAAGCAAGTACGCTTTGTTGTATATAAATTTGGCTTACTTTTAGTAATTTGCCAAATGCAAAGTAAGATCAGAGAAGAAGTATTTGGTGTCAACACTTTTTGACTTAAAAACTGCATCATTTCTATTATGATTTGCAAAAAGTCAGATTTTGTAAGAATATATTTGGGTTTTTGGTTAATCCTTTATACCAAACAGATGCTAATGATTAACACTTTAACATGGAGGTTAAAAAAAAACAGAACCAATGTGTAGGAGGCTTAAAACTGGATGTTAAACAACCAAACACTTACCAAGCTGAGGTTATGGATAACAGGTTCGTGTCTTTGGTTAAACACCATGGTAACTAGGCACAAGTTACATTTGATAGGTCTCTGTCAGATGAAGGTTTCATGTCAGGCTTTGAGCTTAAATCAACACTAGACTGTAGACCCCAGTGCTCAGTCAAAGGAACTCAGATGAAAGACACAGATGTCCATCGGTGTCATCAGCTCAGAGCTGCCAGAAACCTACAGGACTGAATTACATTCACCTATTCTGTAGAGGAGTCTGTTTTAAAGTGATCTCATGGAAAAATCACAGCAAAAAAATAACTCAACTATACAGAGAAATATAAGTGAGGTGCAGAGAAAGGCAGCAGGTGCTTTGAACTAATTGGTGAAATCTGAATCAATTGGTTTAGTAGAAAGCAGTTTGTTTGATGAAGGACTTCAGAGCTGTACAGTAAAACATCAGGAAATGATTATATAGACCCCAACACCCCTGTTGAAGGGTCCAATGACTTATACTTGATCACCAAAATAAAACAGAACAGTAGGGCCAAGCAGATATATTGAGCAAATTAAGCAAAGACGACACCGATTAGGCTTTGGACAGAGAACAGCTTGACTTATACAGACTGAATATGGGTTTGATCTCTTTGTTTTTAGGCTTCAGGGAAAAATCTGAACCTTAACGATGAGTCCCAGCACGGCCTGCTGATGCAGCTCCTCAAACTCAGCTACAATTGCCTCAACTTTGACTTTATAGGAACTTCCACAGACGAGTCGTCCGACGACCTTTGCACCGTACAAATTCCTACATCGTGGAGATCAGGTAACTCAGCTCTCTTTTATACAGAAATTTATTATTTTATTTATTGACTGTTATTTAACCAGGCAAGTCCCGTTGACTTGAAAACTGAACTGAGCTCATTTTTTTATTTTTTAGCTCATTAAGACGGATTTTATTGTTGAACCACTAGATGAATTGTCTGCACCTAACATGCTACATTTCTGCTTCAGCAAAACTTCATATTAAAAGTCACAGATAAACAGAGACACTGTGTTCTAAGCTTTTAAAACTAACCCTCTGAATAGAACAAGCCGAAAAGTTACAGGATTATTCCTGTAGAACTTTATGAATAACAGAAACAAACAGAACACAAATCTAACACCAGATGTATATATTTGCACAGAAGACATGTATGTGTTTCTTCCTGCTCACTAATATTCATTGAGATTGGTCTGGTGTGTGCACATTAGGGATGAGTATTTTAAGCAACAACACTCTTCTAAGTCTGTAATTATTCAAATTTTATTTGCATATTCAACCGTCCACCAACCATGCTTCATCCTATAATCTTTTCAAACTGAACTACAGGGACAGAATCAGATGCTGGGACTGAGTTGTATTTTTTTACTTGTTTTTTTTTCTTGGGAAGTGGGGGGTTGGCAGTTGGTTTTACAAAAAAAAAGCACCTTGACTGGAAAAGCATAGTTAAGAAATTACTTTGCATGTCACTAATAAGTGCTGTGTTCTCACAGACCGTTCCCACAGTTTCATTAATTGTTCAAATTTGCACATTTTGACCAGAAGTGAAACATTGACTCCCATCCCTTGTGCATATTCTAACAGGCTCTTTAGCTACATAGTGAAATAGAACTAAATATAACAAATTAACCTTCCTGTGTGACTTGAAACTATGTATTTTAATATTTTTAATGTCATCTGTTTTATTTCTCTCCCTGCAGCCTTTCTTGATTCCTCCACGTTGCAGCTGTTTTTCAATTTATATCATTCCCTCCCTCCATCCCTTTCCCCGTTGGTAAGTAGTAGCACTCGTATCATTTAACACATGGAGTCCCAGGACAGTTTTCTGTGAGTCTTAGTGGTTTGTAATCCTTTGCAGGTGTTGTCATGTTTAGTTCAGATAGCCTCAGTGAGGAGGTCTCTCTTCAACAATGCAGAGCGAGCAAAGTTCCTTTCACATTTGGTGGACGGTGTTAAGAGGATATTAGCAAACCCACAGGTAAGAAACCCACCTGCTTTCTTGAACACCTGCTGCTCCTTTTGCTTGTCATCTTCTGACGTTTGTTTGTATGACAGTGTTTGCCAGATCCCAACAACTACCATGAGTTCTGCCGACTGCTGGCGAGGTTAAAGAGTAACTACCAGCTTGGAGAGCTGGTCAAAGTAGAGAACTACCCCGAAGTGATTCGTCTTATAGCCAATTTCACTGTCACCAGCCTGCAGGTGGGTGGCTGACTTTACAGCAGCCAGTTGTGTGTTATCGCTCACAGTAAACCACGTGTCTCACTTCCTGTTGTCCTTCTGTGTTCCAGCACTGGGAGTTTGCCCCCAACAGTGTTCACTACCTGCTGAGTCTATGGCAGCGTCTGGCAGCGTCAGTCCCCTACGTCAAAGCCACCGAGCCCCACCTGCTGGAGACGTACACCCCAGAGGTGACCAAGGCCTACATCACGTCACGGCTAGAATCGGTCCACGTTATTCTCAGGTACAACCTACACGCACACAAGTCTGGTTTGTATATCCCCGTGGGGACCGTGCATTGACTTCCATTCATTTTTTTTTGAAATTTTATAGGCTAACCCTGACCATTTACCCTAAAATTAACCTCACAGTTACCTACCTGATCCTAAAACTAACCTACACTCATTTCACACCATGGACCTAAACCTAACCCCCCACCTGTAATTTGCATTTGGACCTGTGGGGACCGGGCATTGGTCCCCACGATGCACGTTCAGTTTCACGAGGCTGCTTTTTCGGGGAAATTGTCCCCACGATGTAGGAAAAACAAGGCCACACAGACACACTCTATACTCCCAACAATGACTTATTGTACAATATTGGTTTTCAATTCTTTGGCTTTAACTACTAGAGGGAACTCTGTGTTGGGAAACAATCTCATCCACCACTGAATTAATGTTATTGCTGTTTTCAGAAAGTAATTTTTGGGTGTACATCTTCAACCAGTGAACTTCTGGAGTCAACCTGGTGTAAGATGGTCTATAGTGTCAGCTGAACTTTAGATGCCCACAAATAGCAGACAGATCTCTTATTAGGAATTACATAGGACCACAGTTCACATGGGGAAACCTAGTTGTCTCAAAGTTGTCGTCAAGTGAGTTGTGGTTCCTGTTTCTCTGGTCTGTCAGGAAGAAAAATAAGAAATATGATCGTTAGATATGAACTGAACATGTTTTCTCCACAGAGACGGCTTAGAAGACCCTCTGGACGATGCAGGTCTCGTCCAGCAGCAGTTAGATCAGTTATCTACCATCGGCAGGTGTGAATACGAGAAGACTTGCGCTCTGCTCGTCCAGCTGTTCGACCAGGCAGCTCAGACCTACCAGGAGCTGCTGCAGTCCACCAACTCCAACACTGTGGATGTCACGGTGCAGGAGGGTACGCTCAGCTCGCACACTAATTTCATTTCCACCGTTCGGTCATCTGCATTTTTGTCTGTGTCGACTGGATGCTGAGCAGTCACTTTATGTAGACTTTATAAGTCTGATTTCCTTTTTTCTGACAGGTCGCTTGACGTGGTTGGTTTATATAATCGGGGCAGTGATCGGAGGACGGGTGTCATTTGCGAGTACAGATGAGCAGGACGCCATGGACGGAGAGTTAGTCTGCAGGTCAGAGTTGGTCTGTGTTAGCAGAAATTTTCAACAACAATAAAAATAGTTGGAGTTAGAAATGAACCGCAATATCAAAAAAGTTGTACAACATAAATTTACCAGGAATGTATTTAAAAGTTCAGTCATCTTTCTGCTTTGTCATCGTTTCTTTGACTTTTTGACATTATTTAAAGTGAACCTCTCTGTCATCCATCAACTCACTTTTACCGTGTTAAAGATAAAGTACTTGTAGGGGTTTCAAACCATGTTTTTGTTTGTTTACATCAGAGTACTGCAGCTGATGAACCTGACAGACTCACGGCTTGCTCAGGCTGGAAACGAGAGGTTAGAGCTGGCCATGCTCAGCTTCTTCGAACAGTTCCGAAAGATCTACATCGGAGACCAGGTGCAGAAATCATCAAAGGTGAGTTCTGCCCAGAGAGGAACCACTGACTTCCTCCTCCACCTTTCAGTAACATTTGTTGTCTTTAATAAAAAACAACAACATATGAACTTTTAGATAAACGTTGGAAAGTATGAACGGTTATTTTGAAAGGGTAGTTTCAGCACAGAGAGCATCCAGTAACCTGTCAGTTTTTATCTGGGGATCTGCCAGGAAATTACCACTCATAAACGCTGAGGGTTTTCACATGATGACTAATAAGGCTATGACAATGATGACTGTCTTATTAAAATGAAGGACTTTATGATGCCTCATGGCAGGAATGACTATAATCACAGATAACTTTTTATTTTATACTATACTATTATAGTTATTATAGTCTTGAAAAGCTTCATGAAATCTCCATTAAAAAGCTATGGATGCTGACTATCAGTAATGCTTGAACCTATCTGACAGGAAATGTAAAAAAATATGTTTAAGTCCATGATAGTCTGTAGTGATGCTGCAACAATCTTAAGAAATATTCTGGAAAAAAAAATTCTGGAATTTAAAGGTTTTTTTAAACTAAATTGTGTTAAAAAATAAATATTTAACTGTGATAATAGTCATTCCTAGATTACCACCAGGCATCATAAAGTGTTTTATTTTAATAAGACGTAGTCATCATCTGCATTCTAATTTTAGATCTGATCAGCTGTTAAATAAGTGTTTGTGGGAATACATGTTTCTCTCATGGTATGAGGTAGGCAGTAGCTCAAAGAGTCTTGCCCAAGGACCCAGACTGGATAGTGCAATTTTTCCCGGTTCCGGCCCGGATTCGAACCCGGGCCGACCGGGTGCAAGACTGCTATCCGGTCAGACTAATATATATATATACATACATGTGTATATATACACACACACACACAAGTTTTGTTATATTCTTAGTGTCTTAATGTTTGCTTTCTATTCTTGAAAGTTGCTTTATTATTGTTCTTTTTTTTTTATTTTTTTTTTTAGCTTTATCGACGATTATCAGAAGTTCTGGGGTTAAACGACGAGACAATGGTGCTCAGTGTCTTTATAGGGAAAATGTAAGTGACTAAAAAGCTTATTTATTTATGTGGTCCTTTTAAAAGAAATGTTTTTTAATAATATGGAGGATATGTAAAGCCAAAGTTTTAAGTTCAAAGGGAACTTGACTCTTTTATTCTGTATTTTATAAACTTTGGTAATGAAATGTCATAATAATGTTGTAAAATGAAATGTATTTGATAAAATGGATAGAAAAGATGCTCAACAAAACATGAAAGTATGTAATACTTAAAGTTGGTTAAAAATCCTTTTAAGGAAATATATTTTAAAGTATATAAAGATACTGCTGTCATAGAGACAGTTCAGTCATATATGACCTGAACATATAAGTCACGAGATGAAGAGTAGCCATATCTGGTGACTATACTATACCAAACTAATTTATTTTCTGTGGTCATGTTGTGTACTGTTCTTTAAAAAAAAAAAACTTAGTTACATTGACTGTTTTAATCTTTTATAATTCTCACCTGATCGGAATCTGTGCAAACAGAACATATTTTGTTGTGACTGTCCCTAATCTTCTCTTTCAGCATCACAAACTTGAAGTACTGGGGCCAGTGTGAACCAATCACCTCCAAGACACTCCAGCTGCTGAACGACCTCTCTTTAGGATATCCTTACTGACCGTTTAAACTTTTAGTCTGTTATTTCAGTCAATCTCACCTGGCTAAGTTTTCCTCAATGACATTAGTGCTGTAAAGATCAACCTGTTGCTACAGTAGGCTGCACCAGTGTTTACACTTTTTGGATTCTCATACTAGGTAGTCAGTACCTTGGTCAGTGTTGTTACTGTTGCAAAAGGCGGTTTTACAAACTAACCCCATTTAAGCTAGCTACAAAGTTGCTGCATCATCAATATTTCCCTGTAATAAATCTGTGCTTTAATCCTGTGAGCGGCAGTTTCACCCAAATGTCATCAGTTCGTTATCATTACAGAACCTCAACATCACAGCGTATTTTTCACGTCGACTTGTCCTGCTCTGATGCTACTGTGCTCTGAAGTACAGAGACGCTACAGACGAAGGGTGTTTCAGTCCCCCTTCTCTGCCTCCATGTGTCCTCTGAATGGACAGAGGTGGTGAGAAGACGTGTCAGAGGCGTCTTCAGAAAGGTGCCCTAAATTTATTTATTTAATGCGTTGGTACACAGAACTGGGGCGTCGAAACGACACCCCTCTAGCTAAACTCCTGGTTGTCTCTTGTGCTGTAAAATAATCCCTAAAATAAAATAATCAATAAAACAAGGTCTGAAGCAACACATGCATGAAAAACCCGCTTACCTTAAATTTCTAAAAAACTCAAAACAGGTTTTGCTCCATTCGTTTTTCAATTTTGACCTGTTTCTCAGTCTTTGTTGATGGAGAAACATCTCTATATCATGATTCTGCCACCGTCATTCTTCGCTCTGCTGATGGTGTTCTCAGCATAATGAGGTGACCTCATCACCTGTGTACAGGTGTTTGGATAATTTCCAATGTGGCTGGTGTATTTTTATTATGTTTATTCTAAGCAGTGGCGTTTTCCTGGCTAACGTTTCCATGAAGCCCAGCTGTGCAGTGTCAGCCCCTATAGTCTTCCTTTAAAATGTAGCTTCTGATAAAAAGGTAAAAATCAAAAGCATTTTTATCTTCTGAAGAACAGTAAATACAGCATAATGTGATGCTAAAGTTGGATAAACACAAAGATAGATAGGTTGAGTAATTCTCCTCCTTTTTGTTTCAGGCAGTAAATATTTTTACTGTTTGAATCCAGGCCAGAACTTAAGAACAAGGTTTTTGTTGTTAAATTTGGGTCTTCTGAGCCATAACTAAGTTACTTTTCTATATATTTATAAAACATGTTCTGTTTCAGACTGGTCTGAAACAAAATGCCAGCAGCATCCCACTGAGTGATTACTAGCACCTTATGAAAACCCAGTTCTTCTTTTTGTTTGGTCTGTGAACAGTGGGTTTAAAATGTGCCATGTTGTGTTTTCACCTTGACCTTGTTTGTGCACGTACAGCAGTGTGAGGAAGCTGGTGAAGCTCAGCGCCGTCCAGTTCATGCTGAACAACCACACTGTGAGTTACTCACTACTTCTTACATTTAAGCAACTGGACTCCATATCTGTTGAACGTAACTATAAAAAAAAGCTAATAATAAACTTTTTTCAACAGTTAGTTCAGGCTTCCAGTTTGAATCCATGTGTCAGAATTTAACAATGTCAATTGTTGTAAACAGAGTGAACACTTCTCCTTCCTGGGAGTGAACAACCAGTCAAACCTGAGCGACATGAGGTGTCGGACCACCTTCTACACGGCACTGGGCCGCTTGCTGATGGTCGATTTAGGTAAACATACAGAGGTTAACATCTGTTTATTCTGTTAGCCCTTTAGTGTTCCATCTTACAACAAAAACATCCTCTAACATTTACTATATGTAATTGAATATGTGTATTTGTGTGTAGGTGAGGACGAGGACCAGTTTGAACAGTTCATGTTGCCTCTGACGGCTGCATTCGAAGCTGTGGCTCAGATGTTGAGCACAAATACATTCAATGAGCAGGAAGCCAAGGTGACTCACACAATCCATCATCCTCACACACCAGGCTTCTGTAGTTTTAATAAACACATTTTGGTTGGGTGTTTTGTCTCCTGTAGAGGACTTTAGTGGGTTTAGTCAGAGACCTGCGAGGCATCGCGTTCGCCTTCAACGCCAAGACGAGCTTCATGATGCTGTTCGACTGGATGTATCCTTACAGCTGAAAACAGAGCTGCCATAAATCATTTTTAAATATAGAAAGACAAAAGAATGTTCTTTAACTATTCCTGTAGATATCCAGCTTATATGCCCATTCTGCAGCGGGCCATTGAGCTGTGGTACCACGACCCAGCATGCACCACACCTGTCCTCAAACTCATGGCAGAGCTCGTTCACAACAGGTAACCGCTGTCTGTCATGCAGGAGTTTACAGTCTGTCTGCTGCTCCAGCAGAGGGCAGTATTACCCCAATGTGACAGTCTGAAGGAGTGCTTCTTTAGCTTTGAACAGAGCTGTAGAAATATTTTCAGAGGTGGAGCTGGAATATTAATTATGCTCATATGTTTATAGAAATCATGTATTAGGATCTGGATAGATCACATAAGTAGGCACCAACATGAAGACTATTTGTTCTTCTTTTGGGCAGATCACAGAGGCTTCAGTTTGACGTTTCATCACCAAATGGCATCCTGCTGTTTAGAGAAACCAGCAAGATGATCACAACCTACGGTACTATGACCAGAGTCCTGCTCCTGGTCCCTGACCCGTCCACCTCCTGTCCTGGAGGACCACATCAAACCGTTCTGAAATACTGTTGCTATTTTCAGGGAATCGCATCCTGACGTTGGGGGAAGTTCCAAAGGACCAGGTGTACAGCGTGAAGCTGAAGGGGGTCAGCGTGTGCTTCGCCATGCTGAAGGCCGTGCTCAGTGGAAACTACGTAAACTTTGGGGTCTTCCGTCTGTATGGTGATGACGCTCTAGATAACGCCTTGCAGACCTTCATCAAACTACTGCTGTCCATTCCTCACAGTGACTTACTAGTACGTTCATCCACACCTTTGTTCAACCTGCTCATTCTGAATTATAATTTAATGGACAAGAAGTCATGAGAGTAAAGAGTTGGAGCGATTGATCTATCAGCCAATTAATCAGTCAGTTATTGGCATTTTTATTGGACATCAACCTGAGTGTGCTAAGTCGAACAGGCAGGCTCGTCTATGGGCATTACCTTCTGCAATAAGTAGCTTTTTGTTGGCACAGCGTTGGAACGTCTAAGGAAAATTATTCTTACTTTGAAAGGGAAAAATGGCAAATCTGGCAAGTAAAACGGTAAGAATTGTATAGATTTTAACGTGTATAAATAAACATTTTTAGTTATGGCCATGCAACAAACAATTAATATTGCCTTTTCTTCTGTCTGCATTGACTGCACATAAAAAAAACCATTTTTGTCGACATCTGATGTAAGAATTTAAGGTTTTCATGAAGTGACCAATGAAGTCAATAAATCAATGAAGGCAGTTTGTGATGACATATTTATTTTGTGTAAAAAATGAACACTAGATATGTGTCTCACAGCTGTTTCCTTTTACTGATCACATTTAAAGGCCTGAACAGCCACCACTGGATATTTTCTTAACAGTTTGAAACTAATATTGAAACTTAAAAACATTTCACTGAATACAGAACAGATATGTGTCTTGAGTACAGGAAGCATCTTGACATTTTTATTTGTTGGGCCAAAAATTGGTTTAAAACTGTGTAAACAAGTTTCATCCCACTTTAAAGATGGCAGTAACTTGAGTAGCAAGGAAAAAATCCACCTGATTGTGAGTCTTGAGTCAGTTTAGAGTCAGCTGCGTTTCACTGAGTCAGCTCTCATCGTCTTTGTAAACAGTTACCATGGTTACTAACACATACTCCTTATGGATGCACTAGTAAATTTATCTACATATCAAAATGTGAAAAAGTTTAAGACTTCATGAAATCTAATTATGACTGTCAGATAAAATCAGTATTTGTGCTCACTCCTTCCTGTCATTATCGTCTTGTCCCTGCAGGACTATCCGAAGCTCAGCCAGTCCTTCTACTCTCTGCTGGAGGTTCTGACTCAGGACCACATGAACTTCATTGCCAGCCTGGAGCCGCACGTTGTCATGTACATCCTGTCGTCGATATCAGAAGGCCTCACGGCGCTCGGTAAACCTCCCGTCGGTCAGGTTAGATCCCGAGGAGCGTGTTTCCTGTTTCCTTACCCCCGTCTTTCTGTTGTGCGTCAGACACGATGGTCTGCACCGGCTGCTGCTCCAGTCTGGACCACATAGTCACCTACCTGTTCAAGCAGCTGTCGCGCTCCACCAAGAAGCGTCCCGCTCCCATGGCAACGGATGACCGCTTCCTGCACATCATGCAGCAGCACCCGGAGATGATCCAGCAGGTGAGTTGGTCAGCTCACACCTGAGACACTTAGTCTTTCACACATACCTGTAACCTGCTGCTGCTGTTGCAGATGTTGTCCACCGTGTTAAACATCATCATCTTCGAGGACTGCAGGAACCAGTGGTCCATGTCACGGCCGCTGTTAGGCCTCATCCTGCTTAACGAGAAGGTAAACCCAACTCATTGCAGGGTGGCCTCAGCTCAGACACTGAACGTGTGTGTGTGTTGTAACATGCCTGTGTGTGTGTCTTCGAATCTCCTGCAGTATTTTGCTGACCTGAGGAACAGCATTGTCAGCAGTCAGCCTCCTGAGAAGCAGCAAGCCATGCACTTATGTTTTGAAAACTTGATGGAGGGAATCGAGAGAAATCTACTAACGAAGAATCGGGACAGGTAGGTCCAGTTTCTTTTGTTGTTGTTGTCAACATTTGGAACAGACCAAAACAAATCTGCTCAGGATGTCCACGGATCATTAAAAAGTCTTAAAACGTCTTAAATTCACATATCTAAAATTAAGACCTTAAAAAGTCTTAAATTTGTGTAAAAAAATGTGAAAGTAGGTCTTAAATTTTGTCAGGCAGAAGCGATTAAAGTTCTCCGTCTCCCTCTGCCGTTTCTGCAGCGCATTTCCTGTTGAGAAAAAAACAAAAACAAACTTGTGTTGTGATGGATTAACTGACCAACCAACTGTTCAACCAATAAAAAGAACCAAAGTCACAGTTTTAGCCAATCAGAGCAGAGCAGGGCAGGTCCTGCAGTCTCTGAGTGGAATCAGAACCACAGGTGAAGTTATCAGAGTTGATTGGACTTTTTTCCAAGGAGTACACCTCAACCCGCAGAACCACCCGCCCTGCGTGAAGGTGAAGGTATGTAATAAATTGCTAAATGCCTAAGTATTAAACGTATGTGTTCGCGCGTGACTCGTTCACTGCCACTGAGGAGATACCTGAACCGTTACACTGTTACTTCAACCCGTCTTCCAGAACCGAGCCCCGACGTTTTAACAATAATGAGGTGTTTTGTCTGTTGGGATGTGCTAAATCTTTATTATCTTTAGAACTACACCACTAACTGAACTGTGATAAATATAATTCATAAATGTATGACTATCCAATGTATCCAACTCCTACCAATGTAGGAGTTGAGGGCACATTGGTCACCAGCAATAGAAAACCTTTGACCATAATAGGTCACAGGTTGCCCTCTAAAAGGATGACAAATCATCAATCAGTATGACTACATGAGCTACAATCTTGTAAATATTACTTTTGAATGAAATTTGGATTTTTGGGGAGAAATCTGTCAAACTAAATATAAATAAATAAATAAAAAAAGAACTTAACCGTAATTTATTCTTTATAAAGGAACATTTAATTAAACCAGCTGCTGTTCAAGCTTTTTTTAACAACTGGCTTCAGACAAATAAAATAATTTAAACAAAATAACATGATCTGTTCTGGATGTCTCCTCAGTATTAGTGTCTAGTAAACAGAACATGGTGAGTTTAGATGACTTTCTCACATTGCATTAGATAATGTTGACGGTCAATCTTGAAACATTATTTGAGATTAGCGCTACTCAATTCTAAATTTAGAAAGCACAAATCCACACATCATTTGAAGAAATTAGTAAAACCCCTGAAGCGCAAAGGAGAAATTTAGGTCCACAATTAGCACTTTTGCGCTTTGGGGGACTAGTGCCCACCACTGGTATTTAGTAGATGTATTTTTTGTTGGTTGTTTCCAACCAAATAATAACACTTGTAAAATACAGCTAATTTAACGAGAGAGCACTGAAGATCTTTATATTCAATGTGTTAATTGAGTGATACCCTTGTTCTTGGTTGTAATACAGCAGAATCAAACGGAAAAAATAAGTAGGTCCTCTGGACGGGTTCTTTTTTTAATTAAACATTTTGTCTCTTCCACCAAAAGACTTCTTCAGTCTGAGGAGTTTCAGGTGAACTCAATATCACATGATCTATCCTGATGCATCTCAGTAATTCAGGTAGAAAAATCTAACAAAGTTGAGTTGAGTAGGTCCTCTGGACGGGTTCTTAGTTGAAACATTTTGTCTCTTCTCCGAGAGACGTCTTCAGTCTGAGGAGTTGCAGGTAAGCTCAGCCTTATAAGCACTGCCTCCACATGGTGGACAAACAGGTTTACCAGTGACACCCAAAACTTGTTCACAGGCAAAAGGAGTACCATCAGCCTAACAACTGATCGTTTGATCAATTTTTCCCTGGTGGATGCCTGTTGTTTACAGAGGGCTGAGTCATACTTACAATAACAGCTTTATAAGAGGGGGACAATTTGACCTCCCCTGCTGTGTAATGATGGATGGTTTCTCTTCACCAAAATGTCTTCCTTCATTCCTCAAACCAACGTTCCTCTCTTTCAAAGATGAGAACATCTTCATCCCTGAAAGAGTGACTGCTGGCCTGTAGATGAGTGTAAACTGTAGAGTCCTGGCCTGATGATGTGGCTCTTCTGTGCTGGGCCATCCTTTTGAACAGTGGCTGCTTTGCCTCTCTGATGTATAACTAGTCACAGTCTTTGCATGTTTGTTAGTACTCAGAATATGCATTAGGGATGACCTTTTATCTATAACCACAACAAATTTTACTTTAATATCTGTAAAATTGACTGAGTTACAGCAAAGTTGTTTGCTGAGGTCAACTGGTTGTCGTGACCATCTTGATCTCTCCAAAAGTTAATCAGTTGAGGTATCCCCTGTTACTGTCAATTAAATCTATTCGATTGACCGCACAGGTAGTTACATTACATTACATCTCCTGTACCAGTGTTGTTGTAAGAGGATGGTGATCAGATGGATGTTTTGTTTCCTCAGATCCTAAAGGAAACTCGAGCACACTCAGCTGTATCCTAATGCTGATGGGTTTTTTTCCTTGGCACAATTAAATCAAGTAGCTGCTACTTCTGTCTACAACTGTATCACACTTAACATTAGGCTGGATGACTCACTGAACTGGTCTGTGTGTGTTCAGGTTCACTCAGAATCTGTCGGTGTTCAGGAGAGAAGTCAACGACAGCATGAAGAACTCGACGTACGGCGTCAACAGCAACGACATGATGAGCTGACATTCCACACGGCAGAGTCTCACCCAGCTGCAGAGCGAACTCAGCCCTTCTCTCACCTCCCCCCCCTTGCTCCACAGCCTCCCCACTCCCTGCATCTGCCTCCCCCTCCCCTCCTTCACTCCCTCCCTGGGCCCGGATGCTTAGGGATAATCTTTTCTCTCTTCCCCTCCGACACAACGTTCGCTCAACTTTTCCCCACCTCCCCTTTTGATATAAGCATATATAAATATATACAGATCTATTTTAAAGCCAGTCTGCGTGGGTGCGACTCGTCCGGCTGGTCTAACAGACGAAAGGAGGGGAGGACCGGGGGGGTGGGAGGGTTGCATGTTTAAGCACTCTAAACTCACAGAAGAAGGCGAGAGTGCTGCAGCTGTAAATGGAGCTGAAGGGGACGAACACCGGTAAACGTAGTAATCCGCTTCTGCCTGCCTTGTATAGAAAAACCCACGACAACCCAAGTGTACATTTTTTTCTTTTTCTTTTTTTTTTGGTAACATTTTGAACAATGTTTATAATGATCGAATTTAAAAAAACAAAAAAACACGAAGAGTTGAGGATTAAAATGAAAAAACAAAACAAAAACAAAACGTGTGATTGAGCTTTTTACAGTGTAGTGAGTTAGTGCAAAACTGTGCGTCTGCGTGGAGAGCGAGCTTTCCACACGAGTGAGGAGGGTGAGGACTGGGTGAGTCGCGTGTGTGAGAGGGTGGGGGTGGGTGAGCACTCCATGAACAGGAAGCAGAGGTACACACACTAACAAGAAGGGAGGTCAGAGCTCCCATGTTGTACATTTCTTTTTTTTCTCAGTCTCTGCTTGAAGTGATGTAAATAGTCCCCCGCAGCTGGAGGCCGGCGGCTCTTAAAGGGACACTCCTGCTGTTTTTGTTTTTTTTTTCAATCCCTAAACGCATCAACGTTGAAGGTCTTGTATCAGAACGGTCCACGAAGCTCAGTTTGTGCATTTTTAGACAAAAACATTTAACAAACCTTGGTTTTCTCTTATTGCATTCGCTGCTTTTTTTCTATAAACTTGACACTAAACTGAGCAGGTTTGATATTTAAACCGTTTGCACAAAATAAAACACCTCAATATGCAACATTAGGGATATAAATCAACATTTTTATTATGCATTTTAAATCAACTCATATTTGTAATGCCAAGATAAAACCAAATGTGACTCAAATTAAAGAAAAATAATGGAAAAATAAAAACTAAAAGGAGCCATTTAGGTATTTCCTTATTTTATTAATTCCCACCAGAACTCACTGGGTACTTAATTAGCCTATTCTCCAACTGTCTAAGTTTAATTAAATCCATCTTAAAAGTTTCAGAATAGTCATTAAGTGATTATTTCACACCAGTCTGACTAAAAAGAAGGTGATTGATTTGAAATGGTTTGATAAATGCAGTAAAAGGACCTCTTAGTTCAGATGTTTTGTTCACATTAGATTAATTATTTTTAAAATGTTGGGTTTTTAGTGAGACAATAACTCAAACTCCCCGTTTTCAATTCATACAGTCACCAGGAAAAATCCCTCAGCTGAGGTGTGATTTATAAAAGCAGCAAGTTCACTGAAAACCAGGAACCCAAAGGTTTAAAGTGATAAAGTTCAGAAGGATTCACTAACTAACGTCTAGATGATGGACAAAATAAAGTGTCAGTTTTCAGCTGCAGCTTATAACATCCATACAGTTACTAACCAATCCAGATATATTTATATATTTTTGTTTTTTTAGCTGAAGCTGCCAGAAAAAGCAACATTTCTGTTTTCTCCTCAGTCCAACTGGTTTCCTGATTGGATGAGCATTATTTCAAACATTTTACCTGCTCTTTGTTAAAGTGACAAACAAACAACGCAGCAGAGGAGTCTGCTGGGATTGGGGGGGCGCGGCGCGGGAAACAGCAGGAAGTTCCCTTTAGGTCTCCTGTCGGCCCACAGCTTGCAGGTGTCACGCCTGCTGCTTGCCGATGTGTAAGCATCATGGTCGGGGCCACGTTCCCCCCTCTGGTAGGCTCGGTGCGGAATCCGCCATTTTGTTTACACTCTGGAATTCCTCGGACCAGTTTTGGGACGAACCCCCACCCCCCTCCCCTCCTGGTTTAGATCCTGCAGCAGAGTCCTTTTGGTGTGTGTTTTGTGTGTGTGTGGCTCTGTCGCCTGGTGCGTGTGTGTGTGTGATGTCTCTTGGTGAACCTGCGATAGAGCTCAAACAGCCAAGGTGTGTGATTGTGTGTGTGCTAGTGTTCAAGACAGATTTCAAAGAATCAGACAGGAAGTGTGGAGACATCGGATTGCCTTGAAGGAGCCCTGATTAGTCCGAACCGCCTGAAAAACCTCAGTAGAAGTCAGAACAGTGTAAAGGAGTCTTAGCAACGTGTGTTACTCTGTAAGATGTTGCTGCTAACTGTTTGTGACAACTAGCTCATCTCTAACCATGTCAGCACTCACGGATGTTCCTAAGTTCTGGTTTGTGTCCCTGATGTGAATGTGCTGGGTTCATAGAGTGAATAGCTGTTTGAGTTGTTTGGATGTCTGCTACATATAGTGTAAGCATTGTGACTGCAAATAAACCTCATTGATTTTTACAGCACTGCTTCCTGATTCACTTTGTTGAATTGTAAAGACTTGTCAGCATGTTCTACAAGACGGGAACAGTTCTGGTAAAAAAGGAAATGGAACATCGCAGGTGTAAAATTCAGGTAAGTACAACTTTAGAAATCTACTTTGGCAGAAAGACATCAGCAAAGAACTAATTGTTGCTTCCCATTGATGTGGGATGAAAAGCTGAAAGCTTCCCCAGAGACAACATAACGACGTATATTTGGTTCATAAAAGTACATTTGAATGAAACAAAACACTTCCAGAGCAAAGTTGTATTAGCTGGACAAAACCAAGGTTGATTTTTCACCACCATTTAACAAAACGGCACAAACTTGCAAGAAAAATAGATGCATATAGATGTATATTTATCTTTATGAATATATTCTGGTATTATATAATTTAGTAGGTAAACAGATTGTTTTAGTCTTCGTGAAATTGGGATTTTGAATAAGGAAAAAAAATGAATTTATTTTTTTTAATAAGCCTTGGAGAAGGGTGGGATTAAATAAGTTTTTTACTTCTTCCCATTCCTTTTCAAATATGGTAATTTCATTATCATTTTTTTTATCATTTTGTTTTGTTTTCCATGTTTGAAATATTAAAAATAGTTACAAAAGTAGACCTAGTTTTTACCAAGAAACTGAATAAACTGAGCCTTAAACTCAAGGCCTGTCTTGGACTTTTGTGACACTTCATTCTGCAGGAGCCATTTTCATTGTTGGCACTCGACAATTAGCCCAACATGCATGTTTTTGGGCTACAGAAGTAAACCAGGTAAAACCCACAACCAGCCCAGCTCCCTGATCTAAACTCAAAGAAAACAATGAACTACTTTAGTATTGTTACACAATAATAGACTGGGAAAACCTCTCATAGGAACTTTATTTTAAAAAATCTTTAACATTGATGGAAAAACGTTTATTTTCTTGTAATTGTCTTTGTTCTGCATGAATGATGGTTGAATATGTATACTGATAAAATACTGTCAAAGGGAGGAGTTTAAAATGAGATGATTTAAACATCAAAAGAAGACGGTCACATTTTGTCCTGTCCATCTAGAAAACTGAATTCAACAATCCTTCAGAAGCTAAGTTGACTCGACCTGGTGAAACTTCCTGGGAGATAAAACTGAAAATGGTTCTGTAAAAGTCCAGAGGTGAACTGTTGGACTTATTTATTTAAACAACTGACAGTTCATTTTGATCCAGAGGTTAGCTCTTTGAGCCTTTGTTCTTGTACACGGCGTTGTTGTAGCCTTCTCTGTTGCGGGCGATCTCAACAGCAAAAAACTGGACCCTGGTGGCTAAAAACAGGAAAAAAACATTTAGTTGTAGCTTAAATTGATGTTTCTTCAATCTGAGACACAAACTCACCAAATATGGTGTTTTCTTCCGTGTAGTCTTTCTCACAGTCCAGACGCAGCAGGGTGCCATAGTTAAAATCTTCCACCAGCCCCTCAAACTGGTTACAGAATGGACGCCACCTCTGTGCGCACACACACACACACACACACACAGTTAAAAAGCTGTTTATTTAGGACAAACGCTCAGAACCAGTTAATCACTAATCTTCATGTAGAGGACAGAAAATCAAACTGGATTTTATAAACATGACAGACGGACCTCTTTGGCCTGGTCGGACTTCAGCTCCTCTTCTTTCAGCTGCTTTATGTCGAGCTCTTTGAAGGTTTCTCTAAAGCTCGAGTAGATTTTATCATCCAACTTTGTCAGCTTCAGAAACTTTGGATCGACTGATGAAATGAGCTGAAAGTAGAACATCAAAGGTTCATACTTTCTGCTTCAGTCAGCCTGCAGCTACACAATCATTACTGACTTATAGTTATTGAAAAAACAACCAAAACTTTTATTAATTCTAAGTTTAACATATTAGTCTTCACCACGTCCAAAAGTTAGGTAATTACAATAGATTACACTGAATGCAACAATCTTTAACTTTCCACTTACAATGAGGCTAGATTCATAGTTAAAATATAGGATGAAGTAACTGAAAATTGTTTATTCTAGCTGACATTTGAGCTGAAGAAAAATATATTCCAATAAATAAAATATCAGCCCCTTCAAAAGATAGCAGCATTAAGTCTCATAAAATATGTCTGACTTTATCTGTATATAACCTTATTGTTGCACCAGTTTCTGCACAGCTCACTTCAGGTTGGGGTCTAGACTTTAAGCCAACACCAACCATCCATTTTTTCCTAATTGCCTCAGTTAAACTTTGGTCAACAAAGGAGGAAACTCAACTCAGTAACAAAGTTCTGTAGCTGCACAAATATCCTCATTCATCACCCCCAGCCTTTGTTAAATATACATGGACAATGTGTCGTGTTTTTCATCATTTTAAGACTTTGTGAAGACCAGATGATTTTTATTATGTGTAGTTATAAATAAGAAGACAATATCAACTTTTTACAAGGGTTGTTTGTGTACATATGACACAATAGATCCAGAATATTTTAATAAACAAGTTAAAATAAAGTTGGTGTTTGTTTTCTACGAGTTTTGTGTTCAGACTACTTTCTACACTTATTTGAGTAGTTTGTTTGTGTATGAAGGGGGAGGAAAGCCAAAACGGATACATTACATTGAAGTACACTTCGGCGTGGTTGTAGGCCTTCATCGCCCACATAACTTCAAGCCGTGGCTGAAACAAAAACGACAAAAAAAAGCACCTTGATTTATTCCAAAATAAGGCCTCTGTGTCAGTATAACACACACTTTATGTGAAGATAAACTGATAATCAAATTATGCTTTAAAGTTTGTTGTTAATGTGTATTTATACACCTCACACATTAAAAGTGATGATGAAGATGTGCACTCACATCATTTCCGTAGGCTTCTGCAGGCAGAGACAGAGCGTGTGCAGCTGCTGAGGCTCCTTCCACTCCCTGTGAACAAACACAGTTTGGTAGAAGGATGTTAGAGATGCAGCCGCCTGGAAATAGACAAAGAGGAAAGGAGAGGAAGAGATACATGGATGCACTTGGAGAGGATATGGAGGTAGATGAGGACAGAGTGAGATGGAGGAGGGGGGCTCACCATAGGGACCCCTAAAGAGGAAACAGACGACAGAAGAAACCTCATACATAAACATTTCAATATTGTGATTCTGTTCAGTTTGTACAGAAGCTCGGTGCTGCCAGTAAAAAAAACAAAAAAAAAACATATTTCACTAAGTTAAAAAAAAATAGTTTGCTTGTTCTAAGACTTATTTTTTAAAATATACACAGCTATCATTTTATCTTTTTATGAAGAGTTGTTTAAATAAAAAAATAATAATTTGGGGCCAGTCACTTTTTTTACTTTATAAAAATTGTACTTTCCTTTTATATTTGATATCCTGGTAAAAAAAAAAAGTTACATACATCAAAGCAAGTTAAAATCAACACCTCAGTAACTCCCCAAGTAGTTGGAAAACTATGCTGTTCTGTACGCTATTTCTTTTATGAATAACAACATTAACAGTAACAACAATAACAGGGCTTTATAAGGTGAGTGAAAAACATGTTTCTGTACTTCCACATGAGAAGCAGTCATTTTCTCTGTTTCTTTATTATCAAGTCAAATTATTAGTCAGCTAAGTTGTAACAGCAAACCTCTTATAAGAGACCTTGGATCAATGTTTAAACGTGTCATCTCATATAACAGGTCTCACAGCATTTGAGAATAATGGAAATAAAAATCAAAGAAGTTTGTCATTTTGCAATTTGAAGTAGAGACCTGTCTCGACGCCCATAATAACAGGGGGTTACTGTATATTTGCTATGTTGACTCTACACGTGTTTACTTTTCACAGCCTAGGAACGTAGCCACCGTTAGCTCTGTAGCTAACTCTCGCACTTTTACAGTAAAACAGAATGTTATAAAGTTTATTGTTGGGAACTTGTGTGGGACCCTAAAGCAGGAAGCTAGTTAACTCCAGAAATCTAACACAAAGTCAACGTATACGCATTAGTTCAGATTTAAAGTCCTACCAGAGCGGCCAGCCCGTCGTCCGACGCCATTTTCGCAAACGAAGATCTTCTATACTGCTAGAACGATCACCCGCAAAAATCTTCACACAGATTAAAGGTACTGAGAGTCTTTTTAACTCCACTAAATATGAAGTGTTGAATTAGCTTGTCTCCATAGTCTCCCAATTTATTAGGTGTTGTTAACATTTTTAAACGGATATTTCAAATTCGTTGTGATTCATGAACGCGAACTCAAGAAACCCTTTCAACGACAGAGTGGGCTATCTTCGTGTTTATAAATTTTTATGCTAAACTTTGACATCACTTACGTCACGTTTATTAAAGGGCCAGTGACACATCTAAACGCCTGTCTTAAAATGGGTTCACTAATATTAGATCTTATTCCTGCAAATTTACACAGAAATACATTAAATTAATAAATTAATAGAGTCGTTCTGCTTTGTCTCACTTTTGATGCAATGACCCAGTTTGGTGAAAAATAAATGCAGGTAAAATTCTAGTACTACTACTACTTCTAATAATATTAATAATAATATTAATAATAATAATAATAATAATAGTAGTAGTAGTAATGAAAAGACTCATCTTTATAATTTCTTGTGCCAATAATAAAATGGTGCATTTTTGGATTTCTCTTTCAGGTTTCATGTTCTCTTTTTGTATCATCATCTTCATCATCATCTTAATTATTACCATCATTATTATTATTATTGTTACTTTATGTCCATTGTTTACATTCTGTTGGTTTCTGTTGGTAATTTCGTTCTACCTCATGTTAAACATGTGATGTGAAGACAATAAAGTCTCCTTGAATCCTTTTTCAACATAAACAACAGTCAAACAGGAACTGCACTTTGCTAATGCAAAGAAAAAATCTTGCCTTCTCTATATACCTTTGCTTATCCAACAATAAATTAGCAATAATTTTAAAAGAAATGTGACTTTTTTTCTGTACACAAAAAAAAAACTTTATTTGCTTAATGTGATAATAGTGAGTCACAATGAGTCATTGCTGTAGACATTTAAAACAATAAGTAAAAAGAAACAAACTGTGAAAGAAAAATGCAAGTATTTGGCAAAAAATATTTGATTTCACTGGTTAGTCATATTTAAAACTTGTGAATCAATTTCTACAATTTAAAATTTTAATAAACATTTGACTTTAAATAATTATAAATATTTTCTCTAAACTGAAACATTGTCATATTTGTCCAATTTTACGTCACGTCACTTAAAAAAATATGTTAAAATATGCTTCTAAATTGATGGTATTCTTTGGGCAAAAACGCACAATCTGCTTTGATTTTAGATATGTAACTAAAAAATGAATACATTAAAAATATATAATTTCTTTAAATAATGTTTGTTTCATTTAGACAGTTTTAAAGAGTAAAACGCATGTTGATCAAACAAACCTTCATATTTTTAGATTCAGTTTACATTATGCCCATTTTTAGGCTGAATTTGACAAATTCACCGGTCAGTCATAGCAAAGAAAGCAACATTTTACTCTCATCACTCTTAGGCACAAATGCTGGACTGAACAAAGTGATAATGATTGAGAGCACTTTCAAAGATTGCAAAAATTCTGGCTGATTGGAAGGAAATCAATATTTAAGAGCTGGATCAGGACTTTAGCACAGTGATGAATGAGTAATACAAACAGGAAACAGCTCAACCAGCTGTTATTAGCCAAACATTAAAGGGACAGTTCCGATATTTTGAAATGAAGTTCTGATAAAATGGCTGCTGGAGATAAACACCAGGTCCTTTGTGACCTGGAAATGAAAAAGTGGGCAAAAGAAAATGGGTGGATGGTTCTGAGAAAAGCTTGATTAATAATATCTAACCTGTTGTAGATATATTTTGAAACAACCTCAGTTTGGAGAAATGATTTAATTCTGATTGGACTGATGATCAAATGTTTATTCAGAAGCAGGTCAAAGATCAAAATTAAAGGCTGCCACCTTAAAAACATCAATCTTTAAAGGGGATATTATGCAAAGTTGACTTTTTTGAGCTTTACATCATGTTATAATGTCAGAGTGTTGCTTTGTCTCGTTCACACATGTTTGAGAAATCCTTGAATCTCACTTGGTAGCCATGTGGAGCTGTCTAAACACTTGCTGGTACAAAGCACCGCCTATTTATACAAAGCTCCTCCCTGGAGCTCAGTGCAGCCGAGCTCCTGCCACACAGAGCACCCTCTCAACGAGACTCCCCCATCCAAAAAGGACTGGACAGAAATATTACAGTCAATACTTCTCAGTCCAGTCATTTTCGGATCAAACAATGAGTTCATCGAGGATTTGTATTTCTGGATGCCGACTCAACGTTCACAAGATTGTAAGTAGCGTGCAGTATTGTTGTGAAGATGTGCTGAAGTTGGAGTGTTGAAACAATTAACAAGGTTATTAAAGAAACAGGCCAATTAAGGTGTTATATATATATATATATATATATACACTCACCGGCCACTTTATTAGGTACACCATGCTAGTAACGGGTTGGACCCCC
>JARVJO010000140.1:5154475-5169434 GCA_031762555.1 Cynodonichthys magdalenae | reverse complement strand
CTTTATTTTTAGTTAGCATATAGCTAAAATCTAATGATGGTTATATAATAGCAGCTGCATTCTGGTGCGATAAGCTGCATGTTTTATATTCAATTAACGTATGATCCGATTAGTTGACTAATCAAAAAAAATAATCGGTGATTAGTCGACTATAAAAATAATCGTTTGTGGCAGCCCTAAACACAACCAAAATGTAACTAAGCTGCATCTATCAATATTTGCAAAACCCTGATAGTCACCTCCCAAATCTCTTAATTTAGAAATTAAATTCTAGTATTTTTGGTTAAAATATTTCTGTGTATTTTTTATTATTGGTGACTGAGTTCTGCTTTTTCTTTAATTTTCACTTGATGCCACTATTACAATATAAGCCTAATGATTTATTACACACATAAAATATTGACTGCTGGTAATAAATACTGGATAATAAAAAGTCATTTGTTTGTGGTACAGTCGAATAAATCAGTATATTTTGCAAAAAAAAAGACCCACCCAAAAATAAAACGATACAATTTATGATTACATGAAACCATACACTATGTGTGGATCAGTTGTGGTTACAGGTTCTCCCAATCACTGCCTGGCTCAATCAGAAAAATTACTTTTTTTTAAAGAAAATATCTTTTAGCAGTAAATGAATATTTCATGGCACAATCACTCAAGGTCAACCATCTTTTAAAACTCTGTCACAACAATTCTTCTGATAGTTTCTGTGTACAAAGCAAACGTTGGTGGGGTTTTAAGACCAACAGAAAGACCCTTCATTTCACAGCATGCAGACAAGCTTCAACACTTCTGTGTTTTTCTGTCTTTGTAGGGCAGCGTGATGAACTAACAGATCAGTCCTAAACCACCTGACACATATATGTGTGTGTGTGTGTGTGTGTGTGTGTTGGTAAGGGAAGGGCTGGGGGCGGTTTGTCAGCAGTTAGTTATTGGCGGTGAGTGCAGACACGGGGGCAGGACAGTTAGTGTTAGCTGGACTTTCAGGTTAGTGTGTGTCGGGATGCTGGACTGCGCCACACTCACCGGTCTGAAGGGTCCGTCGACCTCCAGACAAAACTCCCAGAGGAAGCGTTCCCGTCGGGGTCAGTCCCTTCAGCTGCAGCACGCTCTCATTCTCCTCTCTGACGACAAAAACAGACACAGATCTTAGGGACATGAATTTATTTTACAAATTACATGCATTTCTTTTGATTTACAAACCAGTGAAATTAAAACCAAATGGTAAAAACTGTAAAAATACAGTTAACGCCTTGGATAATTGCAATACATTACACTGAAAAATACATTTCTCAGTGTAAAGTGGTCAGCAGGGGACTGTATGGAGCGAGGTCACACTAATCAGGTGGTTTTTAAATGTGCATTTGAGCATTTTATTTTGAAATAGTGATTGCTCAACCATGTTTGTCAATTATTCATATGTACAGTAACAGTGGAAGTTGACCTGCAGAGGTGAATAAAACAAGTTTTTTGATTAATGTTGTGGAAAAGCTCCACATCAGAGGGTTTGCTTTTGAAATGATAAAATTTTGAAGGTTTGGGTAGTTTTAGATGGTGGGACTTCACACTTAAAGGGATAGTTGAGACATTTTAGAGTGTGGAAAAACTGATGGAAATTTTAATATCTTACCTGTAGAAGATATTTATTTTTTAAACCTTAGTTTGGTATGAACGTTTACATCCAACAGGACTGATGAGCTAAAGTGGATTTCTGTTTTAAAATGGCTCTAATCCCGAAATCTATTAGGACTATAACATTTTTTAAACTGTTACATTGTAGACAATTTTGCAATTCCTGATTGTTTCAGCAGAAATATTAAAAACTGCTGTTAGAATTGGCCTGCTGCCTCCATTTGCACATGTAAATCCTGACAGAATTCACAATTCTTTTACTGTATCTCAGTCTGTGTAACTGTTTCCCTCCTCCACGTCTTTTCTTCTCTGCCTGGTTGAACACAGTGGTCACGTTTTGGTACGGTCATGGAGGAGGGTTGAGCAAACATCATTATCGGGTTAATCGTTTTATGTTATTTAATAAAGCTCAACAGGACAACTCAGCCTCTGTGCACCAGTCAACTCAACCCCATCACAAAACCACTTCCCCTGGAAGTCCCCCAGGCTTTTCACAATAAAAGTACATTCATGTCTGGACTCCATACGTTGGTCAAATTAACATTGTGCATGAAATCTCTCTGTGGACGTCACTGAAGTGGTGTATATTACATTCAGCGATGGTGAAAACGGGAGTTTTTATATCGCCAGTTATTGAGAAGGATGTTAAAACAGTACAATTAGCTCGCCAACATGCATTAAACATATAATTATGAAAATAAAATCCTGTTTTCGGTATCAACTGGTAAACCGCCAAGCTCTAACTGACCATAACATTTTTCATTTTAACCAACTTTGTTAAACTTTCTCTTATAAAAAGGATTCATTCACATCACATATTTTATGAAGTGGAACAAAATGACATACTCATGGTCCTAGTAAACCCCAAAGAAGATATAAAAGAAACCAATAATAAAGGTACAAGGAAAAGAAAATAGAATAACAATAAATAATGAAAAACAGCTTGATCCACAGTGAAACACGAAGGAGACACTGCAGTGAGCCTGGAACTGTGTCGTTTATAAAAACCAAGACAAAGGTTGATTCGATAGTCGTGTTGTAGCTAAAGACAAATATAAACTTAATAAAGCAGAATATCATATCTAAAGCAACAACTGTAACAAACAGAAGTGTCTGCGGCTGTTTTCTGTGTTTCTGTTTTCACAGTTCTTACATGTGTAGGTGTTGTTTGTGTTAAAGTTCTTTGTTTCATCAGACTACAAAACACAAAGTTCTCACATATGATAAAAACAAGTGTTCATGTGTTGCTACTTTAAAACAAGTCCTCGCACTAAAACCAACTGTTTAATAAAACAAATAATCAAGCAGCTGCTGCCACACTGACAGAAATCACTTCAACAGCAAGGACTTCTGGGCCTTTAAAAGTCTAATTTCAGTAGAGAAATGACACACTTTATGGGATTAAAGGAGGACAGAAGTACATCAAGAAAAAAAAAGTCATTAGCTCTACACTAAAGTGGAGCAAAGCCTGAGAAAGCACAACTTTTTCTGTCCAATAACCTCATTTATAGGAAATTAAAAAGGACAATAATACAAGACACCTGTTTCTTATTTTCTTTTAAACTAAACATTCCCTAATCTAAAGTGTCCAGAAGGATAATAACCCCTCATAATTGCTGCTAATCTCTCTTCATCATTATTAGTTATTATTCTCACCATGTCAAATTCAATCCTTCATTCAGAAACATAAAAACACACCTGAGCACAGAGAAGACACGGGCCATCTTCCCAATAGCCCGGATCTTATTTCTGATCACCTCCTTCCTGGCAGCTGGAGCTCCACCTGAAGAGAACAAACAAATTTATTTAAAAAAAAGGTAAACACTGAGGTACACAAATAAAGAATGTAACTGTTTCTTTTCTGGTTTCTATAGGTTAAAACCTGCTTTTGTTCACCCAAAGATGAATCTGAAAGATGTCAGAATTAACAGCATGCATGAAAACTCACAGCTAGTTTTATCAACCAAGAATGTTTTGTCTCCAGTCTGATCTGTGTATCTTAAAATCGACAGTTTCTGAATCATAAACAGCAGTTTCAGTTGTCAACACCACTGTTTTATTGAACATATTGAATGTAGTGGGAGAGGACAGTGTGCAAAAGCTCAAAATCCTCATATTAACCATTTTTTTAGTGTAAATGCTTCACAGCTTCACATTATTGATCATTTTTTCTTCCGTACGTTTTTAGGCATCTAACTCATTCCACAATTTTTGGGCTATTTCAACAATTCATATATCAAAACGTTCAGCTCATTCATGTGAGGGGTGCAAGGACTTTTGCTATTTCAGCTATTTTTACTTTAGCCACTTTTTTGCCATTGAAAATTAATAGAGCTGTTTTCAACATCCTTAAAATTCTTTAAAATGTTTCTAAATCTTTACAGCACCTTACACATTTTGTTCTGGTTATGCTTTTTTTCACTTTTTTGTGCTAATTTTAGCTACTTTTTACAAATTTTAGCTTTATTCTGCTATTTCAGCTAAAATTCTGCTTCTTTCTGCTATTCTTCATCTTTTTTTCTAATTTTTTGTGCTACTTTGTGCTAGTTAGGCATCTTACAGATGCTTTCTACTATATTCAGCTATTTGCTGAAATTTTAGCTAGCTGCTATTAGCTTAAGTTAGCTTTTTTTAAGTTAAAGACACCTTTTTTGAAGCGGTTACAACCTTTTTAAGCTAGGTTCAGCAAACTTGTCCTTCTTATGCTTCTCTCAGATGTTTTCTGCTATATTCAGTTATTTTAGCTCTTAGCTTTTAGCTGTTTTCTGTTTTTTTTCCAACTAGATTTGTGCTCCTTTTTACTACTCTTATGCAAACTTAAGGTTTTTTCTTCTTCTTCAGCTTTTTAAAGTGAGCTCACGTTAACACTTTTGCTATTAAACATTTTCAGCTCAATTTCAGCATAAGTTTTCAGCATGAAGCATTCCCACTAGCATTTTCGCAGGAAATGCAATTTGTCTAGTTAATTTTATTATTACTAACTGATGTGCACATACCACTTATGTATATTGGGCCTCAGCAGCCTGCTTTAAATTTGCTGAATGAAATTCAGCAGCCCTGTCAGATAAAATAGGTTCTAAGTAGTAGTAACCTTTTATTTTTTTTAGAATAACTCAGGGAACATTTTCACACGGCAGGTGTTTACTTCGGTACAAACGTCTTCAGGAACTTTAACTGCCTTTTTATCCCACTCAGTTATCTCTTATCTTTAAAGTTTATTGTTGATCACAGAGGGTTGTTGAGTCGCACCTCTCAACTCAGTAGATAAATAAAAGTAAAACTTTTTGAATTGAGTATGCAAAGTGTTTGAATTTGTCACAAAGTGTATAGAAATTCAAACTCCGTTTTCTTTTTGTTTTTCCAATCCATGTTCTCATTAGAAACTCCAATTATTATATTGGCTTTATGCTGGAATTGTGATTTATAAAGTTTCTAGCACGTTTAGCCTTTGTAGAACCTTAGCATGAATTATCTGTGGGAACTCGTATTTGCCAAAGGTGGTGCCTCCATCTGTCCCTCCCTAATTACTCATCATAACCTCTAACTGGGCTGTGCAGCGGTAACAGAATCCCTTATGAAAATAGGCTTTGTTTCAGTGAGTCCCTGTCTAAAAGAAATAATCTGCAGCTCAAACCACAACAGATCCTCCAGTGTTTTACAGATGACAGTAGAGATACAGCTCTACCACTTTCATAGGAACAATTTGGGTTCATTTAAAAAAAAAAGTTCTTGTGAAATAGTAAACATTTTAACTTTGTATAGATTCTTGTTTAATAAAGTGTTTGACAGCCACCCTTCCACTGAGGCCATTCTGGTACAATTTCAGCAACTAGCAGACAAATCAACTTGAAGGGTGATTGAGACTCAGGCTAACAACCCTTTGGAAATCACCTTGTTGGAGCAAAAATACAATGTTATGCTAGTCAAACTGTCAGTTTTGTAGATGTAACTAAATAGAGTGTTTTTACAACAGACTGCCAGTAACCAAATTTATTAAATCACCATATAAACTTCTTTTTCTTTTGGCTGCTCCCTTCTGCAGGGGTTGCCCCCGCTAATTTGTTTTACACCACGTCTTTTCTGATGCACCTGGGTTTGAACCAGCAGCCTCAGGATTACAAGACTGTCAAACTGACCACCGAGCTACCACAGCCATCGAACTTATATCTGGTTAAATAAATAGTTTTTTTTTTAAGTAAACACAGGTTCAGGCTGCTACTTTTATTTTAAACCAGTGCTAATTGTCTTCACAAACAAAACTTTTATCTCCCTGGAGTAAATTTTTTTTATAGCGTACCGACAGCTGAGGACTGACACCTAGCTGTTTTTTTTTTTTAAACAGTTTACACCACACTTCTTACAGGGTTTCACTTCCTCCTTCACTGAATTAATCAGATTCAGGGTTAAACACCCACTGCTGATCACCATGGCAACACGCCACAAACTGTTCACTCATTCCCTCACTACATCGTGTTCATTATATAGTAGACTAATAGGGGGATCGCTCAGTGGTTTTGCATTTCCAACACTACTTGAGCGCAGCGGTGCTTCATAAATATGCACAGAGTATTCACAGTCAGGAGTCGCATAAATGAATGCCAGCGAGAATACAAGCCTGCATCTGAGATAGACTGCATTCACTTTGAGCTTTGGCTGAAAATTTTAAACCAACGTTATCCTTTAGAATTACAGATATTTATTAGCAATATAGCTGTGATTATTTTCAGTTTTTGTTACATTGTATTAATTTACACAACCATAATCTGCAGCTGTTACTATACTGTTACAGTCAACACAATAAAATAATTATTTGTAAAAAATCTTTTCTGTTCCAAATTGCTGTTTTGTTGTGGCATGCTAGCACCCATCCCCCCCTCAAAAAAAGGCTTTACTAAAAAAGCAGGAGGGGTATGATTTATAACAAATTACCATTTTAGGCTTATTAATCAAGTCTTTTTTTTAAATAAAAAGTTCACAACGCTGCAGCTCAGGATGTGGAGAAGACGAGCCACTAAACATTGTGCTTATGCATCTGCAATAAGTCAAAATAAAATAAGCTGCAGAAGTTAGCATTAGCATGTTGGCTCAGGCTGCAATGCATTCTGGTCTAAAGTAGTGTACAATGCCTGCACACAAACTATTGTACCAATGTTGTTTTTCTAGTGGATGAAAACTGCAGGTAAATGTTCTAACAACATTTAAAAAATGGCTGAGTCATGATATGGTGCTCTTTACAAGAAACATTTCAACCACAGACTCTGATTGCTCACCAGATAAACATCTACAGGGTACAGCTGCAGCATCTTTAGAAACTTTTTGTTGTTAAACCTCAGAGAGCCACAGTGTGGCACTGACTGACATGTCTCTTCATGTTCAGAAACACACCCTGTGGGTTGCTTTAACAAGGTTACACATCTTGTTGCTTCAAAAAGTTTAATGTCAAGATGTGTTGCAATGAGTATGGGAGTATTTCTGCACCAATGTAAAACAGAAGAAAAACATTTGCACCACAGAAAAATATCTAAACTCAAATGTTTTTTTTTCTACCTGCAGTAACACAAAGTAATAATTAGCACGGTTGCATTCAGATGGTGTAAAAACTATTTTGCTAAAATAAGTGTTATTAATAATAATAATATTAATAATAATATGATGGACAAATGGACACTTCCCATATACCGCAAAGTTTTATACCAAAAAAGGTGCACAGAGTTAAAAAAAATATAAACTCTCCAACTAATGTTTTGGTTTTTTTGGAAATATTGGTAATGCCTGCAGTCTCAAAGAACATCCTGCCCAAAAATAAATAAATAAAATCAGTCAACAATTATTGGGATGCTTTAAAGTTTAAGAAATGAAAGAAATCTGTGGCAGATTCCTCTGGAAAGAATTGAAGACAACTCCAAGGTGTCCAAGTTGGAGTCTCAGCAGTATGTAGGGGGAGTTTCTTGGTTGTGGGCGGAGCTTTCCTAACAGTGATTGGCAGTTTGGAATAGGCAGAGGTTCTTGGGTGCGAGTGGAGTTTGGTAAAATCGTGATTGGTCAAATTGACTTGTAGGGGAAGTCAAAAGATGAAGTAATGTTAACAGTAAAATTATTGTGAACACGTTAACATAATTTACTGACGTCAAATTTGGTGCGGCCAGCACCTTCCTGTCTTGAGTTATGAATAATATTAATATTCAAAAATGCCAATCTTTTCTCAGGTGGGTTAAGGTTGTTGGGACCAAATCAAATTTTTACATGTCCTCCCAGATCTACTGTGTTCAAATTGTTCAAAGGCTAGCACATTCTTGTCTCAATGACATGAATAAATTTAATATTTTTATTAAAAATATATGTGCTTCCTGGACGTTTGTATCTGTATGAGAGAAATTCTTTCATTTCTTTTATTTTGGGATGTTTATGTTAAAATTTCAGGTCATAAAATCCCTTTAAATACTTTTCAGTATGTTATTAGTCTTGTACAATTCTGGTTCAAATATAGAACTTTATGTTTACTAGATTGTTAACTATTTTTGAGTTAAATATGACGCGGTTGAAAATGTGGGTGCACCTAACTCTTGTGTTGGTGCACCTAGGAAAAAAAGTTAGGCACACCAGAGTAACGACTGCAAAAAGTTAGTCTAGAGCCCTGTGAGGCGTGTTAAAATGGGCCTTTTCTATTTGCACATCATCACGTCTTCTGCAGTTCGACCAAAAGGAATCAGCACAAAACGGTGAATCATCCGAAGCAATCCATTCATTAAATAACTTCTAGGCCAGTGACCCAGAGAGAGAAGGTCGAGTTGTGTTTTTGCCTTTCTGGTAAAACACAGACCTGCAGCAGATTAGCAGCTTTATGTGTAACCATTACATCACTCATCTGTAACGTGCATTAGAGTTTTACAGACATTAATATTGAAAGATCAACTTGTCTGATGTCTGGATGAACTAAAAAATAGGATTAAAACTGGTTCGAACGGACTTGTCTGATTTTATTTATTCAAAAATGAAATATTTATGGTTTTAAAAGGTCTTGTATAAGCTAAACGTCAAGATTAACTGAATCTTTGACTGAGAAATTATAACTGCATTTTGGAGCCAGCAAAGACTCCCTGTATGTATGAGTGAATCTGCTCAAGAAGATAAACAGATGTGTTCCTGCTTTTGTTTAAACTGAACAGAATTTGACAAATGCAAACATAAAAATAATCATTTAGATGAAAGTTTTTGATCAAAGAAAAGGTTTATTTATGTCCTCTACAATCAGGGCGCATGTAAATAAGAGAATATGAGGATGAGTTTGAGCCATCGCTTCATTTTTGTGACTTTTCTCCTCATTTTAAACCACAACATCAACAGAGTAGAATTTAGTGTAAAGAACCTCACATGGGTGAGTCCAATTTTTCTAACTGAGAAAACTATAGCAGAATCTGAGCATAAGGTGGTCTCTGTGGCTCCATTAAAAGCTGTTTACAATATGTAGTGATAAACCTCTGAACTACATATCTAGTTGATATTTTATATCCAATAATGACATTCGCCTGAATTTTGTCAAATTAATTGAACAAGAAAGTAAAGTTTTTTTCATGAGCCATGAAATTAACGGCTGCTATGTTGCTCTTATGCTTTTGGTCACAACTTGGTGTAAAGTACAGTAGAACAGCTAATAGCAGAGGGCATTTTGGAGTTGGGGCTGTCTTGACACAGTCAAAAACCTCAGCTGTCAGCACAAATACAAAGACAATAATGCGTGCCCAGCAGGTGACCGCAGCTTCAGAAGTCCGATAAAATAACTTCTCTAAGTAACACCTGCAAAAGTAACAATAAAGTGATGAATAGGTGACGGAGTATCACGCGTGAACACTATGAGGGAGTGCAAACTAACACCTGAACAGCTTCAAACAATAAAAACCAAAGTCTCACCCTCGCATGTGTCGTCTCCCTCAGACATCAGCTCGTCGTCAGAGCAGATGTTCAGGACGTTCACCAGCATCTCGGTCACTGAGAAAACAACACAGCAGCAGGTCAGTGTGTGGTCAGTTATCAGAACGAACGGTGCAAACACACAAAGGTAGACTCGTGGCTCACATGACAATTTATGAAAACCCATCAAAGCATGTTGTAAATGTTGAGTGGGCTGGCTTTGCATGCATTCAGGCAGATTTCTGGGTTTTTTTTTATTCACAAGGTAAAAAAAAAAAAGTTAGGTCTTCATTAAATATCTGCAGCTTTATGCAGATAAAACAGAAACATGCACTTCTATAGCATTCACTTGTCAGCCATTTTCGACTGAGGAGGGCCTAATGAGACACGACTCGTCTCCTTCCCTTTATTTCAATCGGTGCTTTTGATAAGTTATGCGAAGTCAGTCTAACAGCTCAGAAAACCTAATCGACACACACATCTTCCCTCTGGGTCGATGTGGTCATGTTTTCTTTAAAGATTTAGGTGTTATTTTATTTAAAGAGGACACATCTTGCAAAATCCACTTTTTATCTGTTAAATCCATTTTGTTGTATAATTGGAGTCTCTAGGAGTGAATAAAATTTGAATTTAGTCTCTCCTGGTGCTGCATGGTCATTTTTTTATATTTCTTAACCCGGTCAGTTTTCTCTATGACGTTTTCTGAACTATTACATCACATTATTTGTGACGGAACTTCTAAATAAGGTATGAACCTATCAACTAAACAACTTAGTCGACTTCATTCTCCTCTGGCTCTGGGTCTACAACATGTAAGTCTTCTGTTGTTCACATCTTTTAATCAATTTGTAAATAGATAGCTACATAGTCGTATCGATGCTGTCAAACTACAAAACTGGCCATGAGATAGAATGGACCTCTCTGCAAACTGGAGGGAGCGGGGTGTGAAGCATCTCATTTGCATTTAAAGCAGCCACAGAAAAACAAGTTGCTCTCGAGCTACAATAAAGAGGATTTCAGACCCAAGCATTAGAGTTCCATTTATGATTTCAATGTGAAAAGAAATAGTTTAAAATCACGAGACAACAAAGACAAACCTTTTTCCCCAACGAAGGGCAGGGACCAGGTGAAGACGTCCATGAAGTTGGGCAGCCAGTAAGGGTGGGGGGAGCAGTTAAACTGCCGGATGTTCATCACATTGTTCTCATATTTCAGCACCGCAGCTGAGGACAAAAACAAACGCACGTCAACATCTTCATGTCATGTCGCCAGGGACTCAAGGTCTCCCACCTGTTGCTATGGTTTCCCTCCTTCGCCTACCTTTATTATTGTACACATCTAGGTAGTTGGGAGCAGAGAAGATTGTAATTAAAGATGGGAAGCCTGTCGTTTGACTTTTCCTGTACATTCGATACCTGACAGACAAAAGAGGCACAGTCAACATGTTTTTAAATGCACTTGGAAGAAAAGTGAGAGCTGATTGTGAATAAAAATATATATGAGCATGCAGACGCTTAAACATACTGAGGTAAAATCAAAGCTCTGACGAGTCAGTGATGTCTGAGACTCACCCTGCATCCTGGGCTTCATGTGCTCGTATTACAGACAACAGGTTATTGTTCATCAGGAAGTCACATACTGCTGGGTAACTACAAGACAAATACCATGTGAGTTGTTGCAGCAGGACAGAAACATATGGAGTCAGCAGACACAATTAGTCTCATGATATCTAAACACCCCCCCAGTTACTTTAGTAGGTAAGAAAAACTGTTTTAATCCAGTGTTAAAAAACAGCAAAACTATAAATTTAATATTAGGGACAGGAATTTCATCAGGTTTGGGTAGTGTCTTTGTGTTTATGTGAACACTTCTGACATTTCACTGTATAGTTTTAAATAGAAACAAAACAATTGTTTTATTTTGAATAAATTTTCTTAAAATGACTTAAAAGTTCCTCTTGCTTCAACTAACTGCTCAATATTTGGAAGCTCGTCAACACATGGCTTCATGCACTTCCTCTGCTGCCTTTCCTAAACTACAGGACTACGATTCTGAAACAGCGCAGAAAATCAATGTCATCGTTCACAACTTCTATTTCTGTTTGCTGATTGGCCCAGTTGAAATTCTAGCAGAAAAATCCATGTCAATAGGAGAAAACCCAGATGGAGCAGAGAAGGGAGATTAGAATTGAGCAGAAATGCGTTGGAAGGCAATGGCCAGGCTAATGTAACAAACAAACATGCATTTCTCTTAAAAAAAGGTCAGATATAAGAACAGGACAAAAAAAAGGTTTTATTTCCCTTTCTTTATCATTTTTGTTTCTTTTACAACTTTTCTTTCATGGTTTGGTTGATGTACATGGCTACAGTTAAAAGCTACATAAACATCCCCTCCCAGGCTGTGTGGACTCAGACTTACAGCCAAATCAAAGGACAAAAGGTTGTAATCACCAACAGAAACCCAACGGAGCCACTAAAACCAACTTTTAGGAGTCTGCAGCAGCAGCAGCCATGACCTCTGTGTGATGTCAATATGACAAACTCAGTCCAAATATTAAAACAGAGGGGAGAACACTAATATTTATTTTCACTATCTGTGACAGCGGATTTACCCAGCAGTCACTTATCCAAAGATAAGCCATTGTTTGTAAAAGCTTTAATCAGCTCAGATTAACAGAAGCCGCAGCCGTTTCTCTGGTTTCTGTTGCAGCAGCAAACCCTCGTACCTGTAGAAATAAGAGCAACCTCGGACGCTGTTGTGGCAGAAATGTTCCTGGGTCTTTTCTGAGCCGTAGTCCTCTCCCGGATCTGACCAGAGCAGGTCGCACATCGGCCCGAACGCAGGAGGTTCCTTAAACCGGTCCAGCTGTACAGAAGCACGTCAAAAACCTTTTCAACTTTTAGTTTCTGATAAACAAGACGATGCAAATACAAGTAATAAGATGATGATTTTACAACTTTTTAACTAGTTTGGGATGGTTTGCCAGGAATACACAAAAACATCACCGTCGCTATCAGAGCTGAACAAACTACTTGTGATAAACTTGTTAGAAAAGTACAGGTGGATCTGTTCTTGTTAAAACGGCATCAAGAAATTTTCACGAAAAATAAATAACTTTGTAGAGGCCATACTGTTACAATCAGTATCAAAATCCTATCCTCAATAAAATGTCCAGCAGCAGGAGCAGCTGATGTAATAAATGTTGGAACATGTTGAACAAGTGTTCCTCACAGCTCCGGCATGATGCTTCAAAGATGATCACAGATGCTGTTCTGTCAGCTCAGCTCATGTCAAATATGCACATCACTTATTTATCAAGGTTACATCACCAAGCTGACAGCAGAGACAAGTTAGTTTCAAGTAAATATACAGTTTAAACAAAAGATGCAGCTACAGCATAATTTAATTCCATTAATCTGTTTATTAAAACAGATCTCAGTCGAGATGCATAGAGGAGTCAGCATGTGATGTGAGCTGTACATACTGCTGTAGGCTGTTTAAAATAAAGTTAGAGCTAGCAGAAAGAAACTAAAGGAAACATTGTTTTTGATGGGAGGGAGCAGGCTGAGGAGGACTAAGTGTCAGCTGACAGCAGGAAGAATAGATTACAGAAAAGTTACTCTGTTTTATCCTTCTGGTCTTCCCACCTCTATCATGGGACACATTAGATTTGAAAACAACCTATTGGAAAACTTCAAGCAAAAGACTTTATTTACTCACACTGATGTCAGTGTTGGTGATTCTAACCAAGCTAATTGAGCTTAATATGTTTAATTATTGATCATTAACAGCATGAAGGAAGATAATGTGACACCACAATAAAACAAATTAATGACCTAACAATCTAACAGATCAATAATTAAACATAATAAACATTATTATGTTTAATATCAACACACCAGTTGGTGGGCATCCACCTTAAGTAGCGCAAGAGTTCTGCTTGCTTTCTCAAATATTACTGTGGCTGTGATAAATTTTAATCACAGAGTATGTTATTTATCCTATTTGTGTTACTTGTGTTTTTATTATGTGTTGCACCAAAATCTAAAATGAAAAACGTGAACCTTCTTGTTGGTTTTTATTCAGCTGTTCCCTTTTCAGGGGTCGCCACAGTGAGTCATCCTCTTCCATCTCACTCAGTCCTCCAACTGCATCTATTTACCTCTTTGTCTTTTTCTGGCAGCTGCATCCTTCTACCAATATACCCACTTTCCCTCCTCTGCATGTCTTAATCTCAGTCTGGTCTCTCTAACTTTATCACAGTCGTTAAACATGTGCTGTACCTCTGATGACACCATTCCTAATCGTATCCATCCTTATCACTCCCCAAGGAGAGTCTCCACATCTTTCCGTTCTGTCTCCTGTCTTTTTGTCAGAGCCACTGTCTCCAAACCAAAACCATGCATAAACTGATGCATGCATCAACAAATTGAATAATTTATCATCTATTTACTAAAATGCTTACAGTCACTCTTGCATATATTTGCCTAGAAATGAGGTGTCAGGGTATTTACACACAGCCGTCGCAACTTTTGCACAAAGTTTCTGACAAGTTAGTAGAGATGAGCAGAACCTTGTAACTTTGTGTTTAGATGAAAGCCTTTGGCAATTCAAAACTTTTTAACTGAGTTATTCTGGAAATATATTATTGAGATTCCCCAGCTCCACTAAGTGAACATCAGTTTGAACAGTTCAGACAGATTTATGATTTCTGCATTATGTACAGAAAACTCCTCCCTTCACACCTTTCTAGGAACTGATGGGAGGGACCAGTTTAGATTTGAGACAAACATGTTTTACTCAGCTTTGGGACTTTATCTTTTGTACTCATGTTACAATTTAAAGCTTTCCACACAAACAATGCAAACCAGCTATTTAGTGCTCCTGCAGAGTCTGAACATCTCACCCTGCGGATGTCATCCAGGCTGGTGATTTCAGGGCTCAGACCTCCGTGGACGCAGAGGAACTGCTGGTTGAGGAGAGCAGCCAGAGGCAGGCAGTCGAACGCTTCCATACAGGCATCGTATACTTGTTCAGAGTACTTTATTTTACCTGGAGAACACACACACAAAGCAAACAAATCAGCTTAGCACTTCTTCCTTGCTGTTCTGTGATAAAGGTTTACTCTCAAAAGACATAGTTCAGCAGCACTTACACTCCTGTTTGAAAGTAAAGTACTCTGTGAGATGTCGGCACTCGTGGTTCCCTCTCAGGAGAAACAGGGTGTTGGGGTAGTTGATCTTCAAAGCCCACAGGTACAGTACACACTGCAGACACACACACAAACTAAATATTAGCCTAACACCACGACACAGCAGATACTCATCTCTGTATTTATTAGTAGCCGTGTTTCCATCCAATTTAATTCGAATTTAGAGCGAATTTTTTAAATTTCGCAAAAAGGAAATGAATAATA
>JARVJO010000140.1:5123879-5153122 GCA_031762555.1 Cynodonichthys magdalenae | reverse complement strand
CGAATAAACTTTTTTGCGCATTAGAGGAAGTTTATTCGAATCAGGCCGTTTCCATTCAGCTTTTCTGATGCGAAACTTCAAAATGCGAATTAAGAGACGTTGATGGAAACACGGCTATATTTTCTGAGTGCAATGACTACTTCATAACAAACTCAGAGCAAGAATAACTTTCTTTTTTCAGTTTCTTGTTTTAAAGTTTTTAAAAAGTTTTTTTTTTTTTTTACAACTTTTTCGTTACTACCTCCTTACATAGGTTCTGTATATTTGTACTTAATATTTTACTCTCCAATACATTTTTATTGTTTTTCTCTCATTGTGTTGTAGGACTTGAAGCTGGCAACTTGTGAATTTCCTTCAGGATAATAAATCTTATCTCATCTTAATTCCAGAGAGAACAACAGTCATTATCACCTGAAACCAAAGGTGTGTGTTTGTGTCATATGTCAGCAAAATACTTAATGAACCACTGGATGGATTTTAATAAAAATGCTAAAGTAATCCCTAGATGTAAATCTACAACTGATTGACTTGCATGAGGATTTGACAATAATTATTATGCCAGATGCTCTTCTCGACCACAGAGCTACTGCAGCCCATGTGTGGAACAGGGGGCTACTTTAACAGTTAGGGGACGGGAACAGGCAGCTTCTCAATCACAGGGTCACCTTCGATAATTTCTGCTCTACCATTCTCCTAATTTTACAGTCACAGGTACAGTTACTAAGCTAAAATTTGCTGGGGTAGCTTTGAGTCATCCTCAACTTACACATACTGCATGTGTTAACTAAGCAAGTTATATTAATTTTAAAACCTTGTCATTAATTATAGGACTCAACTGTATTTGATAGATAAATATGTCATCAGCAATCAGACAGAATTCAACAAAACTCTTAGAAAGTAGTACCTGGGTGCACATCTACAAATTATTAACTCCTGGATTTGAGCCAATTTAAGATGGCTGTCACAGCCAATTAACCTTAGAACATAATTTATCAAATGTTATCTATATTGCACAGAAATATGATGAGAGCTAACATATCTTGTAAGATCTTATGAATTAATGTCACTTATAAAATGACTAATGACTAAAACTCCATGCATTTTTACAAATAACCCACAGAACAGAACTAAAACCAGGAACTGCTTAGCAGGAAGTAATAAAACTGCACTGAAAGCTAATATTGGAACTAACTGCAGCACTCTAATATGAAACAGAGAGTGAGAGGACAATTATTAAATAGAAAATAGATTTAGCTGATGTAACCATTGATTGGTACAAACTGTGATCTGTAACAGTCCTCATTAAAAACTCTCAAGGGTGCAGCCAAAGATGAGCAATTTGTCCCCATTATAATGATTGAGATGAGTTTAAAAACCTCAGGAATGAGAAACCTTAATTCTCACTTTAGTGACAATAAAGTGTCTGATTGACATCTCTTCTCAGAATAAAAACAAAATCCTCCAACAAGCATGAGGAGAAGCAGCTGGTGACAGACTGAAACATTTGACTGAACTTTTAAAACAACCCCCCTGTTCTTTTCAGCTGCCACTCACTTCCTCTGTTGTAATGCAGCATCAAACCACGCACCTAATTTGAATTTTTTTTCACTCTGAAGGCACCAACAATAAGGGAAATCTAATGAGCTGCTCTCTAAAAGTCAACAGGTCTGACCACAGAGGAAGAGAGACTACAAGTAGTCTGCCGCACCACAACTGCTAGAGAAAACCCCTTTTTGGTACCAAGATGAAAACCTGAGGTTGATCTTCAGATTTAATCTTAGGAAAAGAGGGGGGGAGTGGAAACAAATGAAATCGTATCTTTTTAAGTTCAGCCATCTTTTAACTGTGAATAAATGCTGCTTTCATGGATCCGTGGTGTTTCACTGTGTAGATATAAATAAATGGGTCTGTGATAATCTGCTACACTTTTCATTTGAGATTAAATAAAAGACAAGAAAAATAAACACCAACAGGTCCTGAAGAATTCCAAAGAGAAAACTGCTACAAAATAGAAGCATTGTTTTTTAAATTTATTTTGATTAAAAACACAGATGACTATAGAGTGATGGGAAATATCATTAACCATATTTGCAACTTGGAACGCTAGACAAGGTCGGCCAGACTTCACTCCCCAATGAACCTAGGCTGTCCATGAGGTCCAAAAAAGTGAGGATCACCACAGCCGTGTTGGGAATGAGCCATTGCTTCAAGCGAAGGAGTTTCAAATATCTGAGCTGAGGTAGAACGGAGCAAGAGACTGACATGTGGATTGGATCAGCGTCTGAAGTGATGTGGACCAATCTGTCAAGGGAGTTGAGCCAAAAGACAAAGCTCTCAATGTACAGATCAGTCAGCATCCTACCCCCCTCACATATACAAATAACTAAAAATGAATTTCGTCCTGAACTCACCCTCAGGGCTGGGAAGAGTAGTGTGATTATTTTATTTTTGGATATTTCGGGGCAGCTATGGCAGAGTGGTTTGGAGAGGAATCATGTAACCGGTGGGTTGCAGATTTGAACCGGTGTGCCCCAGGGCAGCTGTGGCTACAATGTAGCTTACCACAATGAGTGTGAATATGTGTCTGAATGGGTGAATGACTACAAAGGGCTTTGGAGTCCTTGAACTTGATGAAGTGCTATACAAGTTCAGGTCGTTACAATTTATTTTGGAGGAGCCTTGCTGCTCCTCTGCATTAACAAGGACCAGTTGAGGTGGATTGGGTAAGGATGTATGTTCAATTTCATGGAGGAATTTGATATGCGTCCTACTGGCTAGAGAACTGGAACAAACTGAATCATTTCTGGAAAGATTATTTACAATACAACACAATTTTATTTATGAAGCACTTTAAAACAGCATCGTTGGCCAAAGTGCTGTACATTATTAAAAAAAACATAGTTCATTGTTTTCTGTATGTTTTAAGTAAATTTCTCACAGCTGGTCTGGGAACACTTGGGAGTCTCTGAATGAGCTGGAGGAGACAGCTAATGAGAGAGGTCTGGGAATCCCTGCTTAAACTGTTGCCTCTGCAAACCCAGTCTCAAAAAATCTAAAAAGATAGATTAGGTAGATAGATGGACATCTATGGCCCATCTGCACATTGATACATCCATCCTTTTGACCAGGAACATCTCAGAGGAGCTGCGGTTGTTGAGATGATACGACTAGAGACCTGTGACTTTTGCAATGCAGAAAACACAAAGGGAATTGCAGAATTTACCAAACAAAATGGAAACCAATGTAAAAAGGGGAATCTCACAGAATTCTCTAATTTAGCCGAGCTTCTGAGGTATTTTGGCAGCTGCCGCTCCCTCTACCTGTTGTTACCTGGTTACAAGCATGTGTGTGCTCGGCGCGCTTTTCTCCACACAGAAAAAAAAAAAAAAAGAAGGTCAGCCAGCCGCAGCGAAGAGACTTGCTGAAACACCAACCTCCTCCAAAAAAAACAGGAAAAAGCAAACTACTGTGAACCAGTCACGCCTGCAAACTCTAAAGAAGTAGGGGCTCTAACAAAACAGAAGTAAGATTAAGCTTAGATCTTATTCAAGTGTGCAAAAATTGTTAATATTTTCTGTTTCTTTATGAGACATGTTCACATTAAGGTAAACCTGGATAACTTTTTAAATCATGTGAAATATGAGAGATTCCATGTTCTAAGACAGGTAAATGTTTTTAAATATTTTGCAAAAGCATTTAATGTTTTGCTTAACCACAACAATCTGTTACATTTTATCAAAGTGAAATAACTATTAAGTTTTTACTTCTGTGGCTATGCATTTATTTAATTATTTTTCAGTTACTTTACACATTTTAGGTTATTAAATATGGTTAGAATGAAAATGTAAAATTTTGTAAAACAGAAAAAATAAATAAAATGGAAAAAGCAGAATTTGGGAGAAAATAAAACAGATTTTATAGGACTCTTTATGACCCAGCTGTCAAACCAGCATAGTTTAACTGTTGATAAAGTTGCTAAAATCTCCACATCCCTGATATTTTCTGCTTTTGAAACCACTGGCAGCCTCAAACCTCCCACCCACTGTCAATCATCACTTCCCACATTAGTGGTCAGAATGTTGTCACTGACGTATTATAGCAAGGATTTTTACAAAAACTTAAGTTTTCAAAGGTGGAATCAAGACGCATTTAAGCATCTCTGTTCAAACCTCAATGTCAAATTTGTTAAGAATATTCACCAGATTATTTCTGCTTGGACTGAGAGCTGACTTACAGCTGACCAAGTCATCTGTCTTTCTGAAGATTACTGCACTAATGAAGTTCAGTTGCTAAATTTGAATGTAAACAGAGTCATTCATCTGTCTTAGGTTCCAGGGTTTTTAATCCTCCTGAACAAAGACGTATGGAGGAAAAAGTAATAAAAAAAGAAGTCTCCCAGTAACTAATCCTTAACTGTCCTCTCAGATTGGTTGGAAACAGGACAGATTTGAAGGCAGCGAGTTAGGCGTGGGTGTGCTTGTGTTTAGTGGTGTGTGTTTTGTGCGTGGGTGGAGCGCAGAGTGTGGCAGTTGGGAGGGTGAGGTGGCAAACAGTGCGTCTTTCATTTTCTATGACTATTTAAAGACACGCTGCTGCTGTAAACATCCCATCGGGGTTCCGACGGCTCACCGGGTCTAAATGAATGCTTCTAAAGCCCTCACACACACAACACCATCATGCATGTGTCACACTACTAACTATGAAAGAATTATTATTCGGTTGAGACTGGGCTGTCAGGCCTTGAAGAGAAAAAAAAAATAAATCAGTGAGGAAAAAAAATTAAAATTCAATCAAAGACTGAAAATTGCCAATAAATAAATAGAGTTGACCACAAAATGACTGCAAAAGAATTTGAACACACATTGAAAGTTTGTAAATAAAAGTACAAAATTCCCTGAAGGAATGTAAATCACCTGCTGCCAGAGTTTAGACTAAAACCATCTTTTGATGAGAAGGGACAAAGTTGAAGTTATTTGTCAAACCTTGTAAATTACTTTATGTTCTTAGAGCTATGGTAGCCATCTTGAAATGTGTTGACTCCCAAAGTTAATCAGTTGTAGATGTACATCCAATAGTTCCTTTTTGAATGTTTCAATAAACTCTGTAAATAGGTTCATGAATTTTTTTTGCAAATGGCCACAAACTATTGATTTTACTTATGAGTGAAATTTAGTCTGTTTCTGCACTAAATGCCTTTTAGTCCCACATGTCACATTTGGCAGATAAATTTCTCCATGTGAAGCATCACAAACGTGTGAATGAATCACTTACCTCGATGCTGAAGTACCCTCGGTCCACGTAGTCTCCAAGGAACAGGTAGCGGGTGCTGCTGGGAGACCCGCCCACCTCAAAAAGCTTCATTAAGTCAAAAAACTGGCCGTGGACATCACCACACACTAAAAAAAACAAATAAATGGATTTAGATGATCTGAAAATCCACAAAAGACAAAGCAATGTTCAAATAAAACCTTGTAAAAAGTGATTTATAGTTTAGGAGAGGCGGGTATTGGATCAATTTTTTAGACCTAAATAATAAAATCCTCTTTCCTCTTAGCATCTCTAATGTTTTCATAGTATATGTTCAAATACACACATTTAAAATGTTTAAACATTTTTTTCTGTGGTGGATTTTGTGAAATAGAAACAAAGTGGAGGCAGGGAGTACAGAGTGAGCAGAGTTGAGGGTGAACTACTGCAGCCTGGTGAGGTGGGGTTCATTTGCATGTTCAGAAATAAATTTGTATTTGTTGAGGAAAAGGTGTGGAGTTACAGCAAGTACATTTTCAGATACAACAGGAATGTTTTAGGGGGAAAAACACAATTTAACACATGGAAAACAGAAAGTCTACAGAACATACATATGAAAACACAAACAATGCAGTGCAGAAGCTTTTTAACGGCATTTTCAATATTAAATAACTTGCAGATATTTGGTCAGCAACATGAGATTTATAGGCTTCGTTACATATGCTACTGTTCACTCTATTATGCATGAAAATATAGAAATATGTGTTTAAGTAAAATAAGTCTGAAAGTAATTCAAGTGCATAAATAATTATTTTTCCTCTGAATGGTACTAGCTGGATGAGGTGTCTAAAGATTCCCACTGCATCCCAAAGTCAAGGATGCTGCCTTGGTAGGACAAGTCCTTCCAAGTTATGTTCTTTTAGGTTGGGAAAGACTCCCTAAATATATTTTATTTATTATTTTGGACACCCTTAGAATTGGAGATGCTACGAGTTTGCAACAACAAACAGTGTGCTTAGACCAGTCCCCTTTTACTCTAAAACTTGGCCCCTTTTTGTGGGATGAGGAGGCTTTTAAGTTCTTATATTCCTCCATTTGCTGCAGACAATTACAAAAAGATGCCTACAGACAGCCGATGCAGTAAAGACCACAACAGCTGAGGACTGAAAAATGGAACTCCACCAAAAACAAAACAAATCTGTTTATGTAAAAAATAACAAAAAAAATAATCACAACATATCAGCTAGATCCTAACATAATGTACTGTTTTGTAAGGGAATATTTACCCCATGTTACGATAAAGATGCTGCCTTGGTAGCAATTATGAACCAGAGGGTTATTCAAAATCCAGAATTAGGGACAATAAAAAACTAAAACTTGAATTCCTTAAAGGAATGCATTTCACATGTCAAAGTTTCAAACAAGATCTTGTGCAAATTTTAAACCAAGGTCATCTTTTGTTGAGAAGGGACAGCGTTATACGCTTTTGGGTCATGAGGGATGTGTGTCTGTTTGGGATCAGTCTTAGCTACTACAACACCAAATTGTAGGTATACGTACTGTATATGCACAGAACTGATAGCTTTTGTTGTCTTATTGAAAAGGTTATTTGGTTGCAGCAGTCATCTTGAATCAGGCTGACTCAAAAAGTTAAACAGTTGTAGATTTAAATTATTATTTTCTGAAAGTTTCAATAGAATTTGTTCTGGTTCATTGTGGCAATGTATAATAATAATAATAATAATATTATTAATAATAACACTACTGATCAAAATGTCAATAAGCTGATCGATCAAGACAAACTTTAAATCTGATTGATTTTTGCAGCATTAATTTTTCACCAAGACTTTTCACTGATGATGGTAGTCTGACCACTGGGCAAAGCCTTCTGCAGCACATCCCAAAGATTCTCAGTGGGGTTAAGGTCTGGACTCTGTGGTGGCCAATCCATGTGTGAAAATGTCATCTTTCACAATTCGAGCCCAATGAAACTTGGCATTGTCATCTTGGAAAATGTCCGTACCATCAGGGAAGAAAAAAATCCATAGATGGAATAACCTGGTCATTCAGTATATTCAGGAAGTACAAACTGTTGTTGAACCTGGACCGGACCAACTGCAGCAGCCCCAGATCACAGAACTTTTTTTTGGCCAGGAAGTGTATGTTGTTTGTTTAAATCAATATACTATTGGAAAAAAATCCTAACGTTGTTGATTAATCAATAGGAAGGACGTTTTAAAGATTGAAGAAAAGCTGGTAGATGAGACGAGAAAGAAACAAAGGACACTGAGGAGAGAAATAAAAATAGCCTGACAGCAAGAAGCCAGGCCACATGTCACAAAGGTAGAAATAGACTGAAGGATCAGTTTCCAGAAAGCTCCCCCTTGCCAACACACACACACATTCTCTCTGCCTCTGAATGATGTCAGCTGATGGGGGAAACACACACCTGATGCAGTAAGATTGGTGTCACAGTAAAAAGGGTTCACCTGTGATGGGAGCTTCCACCTCCAGCATGCATTTCTCCTCACGCAGGATGCTGGCCCCCTCGTTGATGATCCGCAGGGCTGCCTCTTCCTCCAGCCGACCTTCCTTCACTAGATGGGCCTTCAGCTGCTCCAGGTCGGGCTTACTATTTGCATACAGCTCTTTGACCGAGAGACGTGTACCGGGAGGATATGGCACCGCTGCAAAAATAAGGGTAAAGTTGGGTAAGATGAGCAACTCCTGAAGACAGCAGTGCCAATAAAAACACTGATAAACTGATGGTTCACTGTGGGGACATGAGGAACGGAGCATTTCCTGTTCAAATAATTACCTATCGGGGGAAGAGGCAGAGAGTCTTTACAGTTCTCCTCCAAACTGTAAACTTGAGATGATTTGAAAAACTAATATTTTTTTGCTTTTTTTGAGTAAGATTTGAGAAATTTAACAGAGATTCATAGTATCTGATATTTAAAACATCTTAAAGTAAATGCACTCTGCAGAAAAAAAGTCCTTTATCACCTAGCTTCAATAAAGGTGCAAGGTCAAGAGAATTAATTCATTAAATGTGTGATTCAAAAGCTATTTAGTCTGTAAGTGTTTTCAAAGATGATGTTGGAGAAGCTTCAGTTCAGAACAAAATGATCAGAAATGCTTTGTAAAAAATAACAAGTCCGCCCACAGGAAATATCCTCCTCAAGGTCACCAACAAACTATTCAAGCACAGTCCTTTCTGTTAACACAAAATAATCTTCAGTACAGAAGCACTAAATTATCAGAAACTAAAGTAAATACTACACAGTGAAAATACCTTACAAAGACAGCTGGGAGATAAAACTAATAGCAATATGTTAGGGTTTTTAATTGCAATAAACAAAATATCAATATCTGCTCCAAATCACTACAGTAAAGCTTTAGTCAATCTTATAAATCAGAGTTGATAAAAAAAATTTGAGCTTGAAACCCCCAAGCCCCCCCAACACACACACACAGAATCCCATTTATTTCTGCATATACATAGATAATACCAGCACATTACTACAAACAAAAACAAACAATCTTAAGGCAGATATCTCTCAATCAGGCACATTTAGAAAAATAGTTTTAAGTAATTTTGTACTGAGCAAAGGTTTAACTACAATCTATTATTTAAATATCATTTTAAATTTAACAACACAACAGTCTTCTAGTGTCAACTTTTATCACCAAGCAACACATTATAAACGTTTTTATGTTTAAAAAGGGCAATTTATAAACTTTCTTGTTGCTAAAAATACTTGAACATTTAGAACCACATGACCAATAAAGAAAAAAACCGACAAACTAGGTAAACAAACCAACAGAATCTATATTAAAAACTGTAATGCATTTCATATTTGATCATTAAATGCATTAGTTTCATAAACTCTGGTTCCAAATATAAACAATTTTGCTCTAAAAAATCTCCAAATGGCCTGTTTTTTAATGATAGCTGATATTTATAATGAAGTAAAAACTGGCTCCTTCACAGAGAACACAGTGAAGGTTTTGGAGGAAAAACATCAAAACTTAAACAGAGACACACCTTTGCTACACTTTGTTTAAACAAATACACCTCTTTTAGTGTTAATATTGTCAGATTCCAAGAACTAAAGCAACATAAACAGACAATTATACCAAGGCTGAGCTCCTGCACCAGCTAATCAACTTTCTGCACAACACCTGTCCTGTTTTCTCCCAGTACACATGGACCTGTTGGTCAGATGTTGTTGCCTGGGTCACTGTTATAAAAGTCATCAGAAGTTCTTCTGCCTGCTCTTCCTTTCTCCCCCCCACTCCAGCTGTGTGCTACTGTTCAGCTAACTTTAGCTTCCACCTCGTCTCTCTCAGGTGGAAGAATAAGTAAACATCCTCCTGTCGATTTTTCTTCTCTTACATAATGTGTTCAAACAATTAAATTCATTTATTTTGAGCACTGCTCCAACTTCTTCTGGCGGATATGATTTAAACGGCCGATATTCAAATCCTGTCCCCACCTCATTTCTGGTTAGTAGGTCCTGTTAGGTCCAAAGAAATGTCTGTTAAAGGGTTTAAGGTTTCTTGAGGTTCATTGTTTAAAATTGTTCCAATTTAGGGTGAAACAGGAAAAACGTAGCCTGTGTTTTGTGGCTGAAATAACTATTGAATAAAAATTTTAATATGATATGGGTAATAGTAGAGGTGTTCCAATCCGATTGCAAGTATAGGATCGTATTTTTTATTGATTGGTATCAGAGAAGCCGCCCCATTCTGCTATGTCATACTATCTCAACAACCACAGCTCTTCTGGGATGTTCTTAAAATGGTGAGTGGATAGATGTCCAGGCATTTCACAGTAAGTACAGAAACATGTCTGTGGCATGGAAATATTTTAAAATACAAAAATAGCATATTAGCACTGAATAGCAACAGGCTCCCTGACCATAAGCTAATGCCAATACGGATGCTAAGCTTCAAAAACAATGAAATGTTGCTGTTCCTCTAACTGCACCACATCATAAAACAGTTATTCCATAATATTGTCAACATTTCAAAAGGCAAAATGGATTACAGAGGAGTTGTTGGAGCCACAGGACCTCATACCCTCCCAATGCAGCAAAACTGACACAGGGCTTCCTCTGATTTTATTTATTAACCTTAATTTAACCAGGCAAACCCCACTGAGACCAGAAGTCTGTTTTTCAAGGGAGGCCTGGGCTTGAAGGCAGCCTAAACATGCATGTTTTTCGTTTGTGGGAGGAAGCCAAAGTACCTGAAGAAAACCCACAGAAACATGAGGAGAACATGCAAAGAAAGATCCCAGACAACCTGGGGCTTGACCCGGGACATTCTTGCTGTGAGGCTACAATTCCAACCCCTACTGTGCAAGAACTGGGTCAAGACTCAACCAATCCTTGTACATTTTTATACACTCACAAAAAATTATGGATAATTGTCAAGGTTCTGTTGATTAATTGTTAGATGTTGTGTTGGTCTCATGATGTCAAACCAGCATGATGAGGACTTTAAAAAAAACTTTTCATTGAATCAAATTTATTGATTGACTCATGGATCAAAATCCTGCTAGAGAACAGCAAGTTGTGCAAAACGTACTGACAAATTAAACAGTTGGACATATGCATTCAAAGATTTAGAGAAGGTCACAGTAAGTTCATCTGTAAAGGTTATACTGCATTTTATGTTCATCCTGAAATTTCATCCGACATCCATATGTTACTAACTTTTTGTGAGTAGTGTATTTGAATGACTCAGAGTAGATTAGACAAAAAAAAACTTGATCAAGACATTCTTAGTTACTTGTCAAAATTCACTGTTTGTCAACTTAGAGTAGTTTAAAAAGGGTTTTCAATGTGATTTTTCTTTAATATCAAAAGCACTGCTTAGACACAAAACAGGAAAAATCTGAAAACATGTGCTATGCTCCATTTGCTTTTTACTCTAAGTATTCATACTTCAAAAATATTAAAAGGATATTCCATACAAGATGGCAATGAAACATTTGTTTTTTTAAATCAAATAAAATTATTTTTATGCATTAAAAGGATATGTAAAAATATGAGAATAGTCTGTATTAAAAAATTGTATTTGGATATTGTAAATATGTCTAATATTTCCATTAGTGGTTGTAATTATAATGACCTGTATTTAAATTGATAAGTATTGAAGGGGTGGAATTAGGAATGTACTTCTTCCCACTCCTTTTACAAATATGAGCTATACAAAAAGTGTAGCGATACTTGTGCAATTTTTTTTATTTTTTGTAAATTCTTCTTTATCTTTTGTTTCTCTCTTTGCTTAAAATGATTGTATATAGTAAACATGTTTGAAATAAAACAAACAAATTAAACATTAAAAGGGGAAGATCCAAATAAGGTTATTTCTGGTAAACATTTTCATTGAACCAAGCAGTTGTACCCATAGACCAGGGCTATTCAACTGGCGGGGTGATCAAAGTTCGGCCCACCAATTGGTTCTTTTCTCTCTTAAGCCCAAACTCCTGGTTTTCTACTGTAATTACTTTAAGTTCTTTTAGTTCAACATAGATGTGTGGTATCTACAGAAACGGTAGAATCTTGGCTAGAAGCTGGTAAAAAAAAAATTTCTATGAACATCTGAGACAGTTGAAGATAAAACTGTGAAAGTAAAAATAAAATTGGTTTAAAAATTTGGCTAGTCAGAGATGTCATAATATTTGTGTTAAATAGGAGGCATAATGTGTTATTTTTGTTTTTGTTGTTTTATTATCACTACTTTTATTGCGTAGCGTTCTGTATGTTGTATTCATGATTAAATTCACCAAAATGAACTATTTAAAAGGTAACAGATCTTTGTAATACTTGGTTTATTTACATAATGACTAATTGCTGGATGTTTGGCCCCTGAGCTGCTGGTATGCATTAACTGTGGCCCCTGGAGCATTTTAGTTAAATAGCCCTGCCATACACTGTTTGGTCTACCTAATGTGGGCTTCATTTTTTTTTTTTACCTTTACCAAAATCAGCTCAATGCAACAAAAAACTTGCATGTGACAGACACTTCATGAATTTAAAACATCGCCAGCTTAGCGGTAGATAACTTCTCAGGTAGTAGGAAACTTGTTTTTCAGTTACATTTTTTGGAAATGCATTTAAGGCATGATGTGAAAATAAAGTTTTTTTTTCAACATTTTTTTTCATAAAATACAAACGACTGTTGGATGAAAAATTTACTGCTGCTGTTTTACTATGGAATCAAATCATTAATGTATTTTCACATTACTGAACACTGAAATGCCTGGTCTCTTTCTTTCACTTTTACCATTCTCCGTTCCCGCCCTCCTCTCACTAAGTTTGGGCATGTTTTCTGGATGGTTGGGGAAGTGTGCAGTCTGTGAGTTGAGAGGAGCCAAAAGTGAATTTGATGAAAAGAGGTAAAACACTACAATCAACATTTACACTTGAAAAGCTGAGATACGTTCAGTATAGTAGTGATAATGTTTATCCTTAATTCTTAATAACCAAAACACATTTTTAAAAAGTTTGTTGAGGAGTGACCTCTGTGGGTGTTTAAATATTACTTACTGATATGTTAGCACTGATATCTTCATGCCATCACAGGATATTACTGCAGGTAAGCTCATTTGACAAGCTTTCAACAATTTTTCTTTTATTCAGTCAGAACTAAAAAATAAATTATGAACTACTTCCCATGTCTGACAGCAGACCAACAAAATATTGCAACTATGTGGACTTATTATATACTATGTGCATATAATTCCAGATGGTCAACAAAGCTAAGCAAATCTTAATGAAAACATTTAAAATGGCTAAAACTCTGTTAGTTTTACAAATATTAAGCTAAACTCTTGAAGTGGCAGAAGTTGAGACATACACAGAGAGCTAACATCATGTGACCTGTGCATGGCATTTACAAGGTTTGACTAAAACAGCAATACATCTGTTCATTTTCATTGTAAGATAATCTTGGTTTAAAAACTCTGGTAAGAAAGGTGGATGGTGCAATGCATGCCAGTGAATGTCAGGCCTTTAAGTCTTCATAGCTTTATTGCCTTGATAAGTTTTCAATTTTTAAGAAGAATATCCTCTGTCTTCCTTCTCTCCCCACTCACCCAAAAAACAAGAAAAAAAAAAAAAACAACTGGTGTTTGGAGGGGTTTCAGGCAAAAAAAACAAACAAAAAAAACTATAAAATTGAATAAAATTGCATTAAATTTGTGAATTTAGTACTGTAGCAGAAGTTCAAGCACCACACACACACACACACACACACAAAGAAAACTAAGGTTTCTCTTTTAGGGACAAGTTACTGTATTTCTGTTCATTCAGACACTCTGATCTTAGAGGTCAGGCTACTCACTCTGAACCACGATTCATGCAACAATCATCTTTTATTTTTAACACTAAACATTTTGACATTGCAGAATATAGTCGCTGGAACATGCTTTAGTCTGATTAAGCTCTGGGACTATTTTCATTCTGATTCTATCTGATAACTTTCCTTTGTTTGAATATGATGAATGTTTCATTGTTGATTACAAGTCTAAAACTTCAATTGAATCTACCAATTTAGTCATCACTTTCAGGGATAACAGTAATGTTTGAGGAGATAGACAAGATTTGATACATTTTTAAAACAAATTATTCTTTTTTATTTGCATTTTTAAAAATCAGTAAATCTTGCAGCATTTGATTGCTTTTCCCTGCAATGCTTCAGTTAAAAAAAAAAAAAAGACGGCAACATTCGACACAGATCAAGTCTCAGCAAGTTCTGATCTGTCAAAGAGAGGCTGCACCTTCACTCCATTGATGTGTTTCCCACTGCAATCACTATAAACGATTCAAGTTTATGGATCAAAAGGACCAAATGATCTAAAAAAGACCCCGTTTCCAAGCGGTCAGCCACATTCCAAACCTGATACTGTGCACTCGAGTTATTTTTCCAGATTATATATTCACACCAACAAACTGGGACAACATGTCGAGGCTTGACCAGAAATTTGGGCAGCTCTGCTAGTTTCCCTGGAGGAAATACCAAGCAGCTTAATTCCTGGAAAATGCCACAGTTACACAGAAAACCTTGGCACATCGGAAAGGAAAGGTTGTGTCAAAATAAAAGGACCCCCCCCCCATTCTACAGAATTAAAATAAATAAATAAAAACCTAGAGATATGAATGATTTCTTTGGGGTGAAGTCACTTGTTACAATCCAAATTGAAGACAACATTTATCTAATCTCTGACAATAAATGTAACACTTTACTTACAGAAACTCATTGGTTCAAAGAAATACCTTAATGTTGAGCTTTGGTAAAGATCTGCTAAGTCACAATTTACTGAATCTGAGAATTTTTTTTCTCTGTACAAACAATGACAGAGCTTTGGAATGCACAAATTGAATTGAAACCTCCATATGGTTAATTTGTAGCAGCAGCCCATACCAGCACCCCTCCTCCCCTGTGCTTAGGTCTGTGTTATATTATTGCAACAGGCCTATTCATCTTTCTCTTTAAAAAGTTATTGTTTTTATGTGTACTTTACCTTAAAGCATTCATCTTTAAGTACTTCTAAGGTTTGACATAAAATTTTTAATATGTGAAACATCTGCAGTGTTTCAGACTTCATGACTGTGTTCAACCACTGACATGAGCTTTGTACTCTGCAGGTAAGTTGACACCTTTATTATACAGTGATGGCGCAGGGGAAAACGATGACATCATAGTGGCTTTATGTTGTATTTTTGAACACACACAACTTGTGTCCTAATACAATTAGCTGACTGTAGCAACTAAATCTTCAATACCTAGGCCAATTAAATAACTCAAGCAATTAATCTACCTTTAACACAGAATATAAGAAACATGTTCAAGGAAGCTCTTGGATTGGACCGGTTTGTTATCAACATCTGAACTAACGCTGCATGTTTGAATGAATACGCCTATTAAAATAGAGGAAGCCTTAAATTGTTTTTTTTTTTTTTTTTCAGTGACGAACTCTGAATGGTACAAAGGAGATATTATCAGTGCAAATTTATTTCATAAAAACGTCTTTAAAAATCAGTTTTTAAAAAAATGCTGCTTAACAAAATAACATGAAAAATCAAGGTGTTGCATAAACAAATAAGTTTTTGAGTCAATTTGTTCTTGAACAGATAAATAAAATGAATATTAAATCTATAAAACTGATCATCTTACATGTTTAGAAAGCTTAAGTGAGATAAAATGTGATGCCTTTGTTCAAACTAGACCAAACATTAGGAGTCCTAAAACCAAATGAATGCTTAAAAAGCCAACATTAGTGTTGTACAATCATGTTTTCTTCCCCTGAATTTTGTTACTAACAATGAGATAAATGTATTCCTATGTATACATGGAGTTAAAATTGATATTTTATAAATGGAAAGATGGGCGCTCTACTTTGGTAGAAAGTTATAAATGGGGAAAACTCACCGGTCACCTTGACAACTAAAACAATTTGACTATCAAATTTAAAAGCAGTCGTGAAAAATTACATGAAGCATTATTCTGTTTTGTTTTAAGAGAAAGATGGAGGCTCCGAAGCCAATGGCTTTTCAGCACGTGACGCCACGCCTGGTGCATTATGGGTATCGAGCGCCATGCTGGGGGAGAGCACTGTCGTGAGCCATATCTGCAAACGTGCGTGTTGGTTCATTGCATTTCCAAAAAAGTAGATTTATCTTATGCTTCGTTTCTCTGGTCTGTGATGCAACAGTTAGTATTATCTAATTTATGTGTGTTGTTATATGTGCCATAATGTAGTTTGTGCTGTTGGTAATATATACATGAATGGAATAATACAGAAGATCTAAAACAGAACTAGATACAAAATGATTGAAATATATAGGCACTGACATCATTAACAAGATAGCAAATTATGTCCATATTTGTTTGTGAAAATAGCAAGGATGCCCATGCCTTGACTGCTAACTCATATAGATATACATCATTAATTGAGGTCAGCTTCATAAATACCAGTTTCTGGCATCCTTGAGTTTTTCTCTATAAGGCTTCTTCTTGTTTTTATTCTGAATGTCCATCTTTCTGATAAAATAATCATGCTGCTGTTGCTGAATGGTTGAAATCAGAACTTCATTGTGGGTTACCAGGTTCACAAGCTACCCCCCTCCAACACAGCATCACTCAAGTTCATTTGTCAGAGTTACATAAAGTCAGTCTAGGGATGGGCAACATATGGAATATATTTAATATAAACATTTAAAAAGTCCCTTTTAATAAAAGATTTTATGTTCTTACACAAAACTCAAGTGAAAACCTTAAAATATCTGCTACACATCCACACTCTTCCCGGTTCTCCATCTTCACACTCATTTGCAGAAAGTACTTCTGTACAATTCAAACACACACACACTCGCTCCTGGCCCTGTGGTCTAGTTTAGTGAAACCAAACTAGGTCGCACACACTCAGCCAATCACCACAGCACTCCTGAACTGGTTTATTGCCAGCAATCTGCAAACCAGTCTAGTTGAGGACATGTGAGACCTAAACAGAAAAGATGCTCAACTCTACAAGCTGAAAAGCCAGCCTCGACTCTCTGTGGAGAAAAACAACCAAAACTGAGAAAAAGAAGTATTGCAGACCACGGGAGGAAGTGGTAGTCAAATAATCAACGGCAGAAGGGACAGAGGAAGACTTCATAATAACGCTCATTGCAGCAACTTCAACTGCAGGCCAATGTGGCTGTGAGCCAATCAACTGGAAGCAAAAACAATAAGTGAATAAAAGTTAAATTATTTTGTTTTCTGCTGCTCTGCACAAAAAAAGAGCCACATAACTCTACCTCTACAGTTCAGGCAGCTAATGGGCAAACATTAGCAGAAGCCACATTAAAGCATGGTAAAAACTGAATGACTGGGTGTGACCTGCTCTTGCTGTCATTTTTAAAAATCTATTCTTTATAAGGGAATGAAGCAGCACATAAATGATCAAAAAACCAAGTTGAAACAGCTCTTAGAACTCAACAGATTTCACCTTAAAGTGTTCACCCTCTCAGTAAAAGCTTCTTATTAATATATTCCTCCACATCCTGTTTCATCTGACATGACAGAGGGCAGAGGCTGTGCTTGAATCAGGAAGCTGGATGTGGTTTTAGCCGCCCGATTACAGCTCAAAGATGTCCTTTTAGTTGTCTGAGTGTTTGGTCCTCCTATTTGGTTTTTATTAGTATTGGGTTTTTTTTGCCTCAGTTATTGAAGATTGCAAATTCATCTTCCAGCTGGCGCCACAGAAATTAAAGATTTAACCACACGGACATGGCTTATTTTGGTAGTATGTATGTGCAAGCTTGATCCTCCCCGACCCTCCAATCTACCCACAGTTTTATAACGTTGTCTACATTGAAGTTATTTTTTGCATGCTCATTTGTGTGACTTCTGAACCAACAAAGGAAGCCAAAGTTGTGAGTTTATATACAACATACATACTGGTTACCCCCCTGGAGGTGTTACCTTTTACGTCAGACCCATTTTTGTTTAGGCTGCAGAAAGAAAACAGGATAAGACAAACACCAACCAATTCTCTGCTTTAAACTAATGGCTGCAATGATCAGAAAGTGTAAAAATACAATACTGCATCCAACATTCAATTAAACAATCACAAAGTTTCATTCAGAAGGTTGATTATTATTACTATTAGGCTTATCTTTTATTTTTCAGTGTTCCTCACATAGTGTTCAAATTTGGGCAGGTCACCAACAAATGTGTGGCAGTTCTTTCACACGTTTATTTTGTAAAGCTGCATTTGACACCACTCTGCTCTTCTTTCAAGCACATACACACGGCTGTATTTTTTTACCTTTACAAGGACCATTGACTTCCACTGATATTTCATTCATTTCTATAGCTTTACCCTGACCCTAAACTTAACCACTCTGAATTCATACCTAACCCTAAACCTCACCGTAATTCAATTCATACCTTAGTTTTAAACCTAACCCCAACTAAAATATAGCATTTGAACATACTTCTGTATTGGTACCCCTCCACTTGTAAAGGTGGACCCTCACAAGTGGATGTTTATTGGACAAATGGTCATAACAAAAAGAAAACACACACAATCATGAACATTAAACTGCTGCAACCTGAACAGTTTTGCAACATCTAACTTCATTGTAAGGACATCGGTGAAAGTTGCAGCAACTTTGTGCTAGGGGCTGAACTAAATTAGAAGAAATTAAGATATTACTGTTTAACGTTGGAGTGATAATGTTATGATAAATACACGTTTTCCTCATTTTGTTTTTGGTTATCACTAACATCTAAACCAGGTGTGGGCATTAAAGCCAGTAAGTGTCTGTTGAATCAACCAAATATCCTATTAGAAAGAGAACATGAATGCATGGTACCTAAACTGTAATGACCTGTGGTTAACCTATGTGCTTTCTATCATGGTTGCAAAGTTCAGAAAGAAGGCAAATTTTTGTCACTTTGTTTTGTGGTGGGTAATAAAAACTGAACTTTATTCACTGTTGGAAGGGTGAGGCCCTGAGCAGTCAGAAGAGAAAAAAATGAAATGCTTTACCCTTTTCCTGATCAGGAATTCCAAACTATCATGTCCTAAAGTGTTTGTTAGGTTCTTAGAAACGTGATTACATCTTCTTTGAAAACCTGCCACAAAGATCAAGTCTGGAGATCTTTTAAAACCCATTTTAAATTGTAACTTTAGTCTGAGGTTGTTTTCTGTTAACTTTTGTTTCAGATGCACAGATTACAGTGACGACCTGATATGATAACATCTGCGATGTACTTTGGTTCTTTCTTTGTGTGAACTCGATGTGGGTCAGAGACTGAAACCATTATTTTTAATGATTATCACATCTGATTTTCTGAAAGTTGACCTTTTTAAGTTTATTAAATTATTGTTTACTAAAGGAGGGCAAATCAAAAAGTGATAATACTGGTGGAACAGAAAGATGATTGTGTCAAAGAGGGGGAAAAAAAAAATAAAACAGGACTTAAACTTTCCAAAGTTGGCAACATTTTACCAAAAAGTAACCAGAGAAAGTAAAATGCAGACTCAGTCATTTCATGGCAGGACAGCAGAAGTAAAGACATGAACACATCATAAGACGCCAACACGCTGCAGCTGTCCTCTGAAGATGGGGAAGTTTCAGAAAGTTAGCTTGTTGGTCAGGTTTAGGCCTTATAAATCTTTTATTCCAGTGACGGATCACTTCATGCTGTAGCCAACTATCTATAAGTTTTGTTAGTTTACCTAGCAGATAATAGTGTTTGTTGGAAGCGGAGCTATCAGGTATGCTAACGTTAGGTAAATGCTTCATATTAAAATCACTGAATTATAATAATAATGCATCCAGTCTGGTCTTCTACCATGTTTTGGATGGCATTGAAGCCATATAACTTTTAGACTGCCACACCCAGCAGGATTTCAAACAGGATGGATTAATTTCTTACTTTTATCCACTTGAATGTCACCTTAACACAAGTTTTTCTTTAGTTTATTTTGAACTTGAAAAGCTATGTTTACACCCTGCAGGGTAGGTTAACAGTTCCTCATACTGGGGGAGAGGCTGCTATTTTAAGTTATTTGTACATTAGCTGTTAGACTACTTGCCGTTATGCAAATTCATTTTTATTATGTTTACATGCATTAATGTTAAAATACATTTTGAGGTTCAAAGTCATATGTTTAATATGTCATTATTTCATTTTTCTATGGAAACTTGTTATGTAGAGAGACTGGATAACAGGTTGACATTCACAGGTATGATCAGCAGGTGAGCTGAGATGTGGATTGGAGCTGGAACAGGAGGTGCACCCACTGGAAGCATAGATGGGCGTCGTTACAAAAATAATCACTGACTAATCAACTAATTGAAAAAGTAAATAGATTGGTCAACTATTAAAATAGTCATTAATTGCAGCCCAAATAAACTTTATTAGTTTGTATAATGCAAAACTGTATGAGTTTGAAGAACAGTTTGACAAAAATCAATAGAAAAGTTTGGCCACCATTAATTCCTTTAGTAGAAAGAAAGTGGCTAATATGTTTCAAGGTTACAAATCACAACATTAGAACAATTACTAGTTGATGTTACTGGTTTAAACAATGACCCACCCAATATTGTCTGCTTACGTTTTTTTTTTTAATTGCATGTTTTATGATGTAACCACATTTTTATTTATCTAAAAGTATATTATTTTATGGATCGAAAATAAATGTAAAAAATTAACAAATAAGGACAAACTAACAAAAATACTGCAAAGTGTTTCAGGTCAACAGCAATACAACCAAGTGTGAAAAACACATTGTTAAGAAAACTCCAGATCACACCCACTTACTAAATTTCACAACTTTTTTTATTTTTTAACCAGTAAATTTAATTTTAACTCCAAATTTCACAGTTTTGTCCATGTTTTGCGCAAAAACCATAGGGCTTTAGGCAGCTGCAATTCAGAAGTGATTATCATCAGTTTGACAAAGATTTGCTTGTAGGGCTTTTTATTTCCATCACTCTAAAAGTCGGGCATAAATGTTCGTGCAAAAACACAGATGGAAACCTGAAATTCATGTGATTTGCTTAATACAAAACATACAGTTGTAAGAAAGAGTCAACAAATAATGTTTAAAACAAAAAACAAAACCGTGAAAGTTTATTCTGACACCAAGGAGTTTTTGCTCCACATCTGTAGGATCTTCTATTAAATGATGCTCAACTGGAATTTGAAAAAGTGATACTGATTTCAAACATTTAATTTGATCTAGGGTTTCCTAAATTCTGCAGCTTTTTCGGTTAACTCCATGACACGTTAGTAAAAACCAGTATTTTTTGTGACTGTGGTAAACTGTTAGGATAGCCTAATAATGAGCAGAAGCTATAAGCAGATTGTCACTAAATGAGACCCAGGGGCAGAACTCCTGGGGCACCAAAGAGGAGACTCCACCTACTAACCCTCAGGTCCAGCTACATCAATCATGAATGAAGACACAATCATTACACATGGCGGCCAGTGCAAAAGGCCGGGCTGATTCGATTACCATCGGTAACTAAGCCCAAAGCAGCCAGAACAGATCCATCACTGTGTACACAGCAGACGTACACACCGGCTGCTGCCAAGGTTCAACAAGAGGCTGGAGGCTGCAGCCACGTCAGTCAGGAAACGAGAGAGGGCTACTGATGTTATCCACAGCAGATTCAAGGCTTTGAAGCTTTCGAGATTTCAAATCAGCTTAATATCGTAGAAATCAAAGACATTCATCAAACATGACGCGAGCAGTTGGAAGCAGTTTCCACCACATGATAAAGTCATTTAAACTGCTTCTTGAAGTTTCTCTAAGCCTCGTATCATAAAAGGAATAATTCAGCATTCTGCTACAGGAACCATGAATGGTTATTGATCTGCATTACTTCACATGTAAACAATAAAACAGCTGCTGTGACAGGGGGCAGGTAACAGATGCTCATAAACTGGGGTCATAAATTGTTACAGTGGACATATGACAATTTCTTAGTTAAATTTTAAAAATGGCCACGTTTTCACAAAGCGTGAATTAAAATGTTATTTTTAAAAGAGATGAGACACACCTGCTCTAAAACTACTACAAAAAAAGAGTTTGTAAAAGAGTAGACGCAGGAAGCCAACAGCAAAAAGGGAAAAGCCAATCAGAAGAGGTTTTTTTTAGATGAGGGCAGACTGAGCTGCAGCCTTAAGGCAGCTTTAATGACGTTTTGCTTTCCTGCAGCTTTGCACTCCTAAGCCTTTTCTAACCCACTGAGCTCATCATATGTGACCAACCCGGTACACCCAACCTGCTGCCTCTCTAAGCACGTATTACTATATATTAAAAAAGTTTAAACTAATGGTAAAGTTACAATAAAGTTGTGAGTTTTGTGTCGCTTTCAGGACCGTCTTGCCTCACAAAAGCAGTGGAACTTCAGTGTCTAATAATCTATTTCTTTAAGATGTGGAAAAAAATGTAAGTTTTAGGCAGTTAAGGAACTTATTTACTTGGTTAAATCAGTGTTTTTAATAAAAAATCCTAAATTCTTAACTGTTTTTTAATAAAAAGAACTGGATAAATTTGTAAAAAATATGGAATACATTTGCTATTTAAAATGAAAAAAAAACTAAATGCCAAAGCCTTTGTGAAAACGTGTGCTTTTCAAAATGATTTTCAAGGTATTTTAAACTCAAAACACTCCAACAAAAAAGACTTAAAAGATTCTATGGCAAGCTAATCTAAATTATGATTTAATTAGCAAGGTTGCATTCACATTGATTATATTCACATTTTAGGTTTTTCTATTTAAATAAAAGATTCAGGTATTCAGAATGCCATCCATTTCATCTACATATAAGTTTTTTGTAATTTTTTTGAGAACAAATCCTTATCCTCATTTATATGAACTGGGCTTTGAGCTCCATAGAAACATTTTGCCCATTCAGAATAATCACAGCAGAAATCTGAAATATAAGTTAACACTTAAAAAGAGAAAAACACATTTCAGGTCATCTTCAACCTCTTAATTATCAAGTAGTTTGGATTTTCAAATTAAAAAAAGTATTCATAAGCAGTGGAAAACAACATTTCTTAGAATAAAGTCTAGCAAACAATATTTATATATATCCACAGACATTTTATAAATTAATACCAAAGAACTTTATGGGATGCAAATCAAACCTAAGACAGAGAAAATTAAAATTATGAAGTACACTGGAGATGCATGAAATCTGAGTTTCTTGTAATAAGAATTTCATTTCACAAAATTACACTTCAAGCAGCATAAAATCTCAGATAAAATATTCTACTCTACACTTCAGTATTTATCAGTTTTTATTCAAACCAAATTTAGAGAATTAAAAGAACAAAAGAAGCCTGAATGCTGAGACCAGTGACATAAGATGCTGTGGTACTGAATGTCCATGTATCACATTAAAGCTATCTGACCCACTTTCTTCAGTGTTTCCACTACTTTGCTTTAGTCCTGCTGTGTGTTGTTGGGATGGCTGTGATGATCATGTTTTATTGTGGCACCAATGTTAGAAACCTGGTACACAAGCCCTGGTTTTTCAACTACTGAACGTGGATGCCAATACTTCATATTCTCATATTTTACTAGACAGGTGAAAACTTTGACATGGTTCATTTGCTGGTCCTATTGTTAGCAGCATCGATATATATTACTGGATTGGACATCGCCTGTAGCCGCTATTGCTAGCGACGCGCCATCACAGGCGCCATTACTATTCACTGTGTCACGTCAACAAAACGCTACAGTTTTAATGAGGGATGAGCATCAATCTATCACAAAAACATTCCTTCAGTCCTTAATTCTTATCCGATCTCCTGAAACTTCATAATAGCCAAATTATTTTTAAACACTGGCTTTCAATGAAGAAGGAGCTTTTTGAATGTCTTCTGTCAGCCGTCTTAATTGATGTGTCTGTACAAAATCCAACTTATTTTTTTTGGGATGAAAAACAAATTTCAGTTGAAAAAAATTGAAAAACTAAGTGTGACATATTGGGGAAAACAATTTAAGTTGGCCCAAATGAACCAAGGTTGTAATCTTAAACATTATTTTGTGAGTTGTCAGTACTTAAATCTCTAAGTTGTAGGTCATTGCAACAGATCAAAGTGCTGCTTACTTCTATACTTTTGTTGTGAAATGCGGGAAAGACAACTTTTTACAAAAACGTGGAAATCAAAGTCTGGCAAACTCAAAAGCAAAACTTAACCAGTTAAGTTGAAGTCCAAAACTTAAAAATGCCCTGAAGTTTATTGCTTTACAATTTTGAGTTCTGCCAACTTTTCTTTTTTTACTTTTTCCTTTTCTTTTTTTGTATAACTTGGTGTTATTACCAATAACTAACTGATTTTTAACAATTTTTAAAATTAGTCTGGCATCCCGTTGTGCAGCCATTCCTAAAATCAAGAGTACTACAGTTCAACTGGTCCCTCCCCTAGTTCTTTTAGACATTTTTGTCTTTACACACTGTAGAAACACTGCAAGTAAAAGACAATCTATTTGTATATGGCTTACATGAGGTTTGCTGCAACACTAACAATGAAGAATACCACAAGACCACAGGGTGACTCTAATCTGTAAAGTCATCTAAATACCTGTAAACAACTAAGACATCTGTTTTTACCCATTTGTTGGTTCTTTGAACTAAACATGCAAACAACTTCCTATCATACAAAATAAGCCAAATTTCTAAAGTGGATAAAACGTAAATGTCGGAACAGAAACACGTTTGCGTCAAGGAGGGGAAAAAAAACAAAACTTAAGCTTTCCTAAGTTGGCGACATTATGTCAAAATTCAACCAAAGAAAGTAAAATGCAGGCTCAGTCATTCCATGTGTGGACAGTGGCAGTAAAAACATGATCACATCATAAGACGCTAACAGCCATCCTCAGCTGAAGTTTCAGAATGTTAGCTTATTGGTCAGGTTGTACCTAATAGATCTTATTTTCTTACTTTGTGCTGTAGCCGAACTGTTTATAAGTTTTGTGTTTGTTGAAAGTGGAGCCATCAGTTATGCTGACGTTAGCTAATTAAGTGCTTCATATTAAATCACTGAATTATAGTTAGATTCCGTCTTGTCTCGTCTTCTCCAGTTGTTTGACGGCACTGAAGCCGTGTAACTTTTGGACCGCCACATCCAGCAAGATTTCAAACACGATGGATTATTTTTTTACTTCTATGCACTTATACGTCATTTTAACCAGAGTTATTCTTTAGTTTATTTTGAACTTGCAAAGCTATGTCTACACTTTATTATTTATTTATTTACCGTTTTGTTAACCAGGCAAGTCCCGTTGAGATCTCACATCTCTTTTTCAAGGGAGGCCTGGGCCTGAAGGCAACCTATTGTACATGTTTTTAGGTGTGGGGGAAACCGGATACCTGGAGAAAACCCACACAAGAACAAGGAGAACATGCAAACTCCACACAGAAAGACCCCAGGTCCGAACCGAGGATCAAACCCAGGACCTTCTTGCTACACCCTGCAGGGCAGGTTAACAGCCCCTCATTCTGGGGGAGAGGCTGCTATTTTAAGTTATTAGCTGTTTGTTTAAAAGACTACTTGCAGTTTAATATGGAATATGTATTATGTAAATGTTTCATTATGTTTACATGCATTTGTGTTAAAATACATCTGAGTAACCAATTAAGTTTGAGGTTCAAATTCATATTCACATAAAAGGTCATTTTAATTTTCTATGGGAACTTGTTATGTAGAGAGACTGGATACAGGTGTGATGAGCAGGTGAGATGAGATGTGCATTGGAGCTGGAACAGGAGGTGCACCCACTGGAAGCATAGATGGACGTTGTTACAAAAAATAATCGTTGACTAATCAACTAATTGAAAAAAATAATCGCAGATTAGTGGACAATCAAGATAGTCATTAGTTACAGCCCTAATAAGCTTTGCAAAAGTGGTTTTGATTGGCACGGGAGCAACACTGATACAACAACTGAAACAAACATGTTGGCATCATCGATGAGGAGGATGAAGGGGGTTCAACAGCAGGGCAAGTCCCTACGTCCATTCCATTTCAAAATGATGAAACATAGAATAAGTCTTCCCGATAGCTGAGCTGATGCTGGTGTTAGCTTGTTAATATTAGTGATAGAGTACATGTGTGTTACTTTTTTTCAGTTTAAGTAGCTTAAGCTAATTATATTTAAAGCTTGTGTTTAAATGTGCTTTATAAATAGATCTAACTCAAACACAATTTTGGTAATAATTTAATGATTTAGCTTTAAGTTTTAATTAGGTAAAATTGTCAGTGCACTGCAAAGAGCAATTAAACACATACATTGTGTGTGGGGGTGGGGGGTATTTCCTACTATGTGGGGACCATTTTTGACATACAACCCTACTTGTGGGGACAAACTGTTACTTATAGTTTGTGTGTGTTTACTTGCTCCTTGGGCTACGTACTTGCAATACTGAAAATTAAAACAAGGCATTTATTGAGTTATTGTAAATTATGCTATTATACATACTCATACTACACTGTCTCTCATTCCAGAAAAACAGCAAACAATGACAAGCTTCATGATGGGAAAGACATCATAGACACCATGGCAAGCAGCCGTCTTGACTGAAAGTATCCTTAACATGATGGTCACTGACTTGAGGCCTCTGTTGATGGTTGAAGATAAAGACTTCACTACAATAGTGAGCACTTTTATTCCAGGTTGAACTCTTCCCTCACAGACACATTACACAAAGCTTATAGAGAGAAAATATAAAGAAACTTTCAAGGATATAGCATAGATTTGTATATATTTTTTGTGTACTTTTTTTTACTGAAGTTATTCGACAAACATTAATTTATTTACTTATGTAATACTATTTAATATTATAGTATCAGAATACCACTACTACTACTTCATTTATAAAGCACTTACAGATTTGTAAGAAATGGTTTTACCTTTGCCAGCTGCCTGAGATGATAAAAACTGGCCTTGACTACCGCTGCAACCTGGGAGTCCAATTTAAAATCGCTGTCCATTTTAAAACCCAAGTTACAAACTATCTGATTTACATGAAGTGCCAGAGGGCCCAGATCAACAAGGGAAGGCTCACAGGAGCCACTGGGACCAAACATCATCCCTTCTGTTTATCTCTCATAAAAATTTAAAAAGTTTAAAGTCATCCAGGCTTTGATGTCTTCAAGATACAACAAAAGTGGCTTAATTGAGAGGGCATCTTTCTTCCTCAGTGGCATATATATATGATTATCATCGGCATAACAATGAAAAACAATCCCATGCTTCCCAAGTAAAGAGCCCACAGGAAGCACATAAAGAGAGAAGAGCAGAGGACCTAAGATAGAATCCTGTGGAACCCCAAAAAACAGAAGCAGTGGAGAATTCAGAACCAGCTCTATATTAAACACACATGGTTCTGTTGGACAAATATGATCTAAATCAGTTTAGCAGTACCACAGACACCTACTTGGTGCTCTAGACGTGAAATCAAAATGCTGTGGTCCACTGTATCGAAAGCAGAATACTCAAACAGCAACCTGTTTTTTGTGCAACTTGCTATGTCAGTCCAAATATTCTATTTTTGAAGAGGTCAATTAGGAATGTTTTTTTATTCCAAATTCATCAAATAATCCAAAAAAATAATGGACCGATTAATAAATTAAATTAACTGTTAATTTAATCCCTAATAACATTGTAAGAGAAATTTGACTAGGACCACTACATGCTGTGTGCATGTTTCCACCCAAATAAGGTGGAATATAAAACAGCCTTTGGCAGCTGTTGATATCTGTAGTTTACTTTTCAGGAACAAGAGAATATTGATATAGCAATGTCAAAAAAGCAAATAAAATAAGTAACTCAGAAAAGGAGAAGTGAATTACAAAGGCCACTGCAACTTTTACTGACAAAGGATTTGCATTTGTGGCTGAAAACCAGGGCTTACGTGCTTTGTTTCGCAATTTGGAGCCACAAATAGGATCATCTTATGTCATCCTATGGGACCAAAAAGTTAGAAGAAAAGGGATCAGATAGCTCTAATATGTGATACATTACCATCCACTACCACAGTATCTTACTGTATGTTATTGCAATCAGATTTTGGCTCCTTGTGTAAATCATTTGTTTTATGCTACAGTGTAGAGACATAATTTGCTTTATTTAGGTCTTAAGAGATTCTTTAAGGATTTGTTTGAAGTGAGACTCTGGATGCATCAATATTGTCTTATAATCACATCATTGTACTCGAAACATTACGTGTGTTTCTTCCTATTATAAAACCGTCTGAAGTGACATTTTAAGTCAATATGTTACTCGACAATTTTTAAATACCTTATGACTTGCATTATCGATAAATGCTGTAGTAATAAACAGATAATTTAGTAATAATCTTTTATGAGAAATAAACTGAGTAACATTAGGAGATTTATTAATTTGATTTTTATGTAAAACTTCCTTTAAAAATAAAACAATGTCCACTAATATAAATAATGTACTTAACAATAGCACATTCATGTTAAAAATAGTAAAATGTTATGTCAAATCAGTTAAAGATGTAAGTGAGTGTCTGAATTATTATCAATAATGGCATCAAAATATTGTCTTGGCATTTGTATTGAGTTAAAAAGTTTAGCATCATAACAATGTTACAAGCTTAACCATTAACATGTTACAGTTGTGGAGACTTTAAAATAAAACTTTCACAATTAGGCGTGTTATTTCAGACTAGGGAAAAAACAACTTCATAATAAAAAAAATAAAAAAAAAAGGTATTTAAAGTTGGAGGGTAGTTGGATTATATCTTAATACGGTCTGCCATAAAGCCGCATTCTCAACAACTGGCATACACAACTTATCTTAAAGTCATTTTTCAAAAACAGCTTGGGGCAAATATGAGGTAATTAACACACCTCCCCGGTGCTGAGTCTACCAGAATAGTGCGACAAATTTATAAGTGTAATGTTTGTTTTAGCCTGACACGTTCGCGCCCAAAACCACAGTTTTCTTCAAAACAGAAAAGAAGTCGTGCGTTTGGGTGTACCTGCGCCGCATCTGTATCTTCACATCGGGATGTAAAACACCTGGTTGTCCGAGCAGCCGAGAAACGCCTAAAATTCATTATTATCTGCGGCTGCATTGACTACGTGTCAGATTGTTAAAGCTGGCGGCCTCGGTGAGCACAAAGAGCCGGGCTCAATACACAGCAAACCCGGAGGAAATGAGCTGTCAGCGGGGCTTGCTCATGTTTGACATCCAGCTGCTTTAGCTTTCTAGTTAGCCCGACACCCCGTTACTTCCTGCACTCGCAGTGAAATTTACAGAAATAAATGTTGCGTACCTTTGATGGGCCGTTCAACGGTGGAGTGTTTGTTTTGGTCTTTGGCCGACATCCTCCCTCCCTGTGGGCTGCGGGCAGAGAAGGACCTGAATTCCGAACCAAACTCGACAAAAAAATTCCTAACTAGCTAGCAGACTAGCTTGGGTGAGCTA
>JARVJO010000140.1:5084572-5106675 GCA_031762555.1 Cynodonichthys magdalenae | reverse complement strand
CTGTGTTTTGCTTTGTGTACTTTTGCAGGTGTGGAGGCAGATATTTGTTGTGTTGTCTTGGGTTGTGTCTTTCAATCTCTCTTTTCTCTGAGTTTTCCTACTTCTGTCCACTATTTTTAGGGGGAAAAAAAAAAAAAGTCACTAATGATGAGAAAATTCATTCATTTTTTTACTGAAGTGACTTTAAAAAAAAACAAAAAAAAAACAAACAAAAAAAAAAACAAGAGATCACTCCTACTGAGAAGCTGTTTTTACTTCACAGCTGAGCTGCAGCTCACTCTTCTGGGAGGAAACTGGTATCTGTATGATGTTTTTATGAGAAATAATTAGCCAGTGGAGCAAAAGACTAACATTTTTAATGTAGCTGATTGTAATGAATTAATGACTTCCTCTTGTACCCAAGATGTTGACATTTACCGTAACCATTTCAGTGGGATTCAGGCCTCAGATGAGAGGTAAAACAAGACCTCAAACTGTGAGAATTATCAACTGAAACTGGTCAATGTAAACAATAATGAGTCTAAACTTGTTTTTTGGTTTTCTTTTCCTTCTCCATTCAAAAGAATTATAAACAATCACACCCTTTTTTTTTTACCGTCTCAAAGTTACACTATACACAGTCTTTGTCTATCTGCTGACAGCCTGCATAAAAACAATCAAAAGTTGTCTCAGATCTTCACTCCATGAGTTCAAAACATTTAGAAAAATGCATTATTATGTTATTTTTTCTATTGATTTCTTTTTCTGGTTGATGAGTGGAGGTTTGGAAGTCAGAGGGGAGGAACTTCATTAAGAATGTGGCTCATCAGGTTGGAGTCGTCTAAACCAACAGGTTAGACACATCCCAGGAAAAGCATAATTCGCTCTGAAAAATCACAATAAACCAGAGTCTGCCTTTCATCGACCTTTCATCTGTCTGGATTGTTATCGTTTTGGCTCCTACGCCTGTCAGATTCCTTGGAAGTCTGTGTGAATAAAGAAACCTGGAACTCGATGGCCGTCAACCTGAGCAAGAACGGTCGCGCTTTGTCCGACGCATATAAAGATGTGCTGAATGGCAATTCAGACACAAACTGGTGAGATTTGTTTCACGTTGGAGAGAAAAAAGAATGATTTGAGCTTTTTTTGTTGACTGAATGTCATCATTTACATCTGTTGTTTCAGGGCTCTGTTCACCTATGAAGGCAACAGTAATGACATTCGACTGGCAGAAAAAGGAGGTGAGACCTTTAAGTTGATAAAATTTAATCTGTTAATAAAGATTAGCTCAGATTTGAACACAAAGGCTTTGCTTGATATAATCTTCAATAACTAATCAGACGACTCCATAATGGGAAATCAGTCCATTTAAGCAGATGTGCTGAAGACACCAAGTTCAAATTAAGCATTAGAATAAGAAAGAAAGGAGATTTAAAGGACTTTAAATGCAGCATGGTTGTTGGTGCTAAACAGGCTGGTCTGAGTATTTTGTAAACTGCTGATCTACTGTTTTTTCCCCACACATGACCTTCCGTAGATTTTAAAAAGAATAGTCCAGAAAAATATTTCCAAAGTATTTTAGTGGGAGTTGTCTTGTTGTCAGGTCAGAGGAGAATGGACAGACTGGTTGGAAATGATAAAAAGGCAACAGCTCAAATATCCACGCATTAGTTACAACCAAGGTTTGCAGAGAATATCATCTGAGTGATCAACACGTTCAGCCTTGAAGCAGATGGAGTGCTGCAGCAGAAGACCACACTGGTACCAGCTCTGTCAGCTAAGAACTGGAAGGTGACCATGATGGGTCCAACTGCTGCCCAAGGAGCTTGTTCTTTGAGAACTAGAGGTGTTTGGGAGGTGAAGGAGCCATCTTTTGAATCTCAAAAGACTCCTCACAAGTCGTAAATATAAAATGAAGAACCATTTGAGAGCCAAAAACATCAAGTCCTTTTGGTTTTTGGTTCCCGACTCTGGAAAAGAGCAACTGAGGCTGAGATTTGCACAGGCTCACCAACGTGGAACAATAAAAGACTGGAAAAACACTTCCTGGTCTGATGAGTCTCGTGTCAGAAAATCACAGTAGATCAGCAGTTTCTGAAATACTCAGACCATCCCGCCTGGCACCAAGAATCATGTCATGTTCAAAGTCACTTAAAGTTCTTTTCCTATCATTTTAACGTTCAGCTTGAACTTCAGCAAGTCATCTTCACCACATTTAGACGCTTAAATGCACTGAGTTGCTTTCATGTGATTGTCTGATTAGCCATTTGTGTAAACAAGCAATTAACTAATGAACTAATTAAACTTACCATATTTATTCATGTATAATACGACCTCGAGTATAATATGATCATCAATTTCAGAGCTTAAAAAGTATAAAACTCTAATTATTAATAACCCGTGTATAATACTATCCCTCCACTTTATGGCTGATTTTTAGGGTTAAATTTCTAGTATTATACATGAAAAAATACCGTAAATTAAATTAAACTAACTAATTAAACAAGTGCACTTAATAAAGTGGCCAGTGAGTGTCTATATTTGGTTCAAAAGCAATATCTTTAAAATACTGAGGCTTGGATTCAAATAAAGATTGTACATAATCTCTGGCTCAAATCAGAATAGTTTATGCACATTTATTAAATCCCACAAAACTCTTACCGGAGGTGACATCATCCTCTAATGAGAGAGTTGAGGGTTTGATTCCACCACTATTCAGTCATATGTCGAAGTGTCCCAATAGCAACACACTGAACCCTTCATTGCCTCTGATGTGTGCCTTACGAGTGTATGAATGTGATCCAAAACACTGTAAGATTTATTCAGAGTAACTGTAGAGAGATATTATAGAGGGCTGAAGTATTTACCATTTACCATTTGCACCTCCAACTGCACTTTTATCCAGGGGTATAATGATACACGTTTTCTCACTGAACTAATTCAGACGTCTGGTTCAGAGAACCACAGAAGAACATTTGTTACAGATGACCCCTGCTCTCATCTTAACGAGGACTCACATGCCTTAAAAATGTTTTTTTGCTTACTTCCATGAAGGAAAAAGAGCAGAGAAAGCATTTCTTATATCAGTTAGCGGCAGTGGCCATTTTGAATTGGGTTGACTGAAAAGTAAGTCATTTGTAGATGTACTACATATACATATTACATATTTTTTGGGTGGGAGTGGGTTGGGGTACTTTCATTTAAATCGATCCACTGGTTCATGAGATATTTTCTGGACAAATGAGAATACAACACAAAGACAAAGGCAGGATGCCTTTTATCATTTTGAAGAAGAAAACTTGGCTAGTAAACTGATGTCTGGTTTTAAATGTGTCTTCTGACAGGAGTGTGTCACCTAACCTGCAGGTCAGGTGACACACCCACCCCACCACACGAAAGCACTGCCTCCACAGTTGTTTGGAAAAATGAAAGAATAAACTCAGTGCATGGAGAGACACCTCTTCTGTCTCTCTGAGATTTAAACTGTTCTGTTTGACTTTAATAAATAAATATTGTTTATAAGAGACATCTCTGTAGAAAGAAATGCTTAAAAACCCTAAATAGAAACTGAAATATAAAAGATTTTACTTCCTTTTCCTCATAATAAATTAGTTTATGGGTTGGGTGCAAAATGGATCCTACTTTTTACACTGGATCCATGTTTGTTTTTTCCACCTTTTATGACAATTTAATCACAGAACCTTTATAGTAGGGGTTAATTAAGCCAGATCAGCTGAAGATGCCTTAGATTGATTTCACATAACAAGACAGGTGAAGGATTGTTGAACCAAATATAGACTCTTGGAATGAAGTGATAAAAAAACATCCTTTATTTCACCAGAACACAAGTAACTAAAACAAAATGTAAAGAAACAATGATATGAAAACAGACATTGTGTGTTTGAAATATGTTAAACTATGCATTTATGTGTGTGTGTGTGTCTGTGTGTATGTGTGTGTGTGTGTGTGTGTGCCTACACAGATGGTGGGTTAGAAGAAATGGTGGAGGAGCTGAACAGCGGGAAGGTGATGTATGCCTTCTGTCGAGTCCAAGACCCAAACTCTGGTCTGCCTAAATACGTTCTCATAAATTGGGTGAGACACACGTTTTGTATTTCTATCTTTATTAGAACTCTGTATTGACTTTCAGTCTTTTCTAAAGCCTAACCCTAAACCTGAACCACCCTCCAGTACATAGCTAGCCCTGACCCCGAACTGAACACTTGAGACTGGAACAGTGTTTTACCTTTCAGCACCACAAAGAATCTAAGCAGACGTAAACTGGATGACTTGTGAGCAACATTTAGACTTAAACTCCTCCAAACAAATGTAAAGAGATCAGACAGAGTCAAAGAATCCACTTATTTAACTTTATGGTTTCTGGTGAGGTAGGAGCATCCAAATGCAGGACCAAGAACAGAAACTAAATACAGGATGGCAATCAGAGACAGGTGTGGAAAGAGATCCCATTAGATTACTCAGACAGATAATTAGATTCTGATTCTGAAACGAGGAGGATGAAGAAAAGGTGACAGCTTTAGGTGCACTCATGGCTGTAAAATCAAACTGTACTACACATTTTGCCTGAAGTTTTTCAACACTAGCATGGTTTTGGTGGTGAAAGTGTTAAATTTGGTGGTGTCATGGTGTTTTTAGAATTACGGAAAATATTTTTAGTTTTTTTTTCATTTCATAAGGGGCACAAAAGATTGAAACAAATTATCTGAAGTGCTGCGTTAAGTGGGAGCTTATGAAATGGGTGTTATGGTTCCCCACCCAGGGTGCCATCTCATTGGGGACATCCTGTAAACTTGTGTGTGTGTGTGTGTGTGTGCTTCTAGACTGGTGAAGGTGTTAAAGACTCTCGGAAAGGAATGTGTGCTAATCATTTGAGCTCCATAGCAGGTTTTCTCAAGGTGAGTCTAATCAAATGTCAGTGAAAAACAAACGCCCCTTACTCTCAAACTTTAAATAAGTCCCACTTCGTTCTCCCTCTTAAACCTTAATGTATGTATTATGTTAACAGGGAGCCCATGTAACTATAAACGCTCGCTCGGAGGAAGATGTGGAGCCAGAAACCATCTTGGCAAAAGTGGCCAAAGCGTCTGGAGCTAACTTCAATTTTCACAAACAAACAGCTTACATAGAGCCGCCCAAAGGACCTGTGGTGAGACGAGACAGTAATCACTCTACATGAAATATTTCGTTTATAAAGGAGTACTACCAAAAAGACAACTATGTATCTTGATAGTCTGTTACACTACCGGACCAAAGTTCTTTTTAATATTTGTTCTAGATTCAAGAATGACAAAAAATTAAGAATGAAACAATGTTTGGATCTAAATTCACATCTGTCAATGTGATAACAGTGATGAAAATAAATGTTTTGTTTTACGTTTAACAGTTAAAGGATAATAGGAACACGGTGTGAATTTTGTATATTTGCTTTGAGTTTTAAATGCAAAAAGAATTACATGATTGTAAGAAAATAACGTCACCATATCTCCTTCTTATGTGTTTTGTACTTTGGTATACACTACCAAACAGTTTGGACACACCCTCTTATTCAACGTTCCTGTTCTTTTCCTTTTTCTCTTACATCAAAGTCATTCAGACAATGAAGGATGACTTTTTTTTTCTTGTGTTACACAATGTCATATAAATAATATTTTTTTTGTTTTTTTTTTGTTTTTTTTAGCAAGATTCATAGCTTTGCTTCTGTTCATCCAACAGGGCTCTGTGTATCAAAAGGTCAATGCAGTGAAGGAAATTCAACAAGTCGACAAGGACGACTTCTGGGTCCAGACTCAGGTTTCTCCTCACACAGAAGCTGCAATCCAACCCAAACCCCCCACACTCAAAAAACAAAAACTTTTGTGTGAGCCTGATCAATTTTTATTGTATTTGATTTTTTTCCAGATTGCTGAAGAAGTGCGTCGAAAGGAGGAGAACAAGAGAGCAGAGCAGGAGAAAGAGAAACTGGAGAGGGAGAGGAGGGAGCTGGATGAGAAACAGGCCAAGGAGAGGGAGAGGAAAGCAAAGGAGAGAGCTCAGCAGATTGAACAGGAGAAGTGAGTTAAACATAGCAAATAAACACATGATAGGGTGACCAAAACTGAGGCGTCGTGTTTGTGTTTGAATGACAGGGCGCTTCAGAAAAAGAGGGAGGAAGAGGCGAGAGAAAGGGAGCAACAGGTAAAGTTTCCAGATTGGTTAAAGTGACGGATCAGACAGCACAAAGATCTGACGCCCCACTGCAACTGGTCTGACACTGTGATTATATGTGATAAAAATAGGTTGTTTTTTGAGGTTAGAAATTGAAAACATGAACTGAACTTCACCTGGAGCTCCAATGTCTACCAGTGTTATAAGAACATGTTCATCTATGCAAATATTGTGTCTTTTTATCTTACTTTTACCTAAGAAATAACCAAGAAAACACAAGTATTTTAAGTATTGTAAGGCTGGTCAAAGCACATGAAACTTGAGTTATGGCTGTTCAAACAGATATCTCTAATGTCACTGAGTTCTGTGAAGTAAATAATACGTCAAAACCAAAATGTCCTAAAAATTTTAAATGAAATGACTACTAGTTAGCATCCATTGGTCAAAAAAATAAGAAAAAATGACACCAAAGACCCACAACAAACGGCTACAACAAACCGAGTTTTCCATTGATGATTTTTGGTAAATATGACTTCCAGAAACATGGGTGCAAATATGGTCAATGGCACTTTATTTACATAGGACCTTAAAAGCAACAAAAGCTGACCAGAGAGCTTTACAGTTCGATCAAGCACTTGTGTCATTGAGAAAACAAAAGAGAAAATAAAATACAGAAACACACAATAAAAAACAAAAAACAACAACATAAAACCATATCAGCTCTAATTGAACCTCAATTCTTGGCTTAGTCAAAACCCAAAGAAAAGAGATGGGTCCAGAGCAAAGATGTAAAAGCCTCATCAGTCTAAGTACAGCGAATATCAAGAGGGAAGCTGTTCCACATTTGGAGCCCAATCATGGTCTCTGGATTTCAATTTGGATCTCTGGACATCCAAGAGAAACTGGTTAGTGGAATGCAGATGTTAAGAAGATCACATAAATAGGATGGAGCCCGACCATTAAAGTCTTTAAAAGCCAAAAATAAAATCTTAAAATCCATTTGCAGGTGAACAGGAAGCCAGGATCGAGGTTATGTGTTCATGTTTTTTTGTACCTGTTAAAAGACGAGCTGCTGCTTGTTGGACAATTTGTAAGCAATACATGGATCATTTATCCAAGCCAGCATATAAAATATTACAATAGTCTAAATGAGAGGTAATAAAATCATGAATCACTTTTTCATGGTCTTTAGTGGGAAGGTATCTCCTGGTACTTGTATTCCCCCTTTTGATGTTTGTTTTTCTCTGGGATTTTGTTTAAAAAAATGTGTTATCTAAGTAAAATATCCATGTTTTAGATTCATATATTATTGTAAGCAATACATTTGAACATGCCTGTTTTAGAACCAGCAGGAAAATAAGAGCAAGATATCAGGAATCAACTCTGCTGCATCTGTGCAAAAAGCTAATGTGAGTATGTTTGATTGAGCGGACATCTAAATCTGCCTCTTATCAGCATTTGCTAGTGCTTGTGTGGTAATAAATAGCAATAAATTCCTTTTACCTGGAGTGTTAGGATATTTTGACCTCTGTTGCTTTGGTTTAAAGTCTTCTCTTTATGGAATTTATTTTTTAATTTGCTGTAAAATCCCTTTAAACTCTCTTTTTTTATGTACAGGAAGCAAAGTCTCTGATTTCGCAGAGATCATTCAATCCCAGAGATATATTTAAGCAGAAGGAGCAGAGCATGGACAGCTCCAACAACTGGTCCCCTACTGCATCCAGACCTGGTAAACAACACAACAAAGTAAACAACATGTGGTGGAATGGATGGTTCATGCACTCATGTTTTCACCCTCAGGGAAGCTGCAGAGTTCGTTCCTGTCTCAGCAGTCGTTTGAGAGAGAAATCCCGGTGAAGCCTCGGAGTCCTGCGTCATCTCCTGCTGCCAGTCCATTCTTCATGAAACAGTCTCTAGTCTCACCTGTGTCCCAGTCTCCGGTCTCACCTGTCCGATCTGTCTCACCTGGGTTGTATCAGACCCCTTCTTCGGTTGCAGTGCCACCAGAAACCAGAGGTTCACTTCTAACATGTTGTCTACACAAATCTTCAAGCTTTTAAAAACAGATATTATTTTCACCACTCTTAAAAAATTAGCACCCATTTAAAAAATAAATTAAAATACCACCAAAATGGCTTATAAAAAAATAAGCAAAAAAAAAAAAAGAAAATCACACATAAATATGGTCTCAGGATATTTTATTACAAAACATTTTTTATTTACCTGAGAGGTGTAAAGAAGTTTCTCTAACTCATAAATCCAACTAAAAATGTTTATTGTTCAATGAGAACGTGTAGTTTTTGCTCTTAGCACAGCTCAATACCATTTTAGTGCACATTCACATACACATTCAAGCAATTCTGAAACAGTTGTGTTCTCATGATCTTTTACAGTTTGTATTACAGGGTCAAGATGAGATCTGGTCAGGGTTTAATCAGGACTCTTTCTAAAAGCATCTAAGTTCTTCTAATTCGACTTGTTTTTAGCTGCTGATAAATCCAACAGCAGCATCTGAGTTAAACAAAATTAAAACATTTTAAAAAACAGCTTGTTTTTCCCTCGTAAAACTATCCACAGCACAAAGCTGCACTCGCACATAGTAAATGAATAAATCTGCAACTCAAATTATACAGCAGAGAATATAAAGAGGCAAGAGCTGTCTTCAACACAGGTCTTTGTTTGGTTAGAAAAATCAAAGGTTGGGTCATTGTCAGCAGGTATTTCTGTTATTGATTTCTGCTGTAAAGAAAATAAAATAAGGATTTGGAAAAAAATAACTGTCTAAGATTGCCACAAAGTAACGTTTTTACATGCTCTTGTAATAAAATCTAATGTCTCTTCTTCTCTCATCCTTGTGCACAGGAGTTGGTGACACTGAGGAAGAGGAGTGGTCAGATGAGTTTGATGATGAAGATGCAACCACTCCAGGTACAGTATGAAGCTGATAGCATTGTTAAATATGCTTTTTAAACAAGAAAAACAAATTCAAGTGTTGAAATTAGTAATACCCCAGAAATTTTGAACATTACAAAAACAAATAACTGTCAAAGTCAGTCTAAAGTGATAATATTACGAGCAAAATGTCATAATCTTACATGACTTATTCATTTTCTGTTCCTGGGTTGGCTCACACCCGCAGTGGACAGCCTCCAATTTGTGTTTATGAAATAGTCTGTGATCATTTTTGGGTCACTGTGTAACATGTTTTCATCCACACTGGGTGATGACTAATTTTATCAGTGCAGCCAATACTTGCAATGTTATATGGCTTCAGTTTATGTTCAGAATCCTTAAATTTATTTGTACAAATTTTAAAGTCCTTCTACTGATAATAATTTGATGCTGGTGTGTTAAAAGTATTTCCTTATTTGTGAAACTGATATCAAAATGTAACTTCACAAGATGTTCAACATTTCTCATTTTAACACAGAAGACAGCTTTTTTTGTTGGAGTTCTTATAAAATTATGACTTTATTCACATTACATTATTACTTGATTCTCATAATTTAAAAAAATCTTGTATCGTGGCCCTAATACTCCATTGTAAACCTCCAAAACATCTAAAATCCATGGTACATGGAAAATGGCTTGAACTTATATAGTGCCTTACCAAATCCACTTGGACCCCAAGGCGCTTTACACTTCAGGCATTCACCCATTCACACACACATTCACACACTGATGGTGCTAAGCTACATTGTAGCCCCAGCTGCCCTGGGGCGCACTGACAGAAGCGGGGCTGCCATGCACCGGTGCCACCGGACCCTCTGACCACCATCAGTAGGCAAGGCGGGTGAAGTGTCTTGCCCAAGGACACAAAACAACTGAGACAGCTGGAACAGGGATCGAACCGGTGACCTTCCGTTTACAGGAAAGCCCCCATAACCACAGTCGTCCCATGGAGACAAAAAAGAGTAAATTGTAATCAAACTGAATTCACAGGAATGTCATGTGATTGTTGTAATTCCTTTGCTGTTACACAAGTACTTTAATGTGTTTTAAATATTCATTCAGTAGTTCCTAGGGTTTGGGATGGTTTTTACAATTTGGTGTCTCCATGAAGTCGCCTTTAGTTGCAGTCCTGCATGCTTCGCCTTTTTTTTCTTCTTTTGTCAACTGAATAGAAAGAACAAAAAAAGCTGATAAATTAACTCATGTACCCTTACAAATGTTCCCTGCCCCAACAAGCTTTATTAATATTTCAAACACAAAACTTTGTAAAATATGAAAGTTTGGTGTAATTACCATATAACATAAACTGATTAGGGTGGAGAGCGACAGCACCTGAACAATCATCAGCTCACAGTACTTTTTTCTTCTTCTCTTCTTTTCAAATAGCTGGTGAGCATGAGCATCTATCAATTCATTTTTCTCACTTTTGATATTTAAATATATTTTCATTACATCAGCAGAAATGACATGCAGTAGATTTTTAAGAGGAAGAGTTTTGGGGATTTATTTTTTATTGTGTGTCGCTACTTTTAGCCAACTTCTCCCCTAAAATACAAAGAACACAGAGTCATGTGCTGTTTTATTATTGTCACCCAACAGTGTCATCTCCAGTCCAGTACGATGTGTACAGGATGCACAATCCAGTTGAGAACAGAGACAGTTTGTATGAGAACCTTTATGAGGACATACAAGAGGTGAGACATTTTTTTTCCTGCTGTGGGAACAAAACCACCCACCGGGACAGTCAACAAGAGACAAAAACATTTGATCACATTTAGTTTCTTAGATTAAAAGGATGTTTTTAAAAGACAAATTGTACTTCATAAAATGGTACATCGTACATGAAAGTGTGCAATTTACCATTGTGAAGCCAGAATCAAGCCATTGTCTGACAAGTTTTAAGTCCCGCCCCATCCCTGTAAGTGAACAGGAATTTACTCACAACAAAAACATTAAAAACACACCTCTTTTTTTTTCAGTGCTGACTTTTGTTGATTTGCAGTTTTTACTGCTGTATGGTAAAATATAAATTTTGCAAACATGTTTTGCTATAATTGATTCTTGCTCACATGGAAATAAAGGTCATGTAACACCATGATCGTGTACCAGAGTGTAGGCGGGACTTAAAGCATCACATCTCTAGCACTCTGATAGACTCTGGTTCTGAAGATACAACATGACAGCTCCCATAAACCAGGTCTTGCTGACTTCAATTTCTAGTATTAAGAGAAGGCCCAGCTTCATTAACTCAATAACTTGGTCTAGTATTATTCATACAGTTAATGATGCAAATTTAAACACACAAAATAACAAAACTCTGTTGTTTTCAAATATCATGAAACTTTTTCAAAATGTTTGTTATAATACTTCTTTAGCTCAAAATAAAATACCCCAAATTACAGTTATTCATGATATTTGTCATCTCAGAGATTTCAGCTATTTTAGCGGAGCATTCTTCCTTTTTCAATGTTTTTATTATTTTGTATATGTTATTTAGATAATGTTGGGTCTCTTTTATTTGATGTCTTTTATTTTTACATATTTCCTTGTATCTGCAGTATTTGTCTTAAATGTGGACATAGTGAAAAGGCTTTAATTCAATATTCAAAGAAACTATGACTGTTTTTGTGATATCAGGTTAAAAGCAATAATGTGCAGGACAGTGGACAGGGGACGTGTGCCAAAGCCCTTTATGATTACCAGGCTGGTGCGTATAAACATTCACACACAAACTGCCAAAAGGTTTTTGATTTGAATTAGTTAAAAGTTTCCTAACAATCTCAGCATTCAAATGTTAATTGTGAAAGAAGTTCTTTTTTAAAAAGAAAAGCACAATAGATTTTGATTTTTTTATATTTATGCAAAGTTTACATTTTAAAAAAATACATACACTTCCTTTAAAAATGCACCTTATATGCCTTTCACAGCGGATGACACGGAGATCACCTTTGACCCTGATGACGTCATAACTCAGATAGAAATGCTCGATGAAGGCTGGTGGAGAGGGTATGGACCTGACGGACAGTACGGCTTGTTCCCTGCCAATTACGTGGAGCTCATCTAATGTTAATGGTTGTTTACATGTAGCAGAATGACTAAGATGCTGAGAAGATACATTTATATTAACTGGTTTCTTATTAAAATCACTTTGCACAACAAAACATGTAAAGCTGTAATTTAAATCCTGTTGGAGGGACTAGGGGATTTGCAATGGACACCAAAAAAAAATAAAAATGGTGGCCACCCTCCTAAGTCCAAGCTTTGTTTTGGTGTGCGTTTTTATATCCCCTTTGTCTAAAAATTAAACCTAATAAAACATTGACTGGAAGTTAAAATAGATGGAACAGTCCATTTGTAAAAATCAAGGTGCTAGAAGGGTTAAAGCTAAATTAGATTCTACAACTCCTGGCAAAAATGATGGAATCACTGTCCTTGGAGGACGTTCATTCAGTTTAATTTGTAGAAAAACGCCGATCACAGACATGACAAAACTAAAGTCATGTCAAATGAAAACTTTCTGGCTTTAACACTAAAATAAATCAAGAAAAAAAATGTGGTAGCCAGTAATGTTTTAGACCAAGCAGAGGGAAAAAATTATGGAATCACTCAATTGAGGAAAAAAATATGCCTTCAAATCACTGTAAATTTTCATTCCCAAAACTAACACTTCATCAAATCAGATCTGCTCGTTAGTCTGCATCTAAAAACGAGTGATCACACCTTGGAGCTGCTGCACCAAGTGGACTGACATGAATCATGGCTCCAACACCAGAGATGTCAATTGAAACAAAGGAGAGGATTATCAAACTCTTAAAGAGGGTAAATCACACAATGTTGTAAAAGATGTTGGTTGATCAGTCAGCTGTGTCTAAAATCTGGACCAAATACAAACATGAAGGTTGTTAAAGGAAAACATACTGGTAGACAAAGCATCAAGACAAAACTTAAAACATGTCTCCAAAACAGAAAAATGAACAAATGGGAGGAAACTGGAGTCAACATCTGTGACCGAACTGTAAGAAACCACCTAAAGGATAATGGGATTTACTTACAGAAAAGCTAAATGAAAGCCATCATTACGTAAAATGTCTACAAGTTACCACAGAACTAAACCGTAGTCACCTAAATCAGGACTCAATTTTCAAGGATGTCAGATTGTGTATTTGACTTATTTACATCTTGAGTGACCAAACTCCTTTAAGCTCTGGTTTTCCTCAAGACCGTTTCCCCTAGGTCATAATTTACAGAGCAACTTCCCCCATCCTGGTTAAAAAAAAAAATTGCATCATTTGTGAATCAAGATGTCTATACAATGTTTTGGAAAATTGCATCTCAGGATACATATGAACCTTGGACCAGAAAGCATGTTTTCTAAAGAAACCGATTACAGAGGGGAAGTTTCAGCCATACGTACGGATGGTAATAGTTACAAATCTGAGTTTTTCCCCAGCTTAACGGCAGAGGACAAGGTGTTTACAACTGCAGGAGTGCTAACATTTCTGGTTAATCACTCGTTTTAATTTGAGGCAAAAAAAAGGCTTTGAAAAGCAACTCCCTCTCAATATGAAAGGCATTTAAACTAGGAAACACCCATTTTCCTTTGTGTAGTTCAATATGCCTTAATATTTTGGTGAAACCATTTAAGTAAACACCGTCTATGACTTGTAACATTTTATTGGATCAGAGTGCTGCAAACGTTCCCTCCACAAAAACTTTGGGGCTCTAACCATATTGCAGGTTCTCTTGGATCCCGGGTACCAAAATATGAATGATTACCCACCAAATTGTTCAGGAACCACCACAATGTTTGAAATACAAAATGGAAGTTTATTACATTTAAAAATCAGTCACGTTGCTGGTGTGGCCCTCGTCGCCTGCAGTCACGTTGCTGGTGTGGCCCTCGTCGCCTGCAGTCACGTTGCTGGTGTGGCCCGCAGGCTTGTCGTCCACCCTCACTTTGGCTTCGCCTAACAGAGTTCTGTCAACTTCCACTTCACTGGTTTCCAGGTACACTTGAAGAAAATTATTTAAGGTCATTTAACACTACAAGAATTGGTCCAGGCAGGGATCAGTTACTGAAATCTTACAGTTACCTTCTCTTTTCATCCTGGTAGCCAGCAACTGGATAATCCCACCATTTCTTTGGTCAGTTATAGGCAAAAGATCTGCATGAATTAAATTTAACAGCCTTTGAATTTATTAATTTGGCATGCAATACTGAACGAACAACCTTTGTTTTTTAATACATCCATCTACTGTTAAAAAAAAAAAAGTTTTCCTTGCAGTTTTGCCATGCCTTGAGTATCTTAAAACAAGCAACAAGTTGTTTTCCCCACCACATTTACACAACTCCCCACTAGTTTTCTTAAACACATTTACAACAACTTAACACCAACCATAACACCATACAAACCTTTGCCAAGCCACACAGCCACTGCACAAAAACTCAGAATCCAAACAACCTTCATGGTTCCTGACTCTGAATGAAAATGTGAGGAAGATCTGACGCTTAAATCCTTAATCTGAAGACATCTCAGCTGTAGCTCATCTGCTCTAGTTGGTTCAATCCTCAGAAAGTCAATCAGTACAAGTGAGTGCACTTGTGCAAAATCTAAAGAACACAAAATAAGAAGGGAAAAATTTAACTCACAATTAATTTTGGATTCACCACACAGCAGTCAGTGTCTTACAGTTAACAGTAGGAAGTTATATCTCAAACAGAACAATCAAGGGAGTCAAAAAAACTAACATCTACCCCCTAGCAAATCTCAATAAAAAATAATTTGAGAACAACTTAAAAGAAGTATTTGCCTTCATATGTTACACATTGTTACTTTGGGTAAAGATTCTTAACTACAAACATAATTATTGGCTGGATAATTCTGATTCAGAGCAAGTATATGTGCACCTTTCTGAACTTCAGAAGAGACTTTTGAGACAGAATAATGATTAAAAATCATGTTTTTCTCAGTTCTCTCTGAAAGGATTCCCTTCAACCACAATTAAGTTTTAGTGGTTCAAGGCCCAGGCTGTTTTTGATCAATGGGACACCTTTCAAATAATTCAGAGTATTTAGCTTTTTGTTGTAATGAGAAGCTTTTTGCAATACATTTGCAATTCAAGTAATCAGTATTTTAATTAGTCAAATCTGAAGAAGTATTTGCATGCCAATGTTCTTACTATATTGATCTGGATATTGTCCACTAAATTACTTATTTATATTACTGTATTCAATAATGCATTGAACGCAGTTCTGCAGAGCGATCACACACACACACACACATATATATATTATTGCTTTCAAAAAGTTCAAAACTGGTGCTAATATTTTTTCCTCTACATGTGTTCATTCACTTGTCTGTCTCTTAGCCAAATATATTTGATGTGATGAAACAAATAGTGAAAATGCTAAACTTTTGCTTTAAGTTTAGTTGTTTATAAAAACTACATATTCTTTTGATATGGAAGAGGATTAGGGCTGAGGGTTTTTTTTCAATATTCTGAGAAATTAAAGTCAGAATTCTTTTTTTATTTTTTCAGTGTCCCTAATCCTCTTCCACATTTTGATGTGTAACATTTTTTATTTATTTATTGGTGGAGGGATAAAACTTGCAATGTGCGTAAAGCTGACAAGTTTATTTTTTACTTTCGTCGACACAGTGTGACGTTACAGAAGACCTGACACGTCATTCGCCTGCGACCAGTCAACAGAGAAGAAAAAATGGCTGCAAGGTTATTGCTTCGTTCTGGCTTTAGAGCCGCGGTGAGCTGCCGGCCTGTCCGGGTTCCTGCTGTGAGCCGCGGCATGGCGGCTGGAGGTGAGGATCAAACGATCATTGAAACGAAAACAACAAAACAAACTAAAATTTATACTAAATAGTGTCATCTACGACTCGGTTAGCCTCCGTCTCGCAGCCTGGTTCGTCACTAGTCTAGGCCCGACTTGATAAGAAACTCAAGATTTTAGATATAGTTTGGCGTATTTATGTTGCAGCTCTTAAAAACTAACAAACACAATATCCAAGAAAAAAGCTAAAGTCTCTGTGCCTGTGCCTCATTTCTCCGCAGCTGGAGGTGAGGAGGAAATAGAAATGTGCTAAATTGGCTGAAACATCAGCTAACCAGAAGTTCATCCTTCAGACCGCTGAACACTTCCTGTATCGAGTCTCACGAAAAACAAAATTAAAGTTTTTAACGATGCAGAAATTAGTGTTTTAATAAAGGTATTTAACTTGTAAGGATGCAACGCGGTGTCAGAGGACGACTAAACTGTTTAATTTAAACATGTTCAGAGTTGGATCTCAAACTGGCTGTTAGCATTAGCCTTGCAGCAGCGCCGAAAGGTCAAACGCCGGTTTTATTAAATGTTTTTCTAAGGTTAAGAATATTGTTTAAGCATCTTCACATGCATGTATATTTTTATATAGATATAGATATAGTTGTCATTGCAGAAAACTAGAAAGTTCGTCCAACGTTTAGCTCGGACATTTTCTAAAAATCAAAAAGCTGTTTGTCTTGTTTATGAGTCAGTGAGTTTAATGATGCTTCTCTTGACCAGAGACTATTGTTTTAATGGAAGCGGCCAGGCTTTGTTAATAGTTGCATATGTAGACTGGGTTGTTCCACTGTAAAGCCAGTAAACATTCTTTTTGGCAACGTTTTGAGCAGTAAGTGAGTAAGTTTGCTCAGACTGGTTTTTGGTGTGTTTTTACAGGGATTCCCACTGATGAGGAGCAGGCCACAGGACTGGAGAAGATCATCATGAAGGCTATGAAAGAGGGAAAGGTAATGATGTTCCACTGCCATCAATAATCTTCAGTTCTCCACTTTATCAGCATGATGGCTCAGTCTCTGAAATAAACAAACTGGCTGATGCATATGGATGAATGGATTGATGGCAGAGCAGGATGTCTAAAATACTACTGTCAATTTACTTTTATTTTATTTTTTTACTTTAAGCTTAAAACTTAAATTCAAATGAGGAGAAAAAAAGTCAGAGTACAAGTACTTGACACAATAAAGATAACAGTATTTTTACCGGCTAATAATTAGGGTAATCATTTTTATTTTATAGTTTAGCAATCATTTATTAAGATTTTTATATATATTTGTGACTGTGAGCAGATTTAAAGAGGACAACATATTAACCAAACTTTCCAAACTTTTGTGTATAACATTTTTATTTATTTAATGTAATTAGTTTTATTTCAAAAAGTCACTAGCATCTGAAATGAGAATTTATGTTTATGTCTGTAAAGTTTTGCTTCCCTGTGTTACAATCTTTTTTGTGCTTTATAATTGGGGTTTGTTCTTTCATGTTCTCTCCACCCATGTTACTTTGACGTGCTCAGGTAAAGAGTCAGGAAACCCTGGAGATCAGTAGTCCTAAATTTATCCTCCTCTTCTTGCTTGCAGGATCCGTTCAGCACGATGAAACCAAAGAGCTACGCTGGCTCTAAAACTGACCCACACCTGGTTCCCTCCATCACAAACAAGAGGCTGGTGGGATGTGTTTGTAAGTTCCTCCTCTTCCTCGGTTTCTTTCATCTTGTCCAAACTGATCCAGTGTTGTTAAATGTATTTAAGGACTCAGACCTGAGGATGTTTCTGCTTCCAGCTCTCAGACACTTTTGTTTCTCCTGTGCAGGCGAGGAAGACAACACTGCCGTGGTTTGGTTCTGGCTTCACGAAGGGAACGCCCAGCGCTGTCCATCATGTGGTGCCCACTACCAACTGGTGTCTCATGAGCTCCCCCATTAACTTCTAGATTTACTATCTATGGAAAACCTTTTCTTTTTTTAACTATTCATTCCACCAAGAAGAGTCAGACTACTTTTACTTTTCAGTTTGCAGTAAGATGCTGTGGGGGCTCTGTGTATTTCCTGGTCTGATGCTGTTTACTTTGTTTTGTTTTACCTCAGCCTTTCCTTTACAAGTTACATTTCCAAATCCAATGGTTTGGGGACCTTCAGATTCAGTTTACGTTGACACATGTACTGTTTGATGTTACACTCCGACCACTTAACTTCTTTTTATTAAGTAAATAAAGTGCTGAACTGTTTGTGTTTCAATCTGTTTCAGACTGAATCCAGCTCAGATCAAATATTTATATTGCTTTCAGTCTTTACTGCAGCTGCTTAAGGAACGTTTCCCCCTCCTGAACACAATGAAGGCACCACGTCATGAAGTGCATGTAGTTCTGATGAAAACTTAACATCCACTTAAATCAGTTTGCATTAAGGCAAGCTTCCTTTCTATAATTCAAAGTACTTTATATTGCTAATCAATGATACTTGCCATGTTTTTAAAAAAATGTTTTATATAAATAAGAATCAGCACCTGCTCAAACATGATGCATGATCTGCTTCTTGAATACAAGATGCACTCTGTTTATTTTTGTTTGGTTCTCACATCTCTAGCAGAATGGTTTGATTGAGCAACAGCAGATTGAAAACCTTTTTTAACAAAAATATTCCTTACATTAGGAAACAACAAATCCATCCAAAAAAAAATCTAAATTACAGGGTTCACAATTACTGTACAAATAAGGTTCTGCTGGTATTAAGATGCAATGCTTTCTCATTTAATCTCAAATTGTTTATTCCCAAACAAAATAAATCGGGTTATTTTTCAATCCAATCCAATAGAAACACATAACTTAACATGCCTAACATCTTGATCAAACAAAAATCAATAAAAACTACAAAATTTAACCTCTTACAAGTGTTAGAATTTGAAGAAAACAAGTGGGGTTTAAGAAGAGTTTTAAAACCAAATGATGATGCCAGTCTGATTTAGATCCAAACACATCAGGTTTAGTGACTGAATGTCAGAATTCCCATTCATTCTGTTCTACAGCTGCAGTCTGCTGAACTCTGAGCTGAGCTCTAGATTTTCCCCAGCTTGTTCCTTCCCTCTTACAGTTCTGGCCGCTCAATCTAAATGAGCAGCACATTGCTCAGTCAGTTCCCCGTTTCTGATCTGTCTGTCTGGTTTTGTTCTGATGATCAGTTTTGATGCAACAAGACTACTTTCGTATCTCTGATTTTTAATGATGATTACAACCAATCTGTTCCAGAGAAACCAGCGTTTAAACCCTAAGTTCTAAAAGCAGTGGGGCTGTCAGATCTTTGAGAACAACTTTATTACTGTGATACAAGCTAAAATGAAGTGGAAGCTGTCAATTTGATTTGTTGAAACAATTCTGCGATATCACATTTAAGCCCCAAATCTTCTTAAATTTATTTTTGACATGAAGTCTGTAACCTGATTTTTTTTACGATGCAGGAAACCTGCTGCAGAGACGGTTAATGTTTCCAACCTGACACAGAATGAATGTGGATTAAATATTTAAAACATTAAAAATGTAACCATGTTATCCAGAGCAGCTCAAGGTTGTCCATAACATCTGAATATTAATCACTTGCCAGCAATAGCAGAATATTGATAGTGTTTGTCTGTTGTGTTAGCAAAATATCTGATAAATAACTGGTCTGAATGGATTTTAAACTCAGGAAGTAAGCCTTGTGAACTTACAGGAAATATTTTGTATCTGTTTTACATCTGATGCCCATCCTGACAACCATGGGCTCAAACCTGCAGCCTCAGCATTATGAGACCGTGAATTTAACCACCAATCCACCTTAGCCCTGAAAGCTTCAAAGGTATATACAACCCTGAACATCTCTGAAGCTAAGTAGGGTTGGACCTGATTAATACTTGGATGGGAGTACCATAAACAAATGTAGGAGTTGCACCTGTGTTGGAACTCTAGCAGTGGAAAACCTTTCCCTATATTAGGTCATAGGTCACCTTCTATGAAGGATAACAAAACAAGTGAATTTTACTGAAGTCGGAATAGACTCCTGAATGAGCTGACTATGTTAGCATTTAAATAGCTAACAGCACCAAGTATAAATGTAGAAACAGGTCTAAATGGTGCAAAGAATAAAGAGAAACTGGATAGAATGCTGAATCAGCATTTACAGAGCAAAAACAAAGGAAGTGTCCTACAGTAAGTCAACAACTGCAGTAAACATCCTTAGTCAGAATGTAGATTACTGGAAGGCTTCTGTCTAATGTTCAACATATAATGATGCTTCTCACCACAATCAAAACATCTTTTTTTAATATGGGTTTACTTTGTAGCAAAAAATATATATAATAAAATTTGAGTTGTTGCCTAATTGGACATTTTCTGTAAACTTCTTGTTTGATGTGTCTGGTTAGACAAGACTTTTGTATCTTTGATTTGAAATATTGATATTTTCTCAAATAAAATACAAAGTGATGGATGTATGAAATGATCACAGGTTGAAGAGAGGCAAACATCTGCCACCAGTAAGCAAAGATGATTTAACTTATTCAAAGTAAATGTCCAGATGTATTGATAGTGTTCATATCTTCTTCTAAAAGTCATTCTCCTGCTCTTATTTTTCTTCTGAGTCAATAAGTTTACAAACTAGATTTCTGTTTAAATTAGATACCTGGTTTGAAAGAAGGCAGCTTTAATCAGAACATTGAGGTTAATAGGATCAAATCTGCTTACTTGCATTTCACAAGTACATTTTTCCTGTTTCTTTTCTGTTGATACAACCATAACACACACAGCTTCCTGACATTTTTTAACATTAAATAGCTTCTAAAGTACATCACATGGTCACATTTAGATGCATTCCAGTTAATATGTACATCCCTGACACAAACACACATGAACACAGCTTCATGCACAAAATCTTTTATTCTCACTTAAATTATTGGCCTGAAAAGAAGGACAACCTCGGCTAATGTGTTATGTGTATATCTATAAATTATGGAGTTTCAACAAGCTTTTGGCACATTCGCACTCTCTGAGACATTTTATAAACATATTTTGTTGAAATTTTGTTTTTTATATGATAATAAACATGTGTTATTATATTGTTTCTTTTTTCTTTCTTTCCTTTACATCTTTCAGGTGTATAAAAAAAAATAAACTTAGTGTTCATAATGGAAGTTCTTTAAAGACCAACAAACCTAAAGTCTTTTTTTCAATGTGTCTGCAGACAGATGTGCAGCACTCGCTGCAGTTCTTCTTTTAAACAGTCGGCGTCACTGTTGAGCAGCTAATCTCACAGCACAGCTGATTCATCACCAGAAGAATGGAGACCAGCACACAGGGTCAGAGGGAATGAAGCAGCAGACACAGCAGTAAAAAAAGCAACAAATGATCAAATCAGCTTTACAAGATCAATAAGTAAATGAGAAGTAAGATCTCTTGTCAAACAAAAGTTGAAGGGGAAATGTCAAAAACACTGGGAAGAAGATAACAAAGAAAAGTGGGAGAAATGAGAGCAGGAGGAAGGAACAGAAGAGAAGAAAGATTAATAAGCAGACTTAGATTTGGACACTGCACTGAACAACACATTATACAAAATCCAAAAACCTGAGACAGGTCTATGTGAGCACTGCGGACAAAAAGAAACCATGAAACATGTTGTTTTAGTTTGCCAGAAGTATGAACAGCACAGAAGATTTTTTAGAAAAACGAGATTAGGAAAAAGAATATAGGTGCACAATATATCGGCATTAACATCAGTATCAGCTCATGTTGGTCATTTTTTAATTTTTGGTCATTTTTTTTCATTCAGTATTGGTCAGATAACTAAAACTGGTCCAATATTAATGTCCGATATTGATTTCCCAGTTGTTTCTGTTTCGGGGGGGGGGAATAGTTGGCCAAGTGGTATCTGTTTGATCATGATAGAGATATAAGCCAGGAATAACTGCAGTAGAGAGTCATGTCAGCAGTCTAGTCATTTTTACGGTATCAAAAAAAGATGTGTGTTTGTGTGTACATATACACATAAACAGACCTGAGAACTCAGTGCCTTTCTGACCTCTTGTGGTTATAAACAGGTACTGCAGCCCTTCACCTGGCCTAACTTCCAGACCAGGGGTGTCAAACTCATTTTCACGAAGGGCCACATAAGCATTACGGTGGCCCTCAAAGGGTCAGTTGTTATTAG
>JARVJO010000140.1:5069885-5080251 GCA_031762555.1 Cynodonichthys magdalenae | reverse complement strand
ATAAACAAACGTAAACCAATTAAATTTTAGTTAAGGACGCATGCGCTCATCCCCACAGATGCCACTAATAATTTTAAGTACAAGACATTTTGACACAAAAGATCATTTCTTATTTTATTTGGTAATAATAAAGGCACACAGTGCTACAGCTGCAGGAGCCACTGAGTGTTGACTACTTTTATGAAGCAACAACAAAAAATATATATTTCTGCCAGTCTGGCAATACTCTCTGCTGGCCAGCAGAGGGCCCCTCTCTGCCCAAGTGCCCCTGGGCACGTGCCCAGGTTGCCCATATTGTAGATCCGGCTCAGTTTGTACTGAATTTGGCAGATTTAAAAGTGTGTCAGCAGAATAAAGAATACGACCTGAGCACACTTCCCTGAGGAGCTTCTGCTCAATTTGATGGAGCGTGACCTCTTACTACCAACCCAAACTATCTGTTGTCTTTCTGACAGGAAGTATAAAACCCAATTTCAAGGTAATCTTTTCATTCCGAGCAGAGAGAAAATCACTACAAACTGCTGTTGGATAATTGTGCTAAAGGCTGATGAGAGTTCAACGAGCATAATTCTGTTTTTTTTTTCAAAGATAGCATGCAGTTCATGTGTGATTGTACCATCTGTTCATCAGTTGGCACAATTATAAAACTGTAGGGGGTTTCAGGAAAGGTAGGAGGGGCTGGTTTTAATGTGTCCCTTGAAATGTTGTTTAAAACACTTCATTATGACAGAGAGCAGCGATTCTGGTCCACCACCTGCCCACCCTGAAACACACAAGATAATGATCTGGTACAAACTTTGAGGGTTCATTTGTTCCACTTTAGGCTTGCCTGTAATATCTTAGTTTGGAACCAAAACAACAGTTTATAAGCACCAAAACTGAAGTAGTAATAATGTTCTGTGATGATATGATAAATTGTCTCACGAGTATCTGAGAGTGGTAATATGTGAGAGATGTCACTTGACATTTTATTGAGAAAGAGACCAGAAATACAAGCTTTTTTTTCCCCTTTATACAATGACACCTCTGATTGTGTCTCTTGCACCTCCTACATGTTCGCACAGAACTGTGAGGATGGGGTGAGCAGGAGCAGACAGTCTGTGTTGTTGCTTATCTGAAATCGTCTGTTCTTCTGCCTTTATTTCTCATTGCTGGGGGAACATGCTTAATATTGGAAAAAAACATCTGTGAACGTTTCCTCATGTGGATATCAAGCTGGTTTCAAAAAGAGATAGTAATTTTTATGGGATCCCATTTAGGTGTTTTTTTTTATTGCTTTGACTTTGAAAACAGCTCCTTAAAATTTGAAACAAAATTTGATGATTCACTTTCTAGTATCTTCACCCAACTGCTATTTTTCTTTCACCATTGAGAGGGGAATGGGGACACTGATGTATCTAAACAGAGAATGGAGCATTATTAAATAACAAGCCACAAACTCAACCTGCAGAAAACACATGAACATGAAAGTGCTCACATCTCTTGTGAACCGCAGACACACAAAACCTCAAACTAGGTTGTCACTGATAAGCAGGTTGGTCTGCAACTGAACTTGGTCTCCATGGCAACAGCTCGCTCCACCACCTACATCTCACCCCCGACAGGTCCCAACTTTGATGCTCTGATGATTGAGGCTGCCTCATCTCAGCAGCTAATGAGGCTCCAGCTGAAGTTTTAAAGTGTGTGTGTGTGTGTGTGTTTACAGAAGTGGGAAAGAGAAGGTGGAATAAAGAGAACAGGTTTAGGTTTGCAGCCAGCTACTTCTCTCTCACTTTCATTCTTCTCTGTTCTCACCTGCTCCTTTTCTTTCAAAATAAAACACAAAACAGATTCATCAGAGAGAACTTTGCAAATGAGTCTTGAGTTTACAGTTTCTGTCTATATGACTCTCTTTGTATGGGAACATAAAAAAAAGCAATTAAGAGCCAAGAAAAGCAACTGAGACCAAACAACAGAGACATTGTGTTTACTTTTATTAAGAAATAAAAGCACGAAAGAAACATTACTATGCAGAAATAATTAAAAAGCATAAAAAGTGTTTTCATCTTTATTTATGCTGTCTTTACATACATATATTACTTCTGTCATGTTAAAAGTAACATTAGCTTACTGGACAAACAAAAGGAGACAAAACTTGTCTGCATGACAAACTATGATTTCACTGGATGACCTGAACCAGAAAATGTTGCTGGAAAGAAAAAAAAATCGAAAAACAACCTCAGTAAGACCCTACACAGATGTTCCAATTCTGTCCCAAATAACCTGCCAAGAAAAGAACAGCAGGACTTAACACCTCCCATCAAAGTCATAAGAACTTCAAATATAACCCTATTCTTAAAATAAAAAATAGGATCATTTTCTTGCTCTATTCACACTGTTATGTAGGAGACTAACAGCAGTGGCACAGTTGGTAAAGTTGTCACCTCTGAGCAAGAAGGTTACAGGATAACATCCTGGACTGGGACCTTTCTATGCTGTCTCTGTGCACATGTGGGTTTTCTCTGAAAGACCAAAAACATACATGTTAGGTGATCTGGTAACATGTAATTGTCCCTAGGTGAGAGTGGTTGTTTGTCTCTGTGTGGTCTTGTGATGGACTTGTCCAAAGTGCACAGTGACTGCTGGAGATAGGCACCAGTGACCCCCGAGACAAAGAAAGGAGAAGCAGGAAAAGATGGATGAAAGTTATTAACACAAGTTTAGGATCATACCAACCTGCTGCCTGCGTGCGTCTTTGGATTAGAGTTACAGCCATTCTCATCAAACCTTGTAAATGCAGTCATATGTGATCTCATGTGATGCTGCAAAATCTCACCTAATTTGTGAGCACTTGAAGTACGTGTTAAAAATGTCTCTCAGCTACTACAAGAAATGTTACAAGTGCAGGGAAATTTGAATATTGTCAGATACTATGCACATGAAAGTATTTTCAAAACCTACAATGAAAGCTTAGTAAAACATTGTAAGAAGCCCATTAATTTCTGAGCCCTTTGATCAATATCCACTATCCATCAAAACTCAACCAGTAATTTATTCTGATGTTGGTCAAGGTAAAAAAATGTCTTTAGTTCTATCATCTACAGCAAAGCTCCAAGAAGCCCAGATTTCTGTTGTGTGTAGGGTTTTTAAAATCTGCTGTGATAATTACGCATAAAAAGATAAAATCTAACAGAACCCTCCTTTTTATGTCCCAAACAAAGTGGACAAACACAAATCATCTCCTTCCTTTGGTTATGAAAACAGAAGTGACTTCCTCCCTGTTCCGTTCAGGTTCCCATGATTTATGGCTCTACTCCTTTCAGGTTGGTTACAGCTGTAAAAGGGAGGGACTGAAAACACGTCAGGGCCTCTTGTCAGGGCTACTGCTGATCTGGATCTGTGGCTGCTCTCATCATATAGAAGTGTGCCCCCAGGGAATCCTAGGCCTTGTACCAAAGACTTAACTATCCAAGGTTTCTGGATAAAGGCTATGCCTGTATGTATCCTGCTAAGGTAGGTGTGATAGAAAAATAATTTATACATTTGAAACATTTATACATCTCTGATTCTTCTCAGGCTAAGAGTCAGTGACCTCTTTTTCTGACCTAAAATGTCATCAAAACTTAACCGATTATCTTTTGTTTTCTCACAGACAAGGAGTTTTACAGGATCAGCTAGAGAGCTTACATTCTTGCTGTGATAGTGTATCGGATGTTCTTTTCTCCTGACGCCAGATGTTCCAGTCATTGTCTGTTTGATAAACATTCTGTATAAATAAGTGTATCTGAGACTGCCTCAGGACACACATACTTAACATGACATGTGTGTCAATAAATTCTGACAGCCATTCACAGACTATTTTTGCATTATTTTGGACCACTTGTTGTTTCTGCCTGGGCAAATAATAATGTTTCCACGACAGTAGGTACACAACAATGTACTGGCATCTTTACAATGAGGCAAGTTGCTTTGTATAAATTCCATCATCTCTAAAACCACAGAGTCTAGGACCCTTTTATCCATCAGATCCCAGCAACATGTCGGTCTCTTCATCACCTGGAGACCCCTGCACTTGTGAGGCCTGTCAAGGGGCTACACTCGCACCGGGTACTCTCTGTAGATCCAGCAACAGCGGAGGCAGAAGCCCTCACCATCACCAAGCCCAAGGCACTAAATCCTCTGGTTGCCCAGAGCCTGACACATAGGCATCGGGTCCTGAGGCCAGGGTAGAGGTTGTTCCAGTCACTGGTTCCTCACCAGACAGGCCAGAGGCACGGTCATAGGACCACCTGCAACATCAGCATCCAATGTGCCGCAGGTTGGTTCCCCAGAGATTTTAGAACCCCCTTTTGCCAGGTACTGGGGGCCAGTCCCTTGTCCGCTCAGTTTAAAGGTGCTTGTCAACTTGCCTTCCACCAGGGGTAGACGACTGACGAGTGCTGACGAGTGCTGACGATGCCCGGGTTTTGTATCAGAGTTTTCCTTTACCTAGGTGGGTTGCCTGTCAAGGCTATTGATCCCCACCTGCCCAGCTGCTTTTGGTTTGCGGTACCCTGTTCACCTTTCAACTTATTCAGGAAAACTATGCAAAAAAAAAAAGGAAAGTTATTATTATTTTATTTTTTGTCCTGGAATAAGAATTCAACCAGTGATTTGGTGAAAAATGTAAACAATTATAGAGCAAATAGATATGAATCTAGTGTTAAACACTGGCAAAGTTTGAAATATTAATATTGAAATATGCATTATTACAGAGGCCTTTAAACAGAGCAGTATGAAACAACAAAACTGTTGTTGTTAACTGTCATTATTGTTGTTAGATTGAGAGAAATCTGAAAAAAAAATCAATGCATTTGAAGAAAAATGGGATTTAGGAATATAAAAAATTGTTTATGTGTAATCAAAAAACAGAAGATTTAAATCTTAGTAAGGATTTTTTTAGACTGTAAGTACTCTTTTGAAGTTAAAAAAGAGAATTGGAGAGAAATTTAAGACTGGGGTTTATTAGGTTGAATTAAATAAAGCCTTTGCATCGTTCATAAACAGCATATTGCATGTGCACAAACCTGTACAGAGCATGACACAATGATTGTGCAGTAAACAGCGACTGACTGGATGTCAGAAAACGAATAATAACATCCATCAAATGGCTAATGTTAGAAGAACAATTTTTCACGTCTCAGTGATTACGGCATCAGAAGCGGTGGATGTGAGTCGCTGGGTGGGTTTCTTATCTATGAAGACACAAGACAGGAGAAGACAAACATTTCTAATTAGCTTATTGTATCTGGGAGAGAATTAATTATGCAGCTGTATCTACAACAATAACCGACACAAAAAGCACTTTTTTTGTTCGGTTAGTGATACAGAACTCAATTAAACAGAGAACCCTTCATTTTACCAATCATAAAAGTCTGACAGGAGAACAGTCAAAGAAAAGGTGCAGAAATAAACTGTATCTTCCTGTGTTGCTAGATTTAAAGCTTTACGATGGACCCCGCCCCCCTACCCCATGGAAGTTTCTGTAATTCTTGTCTAAAGCTGTGCCAAATTATTGATATAATCATCTTATATTTGAAGTAAAACCATAGGGTGGGATCCTAACAGACTTTTAAAGTGAACAACAAAGAGTATAAATCCAGTTTAACTTCACAAAAGGTTTTAAGTTGTCCAGAACTGTTTTTAAAGCCAAATTATTTTTGTGACCAGACTCTTCCTGTTCAGATGTCTACCCTGCATCTCTGTGGCATTTTACCTCACTATTATGTGAGGGTTTCATTTCTCTTATTGCTTTTTTAATATCTGCCTTTGATATTTGTCTCTGCTGTCTGCTTTTATTCCCACATGCCACTCTAGTTCGTAATGAAACCCAGAGGCAAAGCTCGGTGCATGCATTACTTGCATGACAGAAATCCTAACTTTTTTTAAATGCAAGAAGAGATTGAGGTGAGACTTTGAGAAAATGGAAGGAAAGGAGCATATTTGATTGCAGGAAGCTACTTGAATAGGAATAAATATTTCTGTTACTAAGACATCACAAGAAAGAAGTCAAATGAGCAAGTGTTTTATTTGAGTACTTTTGGTTTCATTCATTTTTCCTGTTGATTTCTATGTAGCTTGCCGAGGACTATATTCAGGCTAGCTAACTAATGTTGCCACATTTCTTTGCACTTTGACAATAAACATATGATGCATTAAGTGTTTCTATACATTCAATTGTGTTTCTTGAACATAACAATTCCCTGCAGAGTATCACCAAAAGGTATTTTTGAAAGCTCTCCTGTGGGCTGAATGCATGACATGCAGTGTAATTTCATGTGAATCAACAGAGCACAGACTTATGGGAGCTCTCTTCTATTATAGTCCATCATTATCGTCCAGCTCCAGCTGAAATTGGCTCTCTGAGACTGAGTTGTTTTCTAGGTTTCTGTGTTCAGAGACACGCGAGGCTGCTTCCCTCCACTAAATGACCAATTTATTGAGAGTAAAGTATCTCTCTTAAAAGTCAAGAATGAGTCGCTCCCTTTTGCCTGGGAGGATGAGGATGTCATTAGGGACAGAAAGTGGTGGGTAAACTGTGCTTTCTGCAAGCAGGCCAGAAACAACTTTGTAATATTAATCAAGGTGTGAAACATTGAGACACCACTTCTGAGTCCTTTCATGAAGGACAAGCCTGATGGACTTTAAATTTGATTCAGTTACTGATGAACCCATCAATCTTATTTCAGTGCTAATTTTGAAGATTTTGGCAAATATTGACTATATTTGGTATTTGGTAAATCTTTGGTATGTTTAAAGAAGATTGTTTCTTCCTTGGCAAATTTATTTATAAAGCACATTAGTAACAAGAAAATTCAAAGTGCTTTACACGATGAAAACATAACATTACATTGGAACAATAAGGTAAAGTTGGACTACAGACTGAAATTAATGATGTTTCAGGTAATATTTGAAATAGAAAAGTCAAAGGCAGCTCTAAACAAATGGGGGTTTAACCTCGATTTAAAAGAACTCAGGTTTCTGCTTTCTTACAGTTTTGTTCCAGATTAGTGGAGCATAAAAACTGAATTCTGTCTCTCCGTGTTTGGTTTTGATTCTGGGGATCTAGTAGACTTGAACCAGAAGACCTGAGATACAACGACAACAAATCTTTAATGTATTTTGGTGTTCAGCCATTTACTGTATATTTATCTATTAACAGAAGTACTTTAAAGTTTATTCTCTGAGATATTGAGAGCCAGTGTAAGAACTACAGAACTACTTTCCTTTAGTGAGGTTTTAACAGAGTTCTCAATTAGCTGCAGCTATCTGATAAACATTTTAAGGCAGACCTGTGAAGACATTGTTACAGTAGTTAATTAAAGTAAAAGCAAGGACGAGTTTATCAAGATCTTTCTAGGACATTTAATCCTAGAAATATTCTTCAGGTAGAAGAATAAAAGTTACTTTGTTCTAATCAGATCTAGTGGGAGTATGTAGATCTTAAACAAGAGGGGCCCCAAGATGGAACCTTGAGGAACCTCCGATTTTTGTCAACTTTGATGAAAAGTTACCTATTGACAAAAAGAAGCATGCTGTTAGAATTTATTCCAGCTTTTAAGGGATAGTCTAGTCATCTTTAAAGTGGTTATTGCAGTAGTTAGTATCTTATTAGTCATGACATCAGCCATACAGAAAATGAGATAATCTTTGTCCAGGCAAAGAGCTGGCCAAATTAGTGCCTGTTTTTTAATCATTTCAGGCTTTTAAAACAACTCTTTTCTAACAAAATAGCACATCGGTGTGAAAAAAATGCTACATTATTTAACAATAAATAATCACACTTGTGCATGAAACCATTTGTTTTCTTTATTGGTGTTTTCTCAATTGAAAGGTTTTCATTTCATTGGACATTAAATCTCCTCCCCTATGAGGACATGTTTCTGCAAACTGAAATTGCTTTGTAATGGAAACAAACTTTGCTTATCTCAAAGGAAATATGCCAACAAATTAAGTAGCATTGACAGGTTAAATTGTCTCTGAAAAAGGATTTTTATTCAGTGTGTATTTGATAAAAATCTGTTTACAGGTTTTAGCCTCTGAGTTGCTGCTTTGACTGCCAAGTTCTATCTTTCCTTTTCGTACCCAACATGTTCTGCCCATCCCTGCTCTAACAATTTAAAAATGCAACAAATCGAAGTACAACATGATGCAATGATAAAACCCCTAATACTATCCAAAACAACTTGCGGCTGGTGCTGCACTTAAAACTGCTGTTCGTTAGAGTCAACAGATGATTAAACCACTCCAATTATTTCTCCCATCATCCTCCACTCTCACGCTCATTATCACCTCTCTCTCTTGGTGCTTTTACCTGCGACAGCTGTGACATTATCACATATGGACCTTTTCAAATTGTCTGACATTATCAAAAATGGCCCCTTTTGGGACCATTTCTGTGTCTTTGATCTCAGAATTTCAATTTGCCATCGGGCAGTGTGGCTCTGGGAAAGAGCAAAGCTTTGTTATCATGACTGCAGGAGACGTGAAGAGACTGAGTCATTCGTCAGTGAGGAAACGCACCACACCAATCTGTGCCCGACAATGTAAAGTACTTTGGGGTTTTCAGTGGGACGCCAAATGCTGCCATTGATTGGACGTGACATTTTTCTTTGCTGGCGATGGCACTGTGTTTGTCTCAGTGTGCATGGAGCTGTGGGTGGCTGTCACAGAGTGTAGATGTGCATTCAGGTAAAATATAAATATCTCACTTTATGATCGTTGACATATCTTAATGTGGTCGTTTTACTCAAGTGGTGCACAATGAAATTTATGTTTTATGGAAACAAGAACTAGTGAAAACATCAATTTAGTTTTCTGTTTAAAAGATTAAAAACATTTATTTAGATTTGTGTTTTATTTGAAATCATCTTCATAGTTTTTTTTTGGTTTTGATAGCTTGTCACAAATTTCCTGTCTTGACAACGTCTTCCTTATCCACACGTTATCTCTTCTCCTTGTCTCCTCTGATTGTTTTAAAGAACTGATCCCCCCCCCCCCTCCCCCCTCATATCCTATGTATTCAAAGCCTCTTGTCTGTTCTGGAAAGCCTTCTGTCTCTTCTCATCTTTCTTCATCTTCCCAACAGTCTCTTCTCCGTTGTTTAATCTTGAAGCCTGCTCTGCTTTCATCTTCTGATCTACATCTTTCCTGATTTAAAAGACTAAACCAGTCAATAAATCCATCTAAATGACTAAGGATCAGTTAATAGTTGTGATGATAGACAAGAAAATCCAGAGCTGTCTGAACAGAGCGATGTGGTAGGTCAGTGAGGAGTGAGAAATGAACTGCCTATTTGCAGGTGAGTCACACATAAACTTATTTAGTCTTCCTTTTTTTATCCAAAATGATTCAGTGCACACAACTGATTAGTTACTGAGACACAACATTACTGAATTTAGCCTTTCAAGACGATTATTATAAACACTATATCTCCATTAGTCATGACCTCTTATTTTAGCTGTCTTGATATGCTACTGTCATGGTAACCAGTGAGACAGTGACGATAAAGGATTTGTTCCTCTGAGGTGGAGAAAGAACAGGCTGAACTGTAATTGCACAGTATGTGAGCAAAGTTTCCAAAAATAGGTCTGGAAGTATTTTATGTTTTTCTTATGGCAACAAAAAAACATAAATTATTGATCTTCAAACCCTGTTTCTTATAGAAACAGATTATACGCTTTAGACTGAGACTTTGGATAGGTTGAAAGCAATTTTTAAATATTTATAAACAGCAGTGTCACCTTTGCACCTTTGATTTTAAAAGTGATGCCTGATCTGGACACTCCTCTTAAAATGTAAGCCAGTGTCTAAATGACTGTTTTTCTTTCTGGGCTTTGTTTCGCTAACAAAGATCTAAAGATTGGAACTGTCTACAATGCCTGTGGACTTGCTGGTGGCTGACAAAGTCATCCTGGAGAGACAAACTTGGCTGCAGGTCAATGACTTGCTGATCATGCTTTAGTATTTGCTTTGTTAACTGGGGCACAGCCATGTTGGAATAGAAAGAGGCGTTCTGCATAGTGTTGCCACAAAGTTGAAAAAATATTAAGAAATAAAATGTCTTCACATGCTGAAGCATTAAGACCGACCCCTCACTAAAGATCAGGGTCCTAGCCCAGACCCTGACTGAAACACATAAGCTTATCATTGAACAGGTGTGGCTAATACTTTGATCCATACAGTATAAATTCAATACCTTCATCCTTTCACTAGGCCTTTTGATATATAGGAAATAGTTGTGAAATTTGGGGGATCAGGATGGTTGCAGCACACTGTAAATGCAAACATGGTATTTAATTAAAAATAGTACATTGACATAAATTAGTTTTCATCAAATTGTGATTAA